>CM042013.1:45821497-46421497 GCA_023525715.1 Cichorium intybus
ATAATCGCATTTCTAGTTCAAAACAATTTGCCGATGCTTGCCAATATTTACCCCTACTTCGCTGCTCAAGGTAACATGCAAGTGAATCTTTCGTATGCATTGTTTCAACCGGACGCACCACGTGTGAACGATAAGGGTATAATGTACTCTAATCTTTTCGACGCCATGTTAGATGCTCACTATGCGGCTCAAGCACCTTTTGGTGGAAGAAATTTGAAGATTGTTGTATCGGAGAGTGGATGGCCGTCGTCTGGTAATTCTCTAGCGACAATAGGAAACGCCGGAACTTATTATCGGAATTTGATTGCACATGTGAAACAGGGGAATAGGACGCCGGCGAGGCCTGAAAACACTATAGAGGTTTATTTGTTTGCAATGTTTGATGAGAATGATAAACCCGGAAAGGAGACGGAGAAATATTTTGGGCTCTTCTTACCAAATCGAACACCCAAGTATCAACTCAACTTCTAATTAAGAAAATTTTTTCTTAATGGGTTTTCGGTAGTTAATAAATGAATAATGGAAAAAGTTCCTGTTTGTGTTTTGGATTGTGTTTTAAAATATATTATGTATTTTGGATTAAATATAGGGCTTTCGTCATAAAAGTCCTTAACTTTTTCGTAAATGTTCGGTTTTGTCCTTCTATAGATTTTATGTCCACTAAAACCCAAAATTTGCAAACTTTTTTCCATCTTTGTCCCTGAAACCTGTGATAACAGGTTTCCAGGTTACCTTGAAAGTATTTTCACATAGAAGTCCTTGAGTTTTTAAAAAATATTCGGTTTTTTCCTCCAACACCGCCACCACCACCGACCACCACTGCAGTGGAAGTGGTGGTGGTGGAGGGTGGTGGCGATGGTGGTGGGCAAAACCAAACATTTTCGAAAAACTTAAGGACTTTTATGCAAAATTAATTTCATGGTAAAAACGTAAATATTTGCAAACGTAAGGACTTTTATGTGAAAATAATTTCAAGGTAACCTGGAAACCTGCTATCACAGGTTTCACGGACAAAGATGGAAAATTTTTTGCAAATTTTGGGCTTTAGTGGACATAAAATCGATAAAAGGACAAAACCGAACATTTACGACAAACTTAAGGACATTTATGACAAAAGCCCTTAAATATATAGGAAATCTCCAATAAAATCTTAATATTTTGGTCTAGTTTATGAAAAAATCCAAATTGATTTTTATTTACAAAAAAGGACAGAAAACCGACTACTGTTTTCAAATTAGTCATTTTTAACTTTTTCACCAGGTAACTACATGTTTTATCTTCAATAAAGCCATAATATTTTTGCCCAGTTTACGAAAAAGTCTCAACATGTTGTATCTTCAATAAAATCCTAATATTTTGACGCAATTTACGGAAAAATCCGAACATTTTGACTCAGTTACTTGGAAAAAATTACGTATTTATACATGTATTTACGTATTTAATAACGTATTTATATATTAGAAAACGTATGTAGACACTAGTTTTATTGTCAAGGTCGCATAAATATATAAATATGCACATTTAGAACATAAAAGTGATAAATTTTGACACTTTTAGTTTTGTGTTTTGAAAGAAAAAAGTTCAAACACAGAATTATAAAAAACGTTATTCAAAGAAAAATGATGTGTGTATATATTTACGAAAATGCTTCTGCATCTTTATAAGAGTTTTAGCAAATATGTAGCTGAGAATCGTCATTACCATTTGCACAAAAATTAATGTTGTCACAAAAATCAGGTCCCATCAAACTTATAAGCTTTCAAATTAACTCCATAGTCCGTCAAATTACACTTTTGAAAGATGAATTGCCGGTTCAGGCCATAATGGTCACTTTTTGGCGCCATGCTATTGTCTCGAGGCACCAACATCGCCACCCAACCACCATTGTAACACCACAACACTGACCATGTTGTTCCCTTATTCCCTTCATAGTCTCCTCCTCTTCCTAACCCTCAATATGCCTCTCTCTATCTCGATTCCCTTATTTAGAACTCTATATATCTCCGTTCGGCCACCGTCATTGTCTCCCTTTTTTATTTCATGACCGCACACAAAGAAAGATGTGATAATAGTCTCGTGTTGGTTCTACGAATTTTTGAACATGATCATGAAATGTTTGGGTGTTTGTTAATTGAAACGGGATGTGTATAGATTTCTGGAAGGAGGTTCCTAATTGGATTGGTGGGATACTCTTATTGGATCGTAATTGATAGGAGTCCCTTTGTTTCAGAAGCTTCGCATCTCCGATATCTTCCCTCCCGACGTTACTCTCTGTATTCCGGTTAAGGATGTGCAGTTTCGGATCCCGATTCTCTCACGTATCTTTTATTTGAAATCCCCTTTTCAGAGAAATCGATGTTATCCCTAAAAGTAAGAACTTTTCCCCTTAATTCTCTTGGCATTCGTCCTTCATAGTTCATAGCATATGAATTTTCGTTTGTTCTAGAATAATTTTGGGCTTTCTTCAAAGCGTATTTGATTAATATCAATGCGCAATCTTCTGAGGATACATTTCCGAATTTTCATAATCGTTTCAGGTTTTTGAATTAAGGGAAAAAATTTGATGACTCTGAATTTTGCTAAGCTGTACCATTAAACACTATCTGAATTCATCAGGCTTGGTTCTCATGGAAATCAATGCGTTTTTTTGTTTTGCTAGACAAGGAAAACCTGGGTTTCGAATTTGGGGATTCCAACTTTATCGGGGTTTGAAGATTGTTATAAATGGAGAAAGATGAATATCAGAACCATGGCGGGAGTTTCTTGCCACCTTCCGGTAGACATCCAGGTTTTCCGGTAGACGGAACCAAAGAAAATTTGAGATTAGACCCACCAGGATCAGTTATGTTCGTCGCCAATGGGCCTTTAACCGCCATTGAATTTGGTGATTTCAGTCATGATATAAGCAGAATGCCTGATTCCCCGCCCAAGAACATCGGCCACCGGCGAGTGCGTTCTGAAATTGTTACTCTACTAGATGATATTACCTTCGGTAGTGATCTTGGTGTTGTGGGTGATGGTCCTTCATACTCCGAGACTGAAGAAGATTCATATTCTATGTACCTTGACATGGATAAGTTCAATTCTTCATCGGCGACATCTGGTTCTCAAGCAGTCGAATCATCATCAAACGCCGCTCAAATTCCAAACTCATCCGCAACACCACCGCCGGAAAACCATATCCCCAGCTCCGGCGACAGGTCCAGAGCTAAACATCACCTTAGCATGTCCATCGACGGTTCCGAGATGCTTACGTCAGGTCCAGAAGACACATCTTCAATCGATGCTAAGAAATCAATGTCTGCTGCTAAGCTTGCCGAACTTGCTCTTGTCGATCCCAAGCGTGCAAAAAGGTGCAAAATTTATAATCCTAACTACAAAGTGAAAAGACAAAACTACCTTTGTAACTTGATTCATTCACATCTTTATTAATTAGGATATGGGCAAATAGGCAGTCTGCCGTACGGTCAAAGGAAAGAAAAATGAGATACATAGCCGAGCTCGAAAGTCAACTCCAGACACTACAAACACAAGCAACATCATTGTCTGCTCAGCTCACCCTTTTGCAGGTTTTGCCCTAGTTTTATAAAACATATATTTTCTTTATATTTAAAACTATAAACAACTAAAAATAATAAAATAAATCTAGTGTTTTTTCACCACCACCTTTTTTCTTTTTGTTTGTTTTGTTTACAGAGAGACGTGCATGGTTTAGTAGCTGAAAACACCGAACTCAAACTTCGTTTACAAGCCATGGAGCAACAGGTTCACATGCAAGATGGTACGTTTATTATAAAGATGAGATAATTATAATAAGTGCATTATGCAGAATACTAATTGTTCTTGTTTTGATTATTTAGCTTTAAATGATGCATTGAAGAAGGAGATACATCATCTGAGAGTAGTTACAGGTCAGAGCCTCACTAATGGTGGACCGATGATGAACTTCCCTCCACCGTTCAGACCACCAAACCACCAGTTTCATGCAAACAACCATCCGATGCACCCACTGTTAACCGCACAACAGTTTCATCAACTTCAGATTCAGTCCCGGATGCAGCATCAGCAGCAGCAGCACGTGTTTCAACAGCAACAACTCCACCAATTTCAGCGGCAGCAACACCTCCAGCAGTTTCAGCACCACCCATCTCCGCCGCAGCCGGTACAGCAGCTGCCGGAAAATAGTGACTGAAAAATAGCAGCTCGTTGTCAACTTAAAGCCGAAAAGAACTAATTGTTCCAAGTGGCATTTTTTAGATACATCTTCTAGATTGTTAAAGTGGAGACAGGTTAGTTGATCCATGGGGCACTACCTTCTCCAAAAAACGAGTATGTATTTGGATATATATATACCTGGTACATAGTTTGCCATTGTAACTTAGTATTTGAAACTCAAGGATATATATATAGGATGCCATTGTAAATTTGTGACGATGTGTGGCCCAAAAGAGGGTTGAAGTTTCTTCACATTTGTTTCTATAACGACTATTAGGACTACTATAACTTTAGTTGCACCACTTCCGGTATAAATTTAGTTGGATCCTTCTTACTTTGATATTCCGTTTCTTTTTTATCCATCTAAGAACGTAATGTGTTTCTATATTAAGAACTCTAATATAGGGTGATCATGTCCTTCACCACTACCTTTATTTTGTTGGAACTCAAATGTTCTTTTATTCAGAACTCAAACTGAAATACAAGAAAGAACTACTAACTCTAAAACACTCTATGTTTTTTGTGGTGCATTACAATGGATGTTAGAACATCTATTTATAGTGATGGTAGTGTCCCTAATTTCTACAATAGCTGCAACCTAAAAATGACTTCATATGAGAAATTCAACAAAGTTAGGTGTGGTTGGTGGTGTAGGTGTGGTTGGTGGTGGCTGCAAGTTTGTGTTTATATTATGTGTTTACATTCACATTCTCCCCCTTAAACCAAACTTGGCTTGAGATTCGTTACGCCGATCATGTTGCGTATTCCATGCCATCCCCGGCTACAGAATAATCGGCAAGTGCTTTGTCTTTATCTTTCTCGAGTTTCAATTTTGCATCCTTGGAACAAGTTGTTGGAATGCAATCTCTCACATTAAACTCCCCCGAAATCCTTTTAGCATAAGCCGTTTTCTTTAGAGACACGTCTTCCATCTTCTGCATCACCTTACGAAAATCGATACCTCAATATTTGGAACTACGTTGGAGAAAACTGGCAACTGCTTTTTCGGTCCAAGTCCATCTTTTGCGTTTATCAAAGAACCCTTCTCGTCTTATCCGTGGCTTCCTTTTCCATGCGTCGAAAAACTGGTGTCCTTTTTCACATTTTTCAACTTCAACATAAAATTCTTCCTCACTCGGATCATCTAATTTCTTTAGATGTGAACCTAGAATTTTATCATGCTCCAAATAACTATTAACTTTCATGGTATAATAATTGGCATATGGACGTCGTTGATGCCACAACCAACCTGGATCATCTTGGGATGATAAAAGACACATTTTTTGTCTCGTCTTTAAAAGTGTCTTATAGAGTCGGTTACGGGTTCTTTTTACTTTAAAAAGTAAAGTATTACTATTGTCAAATACCCGTAAAATATCACCATCCATGTCGACTCGATTCCCGTCTTCGGTTAGTTGTCCAAGACTTATAATATTCTTTTTAAGTATAGGAATGTAATATATCTCGTTAAGTAGTCTTTGATCTCCGTTTCCGTAATCAAACAAGATCGTACATTTTCCTTTAATGTCGATCTTTGACCCGTCTCCGAACCGTGTATAACCCGTCACGTTCTCGTCTAACTCATGGAACTTTGAACGATCTCCGGTCATACGTTTGCTAGCACCGTTGTCAAGGTACCATTCCTCGGAATCAACTTGACTTTCTTCGGATGCAGGGATATCAACACCGTTCTTCTCTTTTAGCGGCACCATACCCGGTGTATCTTCTTGCGAGATCGCCATTATTAAAATAGGCTCTTCATCTTCATTGGTTTGGGTGAGGTTCACCTCCTCACCTCGTTTCTTGTTTGGACACTCTGATGCATAATGACCATATTCCTCGCAAGTAAAACATTTTATTTTACTTTTGTCCTTTCGAGGACGATTGTAGTCATTCCGGTTTGCATCATACTCATGACCATCTCCTCGGCCATGCCCACGACCTCGACCGCGTCCTTGGCCTAGGTTTCCACTTTCCCTTGAAGTGTTTGACGAGTCTCCCTCGTCGGTTTGCTTAGATTGAGATGCCCACTTGGCATGTGTAAGCAATAGAGAAGGTCCTTCTTCCCGTTCTTCATACCCTCGAAGTTGCTCTTCGTGGGTCTTGAGACGGCCTACAACTTCTTCAACCGTCATGTTTTTCATGTCTCCAAATTGCTCGATAGATGTTACGATTTGTATAAATCGCATTGGGACGGCTCGAAGAAACTTCTTCACCACCGTATTCTCCTCGATCTTTTCACCGAGAGATCGAATACCGGTCACAATAGTGTTCAATCTCGTGGCGAAATCATCTATCGACTCACCATTGTTCATTCGGATCACCTCGAATTCACTTCTCAACGTTTGTACTTTAGCCTCCTTTAACCGATCAGCTCCCATATGCATCATCTTAAGCGTTTCCTATGCTTCTTTAGCCGTGTCCTTCTCGGCCAACATAAGAAGTACGTCCTCTGGAATCGCTTGGTAAATGGCCGCAAGCGCCATCCTATCTGTTCGTTCATCTACTCTTGCATTTTGAATTGCATCCCACACTCCTTGTGCTTGCAAATTCACTCGCATTTTTATAGCCCACACCACGTAGTTTGTTTTCGTAAGCAACGGATAGTGTAACGTAACACTACTATCCTTCCCGGTCCTTTGAACACTTTCAATTTCGGGTTGAGAAAACGACGAGCTTGGTGTAGTCATTCTTGGCATATACGAAAATTACGTGTAATTTATGAAAATTACGAGGATTAAAATGTAATTTTCAGAAGTTCAGGGGCTTGTTTGAAACTTTTTGAAGTATAGGGGCTATTCTGAAGTTTTTCTGAAAAATAGGGACCAACCTGAAATTTTTCGGAAATACAGGGACCAAAACGTAACTTTTTGAAACTTCAGGGACCAAATTGCAGTTTTCTGAAACCTGCTACAGTGTCGATACAGTGAACCGCTACAGTGTCGCTACAGTAACGCTACAGTGTCGTCTTCTCCGGCGAGATCTCCGGCGAACTGGTTTTTCCGGTGACTATTCCGGCGAACCTTTGACCGGACTTTTGGAGGTCTTCCGGTGGTCAAAAAATTCCGAAAAATATATATTCGGAATCGTGGGAACGCGAACTTTACAATGGTGTGCCCGGAAATCGATTTTGAGACAAAAAAATTTTGACCAAAAAACCCGACGTTGTTTAGAAAGTTGCCTCGAGAGCTTAACCAAGCTCTGATACCACTTGTTGGAACTCAAATGTTCTTTTATTCAGAACTCAAACTGAAATACAAGAAAGAACTACTAACTCTAAAACACTCTATGTTTTTTGTGGTGCATTACAATGGATGTTAGAACATCTATTTATAGTGATGGTAGTGTCCCTAATTTCTACAATAGCTGCAACCTAAAAATGACTTCATATAAGAAATTCAACAAAGTTAGGTGTGGTTGGTGTGGTTGGTGGTGGCTGCAAGTTTGTGTTTGTATTATGTGTTTACATTCACATATTTTAAGCCTCCAAACCTCTCTCACTATCTGAGGTTATATTTTCATAATGGGTTAACTCCTTCATCTCTAACCCCATGCTATGTTGTTATCTTCCCACTACTTGCTTGGGTGTCATCTTCTCCTCGCACCATCAAGCTAGACCGTCTCCACCCTCCAAATAGTGAATGTGCTATTTTGGACATGTTCATACCACCAAAATCTTTCTTCCCTCATTTTTTTGGGTGATCAACGTCACTCCCAACAGCCAACATAACTGTGATGGCCATGTTAGATATTATATCTAACAACTATTGGTGATTTGCATAACCGATTATTATTTAAGTGTAATGTGATGAACTTGTTGACGTAATCTTAATAAATATTGAACAAGTTAAGGTGGTGCGAAATGCACACTTGTTTAAGTTTATTTTGATTTAAAGTATACTGGTACATAGGGGAGAAGCCCCTGAACAATGGGGGTCTGGGGGAAACGCCCCTGGTAGCGGGGTCCAAGGGGCTGAGCCCATGGGTGGGGTCGAGCTAAACCCGATTAATATTGCTTTATAAAAAATGCATGAAAATCCGCAATTGTGATTTTGAACTAGGTTTTGACCCTAATTTTTAGACTCGTTTTTATGACGTCTATGTGGCGGTTTTATGAAGGTTTTGACTCAGTTTTGTAACTGCATATGGAAGCTTCTTCACCAATTACAAACATGGGGTTATTTCCATGTTTTGGTCATATGAATCTGGAACACACAAAAATCACATCTTCTGCATTCTCGGTTCTAGAACACCGAGTTTTATCCGGTTGAAGTTTCGATTGTACCATCAGAATACTTCAATGTGAAAGTGAATCACGACTCTCAGCGTATCCAAGCAACCGAAAACCCGAATTCCTAACAACAATGATCCACCGTAACTTCAATATATCATCCTCATTTCTGCAATCCTCTCATGCTCCTGCATCGACCAACTTTTTTGACTTAACTACCTGTTGTAAAAATTTTCCTACAATGTGTGACACCGGACCTTTTTGTCATACAAAACTCATGAGTCCACCCTCTACTTTAACCAACTTGCGGTGGGTGACATCTACCGCAACACCCATTATGTATCAATCATACACCCTAAGTACTTAAAATTCTCGTTTGAATGTAGAACTTGCTCTTTGATACATAGTTCTACTACATTATTACGCTTGGCTAAAATTGCACCAAACATATTTCGCATTAACTATGTTAATTTACTTGAAGCCCCTTCTTTTCCAACATTGTTCTCTAGGTATCCAGATTAGCATTCAATCAATCAATAGTCTCTCTCACCAACACAATGCCATCAACAATAAGCATATATAAGTTAAAACATAAAGTATACAAAAAAATACAAATACAGTAAAACTAATTGTTTTTTGTAGATCTATTACAAAATTGGCCTACCATATTAATAATCTTCACATAGCTTGCAAAACCACAAAAAATAACATACCACGAAATGTATTTAGGGTTTCACAATGGAGTACTCTTAGTAAACGTATAGTAAACTAGCAGTTTAATTATGTAGATATACGACCAAATAGACCTAACATGAAAAATAAGTATACATTGAGAAATTTGATTATGTACATATACTACCAAAAAGACCTAACATGTTGAATAAGTATCCATCGAGAAAACATGAAGAAGGACATGTTAAGATATGTGCTTGGAATTTTGTGATTTTTTAGGATTTCGTGAAACAATGTCATTGTAAAAGTATAATAAACTAGATTTTGGTGATGTAGATATACTACAAAATATACGTAACATATTAAATAATATACACAAAACTCGAGAAAACATGAAAAGTGGCGTATCAAGAAATGTGTTTAGAATATGGTGATTACTATATGGATAAAAGTACAATAATACATACTATATATATATATATATATATATATATATATATATATATATATATATATATATATATATATATATATATATATATATATATATATATATATATATATATATATATATATATATATATATATATATCTAGGCAGTTAAAGCGGTAAAAACTCAAATAGCGACCACTGTCGCTATTTGAAATAGCGATTATCGCAGTGGTATAGCGGTGATATAGCGTTTTTTTATATTACGTATAATTTCTATATTATAATATTAATATATCTAGTTGCTTATTGTTTATTTACTACTACATGAACATCCCTATGTACAATATAGAAGATCATCAACAATACAAACATTATTTACTACTACTTCATGAACATCTTAAATGTAATCAAAATACAAAATGGAATTAGCCATATAATACAGAAACAATTCACCAAATTGAAACTTTTTTGGAATGTAATCACTACCACTAAGCCTTCAATGCAGGACCTGTAATCGGGATGATAATCGGATACATATGTGTGGGATCGAAAAACAGGACAACCTATAATCGAGTTCAACCGGAAGCAGTAATCGGATACATATGTGTGGGATGTGGTTTCATTTGCGAAAGAAGTAATCAGGATGAAGTGATCGACTTCAACTAGGACCTGCAATCGATATTGAATGAAGTAATCGGGATGATAATCGACCAGCCAAGTCAAACAATACGTGTGGGATGTGGTTTCATTTGCGAAGGAAGGAGAATAGTTGAACGATTGTCCCACATCGGCTGAAATAAAGACATAAAGACCCACCTGTGGTTATAAATATAGTTATTGGTCTTCAGCATTCCTCTACTCAAGTCTAATTGAACCTTGGTAACTCTTGGATCTATTTGACTTAGTCAAAGTATTCAAAATTTAATGTAGCGGGCTAAAATCGCTTTAGCGATTGGCTAAATAGCGCAAAATAGCAATAATTATCGCCGCTAATAGCGAGATCGCGAAATGAAATCGCTAAATGATTTATTTTTGCGGTCGATGGCGCTAAGCGCTATAGCCACGCTATAGCGTCGCTATAGCGCGCTATTGACTGCATATATATATATATATATATATATATATATATATATATATATATATATATATATATATATATATATATATATATATATATATATATATATATATATATATATATATATATATATATATATATATATATATATATATATATATATATATATAATCTACTAACTACTACTCTTGCACCGTCCAAAACATGCAATTATTTCAAACTATATGAAGGCTCTTTCTTTAGAAAACATTTTAAACATTTGTGATATGTAAAATTGGTAAAATACTCTATGCACCCACCTTTTGTAGTTAGTGTCTACTAACTACTACTCTTGCACTTGACTCAATGCTTTTGTCTAATATTTTCTTCAATCCTTATTCAGTTGATATACCATACTTTTTTAGTTTAAACGAAATCATTTCTAATGACAAAGGTTCAATCTAGCCCATAACTCAAGTTTAGCTTCTATTCATCCATACCCCTTCCCATCTTCTAAACATGAATACTAATTCCTACTTGTAACTTGTTAATAGCTATGGGCAACATATTAATGTGTAACATGTTAATAAGGGTAAGGAGGTAGTTTAGTTCTGAGACAAGTAGATGGGTATCTTTGTGAAAAATAAGTGATCATGACACCCGACAGGGACATTGTATAATTGGATCGTATTTTCCCGATATAGAACTAGTAAACTGTTAAAATGGATATAATGTACACCATTGTATTATTATTATGTGTAAAAAATAAGTTTAGTATACCTTGTATTGATTTTTCTGGTTGCTGGACAACAACTTTTGGGCTTTATACATTCACCTTCATGGGCTCAAACATCAATTTTACATTAAGAATCATGTTCCGACTTTCCAAAAAGAATTAAACTAGACTCTTACATATTTCCAATGACACCAATCTCATATTTACATGATTTCCTATTATTTTTACAACACAACAACTACATGTTGTCAACATTCAATTCGACGGTACCGTACAAAGTGCTATTTGTACATATCTTAGAGGTATAATTAGTTTATAATGTATAAAACTGAAAGATACTAGACATTCATACATTTATAGGGCAACAATGATTTTTGCAAAACAGTGCCGAAGAACACTACAAAATCTCAAATTTCAATGGCTTTACCTCGAAATATTCAATCAAATCTTCACATTTTCTTGCCAAAACCAATCGGAGATGATGAAGGAAAGTTGCAGGGAATGTTCTGGAATTTTAAGGTTCAAACCATGAAGAAAATGAGGTCAAATTCATGTCTTATAGCTTAAAACCCGAGTTGGGTCTGGTTTGATCCATTTGGTTACCCGTTTGACCACTAAACACTTAAAACTGCATAACGGAACTCCGTTTTCGATGGGGTTTTTGCCTACACACTCATAATAAGATAATATATGACTTCCAACAAAATTAACACAAGAAATATCTACCAATAAAATCAGTTTTATATATTTATAAGTTAGATCTCAAGTTCCACCCCCACCCCCCGGTTCTCATGTTTAGTTTTTACTTTCAAGTTTCCCTTATATATAAAAAAACTCATCATTTTAAATATTTATTTAATTACATAAATTTATTTTTATTTCACAAAATATGACTCAAAACGGGTATTAGAAGCCCTCTTCCCTTAAAATAATTTTGTCCCCTGAATCATCCACGAAATAAGTACATATATCTCGACATGAACTCTTCCTCGGGTTCCCAAGTTTCATCTACACCTTTATGATATCGTCATTGTACTTTAACAAGTCCAATTTTTCTGTTTCAGAGTCATGTCTCTTTACGCTCCAAAATCTTTTGGGTTGTTCTTTATACCTTAACTGTTCATCGACTTCAACTTCGGTTAATGACACCCTTTGCGATTCGTTGAACAATGTCCTCCGTAGCAAAAAATTTTTTACCATATTGGCATGGTGGTCCGAGTGAAAAAAAATGATAGAAACTAAACGCATAATTTATCCCAAACCACCGGGACAATTGGTATAATTTACTCCAACGATAAACTCACTATTATGACAAAAAAAAAAGATTTCATTGATTTAAAAACTAAATTAAGTTAGGATTAAACATATATAAATATGAAGACCATATACTTAAACATCATACTTAACACTATCTAACCCATTTGAGGTCCTTTCTTGAAAGAAGCTTAATTAAAACATAAATCTCTAAACAAAAATCAAAGTAGCCAAGAAAAGTAAAAACCAATAAAAACTAAAGATTATATTTAAAGGGGTTAAAGATTTGAAATCAAGTCAGAATTTTGAGCTCAACCATCCCATTTAATTAAACAGATTACACATGTTCAGTTCCTTTAATTAAATGGATTGAAAATCTCAACTCAACCAACTATGTTCGTGCCCTAATTTCATACAAACACAACTTGAATTTATCAAAATAATCCAGAAATGATCGATTAACAAACACTTCTGATAAGGTTTACAACCTTAACCCACCCACTATCGAGCCCAATGTTACCGCCCCAAATGATCCCAGGCCTTGGATAGTTTACAAGAGAAAGAATCACATGGGTGGGACACGTGGCTAATCTCTATGGAGGGCAGTTGTTATGCTAGTGAGGAAAGAGAATAAGAGAATATTATATAGTTACAGATTGGGGGTGATGTTAGGCATTCTAGAAAATCCTATTTTTGAAATTTAGAAATCGGCTAGCGAGCTTGGGCAGGAAGACAACCTTTTGCAGGGTTGTTCTTCACTGATTTTGTTTGAGTATTCGTTTGATTTGAATGAGAAGTTTTCCTCACAGCAATTAACTTTCTCTGTTATATTTTTCCTTCCGATTCTATTATTTTCCTTAACAGATATCCTACCAATTGGTTCCATTGCCGTTCCTCTATCCATATGGTGCAACCAACCGAGCCCCAGGTCACAACACGTCTTCAAGCTCTCCAAACCCGCATGGAATCTCAAGATGGTCGAATCGATTCTATTTCCACTCAACTTCGTGAGCTTTCCTCCACCGTCCTCGCCATGAAGGATGTCATGACGGAACTTCCCCGTTCTATTGAACAACTCAAGCAGAGCATCCAGAAACAAGGGAAGCAGAGTGTCTCCGGCTCCGGCCATGAGGACATTGAATCTCACCTCTCTCACCCACCACTCATCCTTCATGCCTCCGGTTCCGGTACCACCCACCCTCGACCTCCCCCCACTCTATCGGAGTCTCTCTTCTCCTTACCTAAAGTCAAACTTCCGATATTTGACGGTGAGGATTCTCGTGGCTGGGTAACTAAAGCCGAACTCTATTTTCAAGTGCACCGTATCCCCCAGAATCAGAAATTGTACCTTGCCCAAATGTGCATGGATGGCTCTGCCCTCCACTGGTACACAAATCTTCTGATTAAGCATCCTGATACGTCTTGGGACCAGTTCCGTTTAAAACTTCTCAATCGCTTTAGTGGCACCAAATTCCGTAATGCTCAAGAAGATTTGGGGTCTCTTTTCCAAGATGCCTCTGTGGACGATTACATTGATGATTTCGAGGCCCTTTTTGCGCTGATTCCCGAACAGACGAAAGAACAATCCATTGGATGGTTTTTACGTGGTCTTAAGCTGGAGATCCGAAATTGGGTCCGCACACTCAACCCCTCCACCTGCGACCAAGCGATGGAATACTCTCGGAATGTTGAAGTCGCTATGGGGCTCACCGACAGCAAGCGACCACCCAAGGGATGTTCTGGTACCTCCGATTGGAATTCATCGTCGACCAAATTTCGCTCCTATTCCCATGATCCGGTTACTCCCCGCCCTTCTCACGCCCCAGCCCAATCCACACCACCCTTGCAGCCCACTGGGCGTACTCCTTCCCTCTCCACCTGTTTCTAGGAGCGACCCACCACCCAAACCCGTACTCCGAGTACCCGACACTTAACTAAAACCGAGTGGGAAGAACGACGTCGTCTAGGGTTATGTTTCCATTGTGGCCTTAAATACTCACCACAACATAAATGTACCGATGGCGGCCTCCATATTCTCCTTCTAGCCGACGATGATGAGTTTCTGGCGGAAGGCTACACTCCTCTCGACCCATTGTGTTCTGCCGACGAGACCACTACTGGTGAGTGTCAATCACTAGAGTCCTGTGCTATTTCAACCCAACCCTCCCCTACCCTTAATACCATCAAACTATCTGGTCAAATTCGGGGACTCCCAGCCCTAATTCTAGTTGACTGCGGCGCTTCTCACAACTTCATCTCTCGCCAACTTGCGGTGGCTCTAGGGTTACCCATCCATTCTATTCCCCGTGTGAGCATTAAACTCGGCGACGATCGCCATGTTGGGATGTCAGAACAGTGTCGTGACGTGCTTGTCTAGTTAGGCTCTTTCTCTTGCCTTCTCGATGCTTTGGTCTACGACATTGGCAATTTGGACCTTATTATGGGCATCGCCTGGCTTCGTACCTTGGGTGATATGCTTTGCAACTGGCACACTCAACGTCTTCAATTTTGGCATGATAATTCACTAATTACCTTGCAGGGAATCTCTACTCAAGGTGACACTCTTTCCTCTTTGCAGGCATATTTGGCGGACAACTTAGATTCCAGCCCACCTTGTCCCCCGCCTAACCCCATTTTATCACCCATACAATCTGCCCAGTTGGAACACCTTTTGTCCGATTTTGATTCCCTCTTTCAACCCCCACATGGTCCACCACCAAAACGCTCCATTGAACACATCATCACCCTTAGTGCCGACCACGGGCCAATTTGCGTTCGCCCCTACCGTTACCCACACCTACACAAGGATGAAATACAACGACAGGTCGATGAAATGCTTACCCAAAGGATTATCCGCCCTAGTCAAAGCTCGTTTTCCAGTCCCGTCATCTTAGTAAAAAAGAAAGATAACTCCTGGCGCCTCTGTATTGATTATCGTGCTTTAAACCGGGCAACCATCTTAGATAAATATCCTATTCCTGTCGTGGAGGAGCTGCTAGACGAGTTACACGACAGCCAATATTTCTCCAATATCGATTTAAAATCCGGTTTCTATCAAGTGCGGGTCCGCGAATCCGATATTGACAAGACGGCTTTTCGAACTCACAACGGGCACTAGGAATTCCTTGTCATGCCTTTCGGCCTCACCAATGCCCCCGCAACCTTCCAAGCCCTCATGAATGACGTTTTTCGCTCACTACTCCGAAAGGGTGTCTTGGTCTTTTTTGACGACATCCTCGTATACAGCCACTCTTGGGACCAACATCTCGCTCTGCTTTCTCAAGTTTTGTCCCTTCTTCGCGATCACCCGCTGGTGGTCAACCAAAAAAAGAGTTGCTTTGGTAAATCATCCATCGACTATCTGGGGCATATTATCGATGCTACGGGGGTGTCCATGGACCCTTCTAAAATCTCCTCAATTCTCAATTGGCCCACCCCCAAATCCGTTAAAGCAATCCGCGGATTTCTCGGTCTAACTGGTTATTACCGTAAATTTATCGAAGGATATGGGAAAATTGCCAAGCCTTTGACTGATCTTACTAAAAAGGATGGTTTCCTATGGGGACCTATAACCCACACAGCGTTTAACAATCTTAAACAAGCCATGGTTTCTGCCCCTGTACTAGCTCTTCCAAACTTCACTCTTCCTTTTGAAATTGAATGTGATGCATCTGGGAGGGGCCTTGGCGCCATTTTAATGCAAAATAAACGACCTATTGCCTTCTTTAGCAAAGCCCTGTCTGACCAAAACCTTACCAAGTCGGCCTATGACAAAGAAATCATGGCACTCGTCCTTGCCATTCAACATTGGCGACCATACTTGCTCGGCCGCCCTTTTACCATCTACACCGATCAAAGAAGTTTAAAATACCTCCTTGAGCAGCGTATCACCACCACGGACCAACAGAACTGGGTTGCCAAACTGTTGGGATATTCTTTCACCATCTGCTATAAACCAGGGACCGAAAACCGTGCAGCTGATGCACTTTCTCGCATCAATGAGGGAGAACTATGCTCCTTCATGTCTGCTCCAACATGGCTTGACAGTACTAAATTACTTGATGGCGTTGACCTCGACCCACAATTACAAAAAATTACCCAGGGTCTTCTAGTCAGTCCCACCGCCAGACTTGGTTTCTCTCTTATCAATGGGAAATTGTTTCATAACGGTCGTCTGGTCATTTTCTCGACCTCCAAGTGGATCCCTACCCTTCTCCACGAATTCCATAACACCCCTACCGGGGGACACTCCGGTTACCTTCGTACATACCGGCGCCTAGCTTCCCAAATTTATTAGATCGGCATGACTAAAACAGTCCGGGACTTTGTCCGTTCTTGTGACACCTGTCAGCGATACAAGTCCTCTACATTGTCACCTAATGGATTGTTGCAACCTCTCCCTATTCCTAACCTTATTTGGGAAGATATCTCTATCGATTTCATCACAGGCCTTCCGAAATCAAAGGGATTTGAAGTCATCCTGGTAGTGGTCGACCGCCTCTCCAAGTACTGCCATTTCATCCCTTTAAAGCATCCCTTCACGGCTCGTTCCCTCGCTGACATCTTCCTTAAGGAAGTTATTCGCCTCCACGGCATTCCGTGATCGATCCTCAGCGATCGTGACCCGCTATTTCTCAGCACTTTTTGGAAGGAAATCTTCGCTTTACAAGGTAGCAAATTGAACTTCAGTTCCGCCTACCACCCCGAAACTGACGGTCAAACTGAAGTGGTGAATCGTAGCCTCGAGACTTATCTTCGATGTTTTGCCTCTGAACAGCCGAAAACATGGTCCTATTGGCTTCCGTGGGCCGAGTACTAGCACAACACCTCTTATCATGTGTCCACTAATACGACACCCTTTCATGTTGTCTACGGCCGCCCGCCCCCTTCCCTCATGCAATACGTTTCACAAGAGGTCCATTGTGAGGCTGTGGCCCAAGATTTGAAGGACAGAGATGAAGCTTTGCTGCAACTGAAATACCACCTCCTCCGGGCCCAAGAACGCATGAAAACTTCTGCCAACCAACACCGTCGCGATGAGCAATTCGCTATGGGTGATTGGGTTTTCCTTAAACTCCGCCCCCATTGCCAACAATCTGTGGTTCGTCGGATTAACCAGAAATTAGCTCCACGGTTTTATGGACCTTTTCTCATTATTGGCAAAATTGGTCCAGTTGCCTATAAATTACAACTTCCAGATTCCGCAAGGATCCACCCCGTGTTCCACGCTTCCCTTCTTAAACGCGCTATGGGAAATCACCCAGTTGAACCCACCCTACCACAGGTATTAGAGACTGATTTGTCAGATTCCCCTCGTCCTATGAAATGCTTGGCCACTCGAGAGATCACTAAAGATAACTCTCTACTCACCCAATGGCTCATCCAGTGGCATCCAGGAACTGTGGAAGATGCCACCTGGGAGGATGTCTCTAGTATTCAAAGTCAATTTCCTGACTTTCGGCTTGAGGACAAGCCTCATCTTCAA
The DNA here is from genome assembly GCA_023525715.1 of Cichorium intybus. Taxonomy (NCBI): domain Eukaryota; kingdom Viridiplantae; phylum Streptophyta; class Magnoliopsida; order Asterales; family Asteraceae; genus Cichorium; species Cichorium intybus. The sequence goes on from CM042013.1 coordinate 45,839,580, forward strand.
GGGGACGGTACTGATAAGGTTTACAACCTTAACCCACCCACTATCGAGCCCAATGTTACCGCCCCAAAGGGTCCCAGGCCTTGGATAGTATACAAGAGAAAGAATCACATGGGTGGGACACGTGGCTAATCTCTATGGAGGGCAGTTGTTATGCTAGTGAGGAAAGAGAATAAGAGAATATTATATAGTTACAGATTGGGGGTGATGTTAGGCATTCTAGAAAATCCTATTTTTGAAATTTAGAAATCGGCTAGCGAGCTTGGGCAGGAAGACAACCTTTTGCAGGGTTGTTCTTCACTGATTTTGTTTGAGTATTCGTTTGATTTGAATGAGAAGTTTTCCTCACAGCAATTAATTTTCTCTGTTATATTTTTCCTTCCGATTCTATTATTTTCCTTAACAGATATCCTACCAACTTCACAATTACACAGGGGGAAAGCTAAAACATTTAGCAACTAAAGTTCCTTTAAAATGTCAGGTGATATGAGATTCATTTGTTTTTGTTCTGCTTTTTATATTCAATAACGGGTTTTACATTACAGAATAACCGGGCCCACCTCCACCTTCTGGCACTGTCCATTCAATGTTCTGCTTTGGATCTTTAATATCACACGCCTACAACTCAAAAAACAAATCAATAATCATACCAACTTTCAAAAAAATGTCATTTTTAGTCATATTATCTATTAAATTATAAGAAATTCTCAAACACTCAAAATAGGAAGACAAGTCACCTTGCAATGCAAGCAATTTTGAGCATTAATCTGCAGCTTCAATTCACCCTTGTCATCTGGGACATACCTGAAATTATAGAAACAATTATAAAAAAATCGATTAAAAAAAATGAAAAAAAAATTCTTACTCGTATACACGTGCAGGGCAATATCGGGATTCTGGACCACCATATTTTGGTAAATTTACAAGTTCGGGAACTTGTGGGTCCCTCAAACGAAGGTGAGCTGGTTGGTCATGATCATGATTTGTATTACTCCTATTCAACAAAACAACAAATTTATAAAAAGAATAGAATTAATGTATTTACGGATTTTAAATTATTTAAAGAATGATATACCTATAAAGAGAAGTTGGTACATCAAAACTAACAATCCCATCTGGTTTTGGGTATTCAATTGGAGAACTCACACTTGCTTCCTGTGTACACAACAATTTTAGTTTAAATTTTTTGACTTAATGGAAAAGAGAAGGGCAAAATGGTAATTAAGTGAGTTTATTTATAGCTTACATGTGTTGCCTCATGATCAGGTTTTCCATGCTTCAAGGTAAATGGGACTCTTCCCTTTAATAAATAGCTGCAAATGTTAATATTATTATTAGCCAAATGAAGTTTTATTTTATATATTTATAAAAAAAGGGAATACGATCTTACTGTTCCAGACCACATATAGCCATACCAGGAAAAAGCCCGTACTCAAATGCCTGCAAACATAATATGTTATCAACTTATGATGACATTATTTTTGCAACATTTTTATGTTTTCAAGATGACAAAAAAGTAGAAATAAATTCAAGAAATAAAAGAAAAGGAAAATAATAATTTTTACTGGGCGGTAGTTGCGTGCACGGTGAAGTTCTTCCCATATCCATGAATTTTTTAAATTTTCCCAGTAGCTTTTCATATTTGAACCCTTGTTAAGTGCTTCAAAGGCAGATTCTGCTGCTAGCATTCCTATAATAAAATAAATTTATAAATGATGTTTAAAAAATATTTAAGAAAATTACAACACAAGATTTAGAGAAATTGAAGGAATATTTATAAACCCCAATTTTTTAAGTTTTCCCATTAAGAAAGCATTGTTTTTTCCTCATTCTAGTTTCTCAAAATGATATTCTACAAATTATTATATGCATAAAAAATGTTATATTTAAGAGTGAGAATTTTTTTTTACCTGATTTCATGGCAGTGTGTGTGCCCTTAATTTTTGGAACATTTAAGAAGCCAGCTGCGCACCCAACAATTGCTCCCCCAGGGAATACTGGATATGGAATAGACTGAAAATTAACTAAAAATTATATTTTATTCACTTCATTATATAATTTACAATATAAAAAATAACATGGACCTTATGCACAAAGAAATAGCAATGTCCTTTTATTTATTCGTTTATTATAGCATCCTACTTTAATTTTTTTCTATTACAGCATTTTACATTTAATATTTTTCTTATTGACATTGTACTTTGAATAAGCTAGCTAACTATAGCATTGTATTTTAAAAAAAGAAGTTTCTTATTAAAATTTAAAATACCTACCAAATAATAACAGTGAAAATTGAAAAATGCTTTCTATTTGGATGACATTGCTATAATTGGAACTGTTTTCAAAGTACAATGCTGTAAAAGGAAGTAATGAAAGTAGGAAGATGTTATAATAAACAAATAAATGAAAGTACATTGTTATTATATTAACATGTTATTTGAATTTACCTGAAAACCGCCTTCATTCAAAGTCCGGGCCCCATATTGAATAACTGTCCCATTTTCAAGAAGAGGTCTAATGGCAGGATGACCTTTAAGTTTCTATAAAAGGAAAGTATTACAAACTACTACAATAAAAAAATTAATCTAAATAGACAGTATCATTTAAAAAAAATGTAGATCCATGTTATAATAATTAAAGTTACCTGGAATTCTTCGTAAGGGTTTAAATAAGGGTTGTGGTAATTCAAAGCACACACTAGTCCAATTGAAACCTGCATACATACAGACAACAAGGGAATTGGAATCAACAATTCCATTCCATCATACCAAATAGTGAATAGAGATTTTATTATAATTATTTACCTGATTATCTTGCATATGGTATAAAAAAGATCCCCCATAAGTTTTATGATCTAAAGGCCAACCTAAAGTATGAACAACAGCACCAGGTTTATGCTTGCTGGCATCAATTTCCCAAACCTATAAACATTTTCAGAAACTAATAAACAAATTTAATCTTTTTTAAATAAATTAAGCTCAAAGAAAGTAAAAATAAAAATAAAGAAATTCTTATTTTTAACATGTAGTGATCACTTACCTCTTTAATTCCTAACGCGTAAGTTTGATGCTGTGCCTGTCCTTTCTCTCTGAGATTGTATTTTTTTATTATTTTCTGTACATAAAAATCCAATATTTCAAATTTTACATAAAAAAGTATATTAACATCATCACATGATAAAAAAAATTAAGAAGTGAGGATTGCTTTTTAATAAACCTCTGACAATGCACCTCGACATCCTTCAGCAAAAAGATTTATACGCCCTGAAAACAAATACTCGATACGTTAAGTCCTGACATTTTACAAATTTGCCCTTGTTTATTATTATTATTTTTTCCTTTTGACATAAAAAAATGCTACCTTTTAGTTCTACACCAGGCTGAAAATTATCTTTCTTAGAACCATCTTTTCCAATTCCCATGTCATTAGTTGCAATCCCAATAACATTTTCATTTTCATCAAATAAAACCTGTATGATTATGAAGCTTGTTATGCCACACACAGTGAAAACACACACATACAAAATTACCTCTTTAGCTGCAAAACCTGGGTATATTTCAACTCCTAATTCTTCAGCTTTCTGTCCTAACCAACGCGCAAATTGGCTTAAACTGGATAAAAATATTATCAGTTTACTAAAATCTATATGGTTTTAAGGAAGGTCAAAACGGTAATTTTTGAAAAAGAAAGTAGTCAATTACCTTATAACATAGTTTCCTTTGTTATCAAAAGGATTTGGTAGTGTGATTGCATGCTTTTTTGTAAGTAACATGAATTTATCAGAAGAAACACCGACGCTAATTGGTGCCTGTACATATACATGTGTTTGAATATATATGAAAACATATAAATTATATATTCACATAAAGTTATGAATTAAGTAATAAGAAACAAGAAACGCATATGTACCTCTTCCTCTCTCCATTGTGGAATAAGTTCATTCAATGCACGGGGTTCAAAAACATTTCCCGATAATATATGTGCACCTGTTAACAATTATACAATTGCAATAATCATAAATCACCATTACTTTTACTTTTACCCAAACCCTCCATTATTGTGATTTCAAGAAGCAATAATCGGTTTACACCCCTAAAAAGATCAAAAAGGCCCTTTTTTAACTTGAAAAATAGCATGAATTGAGAAACTAAAGAAAACCATCTAAACCTTAAATGCATATAATACAAATCACAGAGATAATGATCAGAAATTTGCGATAGTTTGCATAACAAATTTAGCATTTCAAAAGCGAATTCGGGGACTTTAAGAGGCAAAACGTAAAACGTAAACCAAACGTACCCACTTCGGCCCCTTTCTCAACAACGCACACCGATAAGTCTACATCATTTTCACGGCACAATTGCTTCAATCTTATGGCCGCCGATAAGCCAGCCGGCCCTCCTCCGATGATAACCACGTCATAATTAATACATTCACGAACTGTTTCGCTGCTGAATCCCCTTCTTAATACCAAAAACCCGTTTCTAGTCAAACTAGTTACTCTATATTGCGACGAATTTAACTGGTACCCGGATGAGAAAGATCGATTGAAACCTTTCAACGAAGTTGGGGTGATCTCAAGCGTATTTTGTCTGTGGGAAATGTGTTTTGACGGCGAAGAAGGTGGTGCTGACGGATCGTAGTAGCAATAGTTAGTTGAATGAGTTGGTGTGGATAGAATTTTTCTTGATTTTGACTTGGAGGGGAAAGAAATGATCTTTCTGAACATTATGTAGTGGAAGAACTGTTCCAATATGACCGATTTTCTGCTCCAGAGGGGTTTTTAGAGGGGGGTGTTGCTATTTTATACTTTGAAACAACGAATTTGTTTTCCTTTTCTCTTTGAATAGCCATGTGTCACTTTTGCTTGAGCTGAAAAAAGTACTAAAATGCTAAAAGCCTAATTTGTACAGCTGAAAGAAGAAAAATTGTGATTTTTCGACTGCCGATTGGATTGGGGCTGCACGAGTGCACGTAAATAAATAAAGGTGTTAAATTTATCGACAAACGTCCCATTTACTTTTTAACTATATTTTTGTAAATTTTTATAATCATGCATATATTTTATATATATATATATATATATATATATATATATATATATATATATATATATATATATATATATATATATATATATATATATATAGACTTAGGATCTTTTGAGAACCAACTTCACCCCGAGAACCCGAGAACTCCCAAACCGATATTTTTTTCGAAAAACCGACCACATAGGCCTCTAAAACGCACATATCTAAGACTTTTCGAAAAAAAAAATTTCCGAAAAAAACGATTTTTTTTTTTGAAAAAATTTTGCACATGTACAAAATTTTTTTTTTGTACATGTGCAAACTTTTTTATACGTACATTTTTTTTCAAATTTTTTTTATGGATGTCTTTCTAACATATATTTAAGCTGTTCTGTAAAAAAAAATTTGAAAAAAAATGTACGTATAAAAAAGTTTGCACATGTGCAAAGTTTTTTTTTTGCACATGTGCAAATTTTTTTCAAAAAAAAAAGTCGTTTTTTTTGGAATTTTTTTTTTCGAAAAGTCTTAGATATGTGCGTTTTAGAGACCTATGGGGTCGGTTTTTTGAAAAAAATATCGGTTTGGGAGTTCTCGGGTTCTCGGGGGACTTGTGGTTCTCAAAAGATCCTAACTCTATATATATATATATATATATATATATATATATATATATATATATATATATATATATATATATATATATATATATATATATATATATATATATATATATATATATAAGTTCAATAGATAACTAAAATAAAACAAGGAACCAATCGTGAGCGTCGGAATTCAAATGATCGACGGCCGGAGATAAGGTTGTAAATTTTTTAATTGAACGCGCATGTAGCGGATAATTCCAAAAAAACCCACTTCATTATTTATTTATTTTTTATTTTTAAAGCTTATTTTTTTATCGAAATAAAAAATCGAATATATCAAAATTCATAATTTTTTATTTTCTTTCAATAGACATCCATATCAGTATAGTAAAACGAAAAACAATTCAAAAATATTGTTCAGATTCACAACAGTTAATCAACAGTTAATCAATGTGAATCTCAACTATAACAAGTTTTATAGAAGATTATTCAAATGTGAATGATCATTAAAATTATTTTTTTCAACAATCATTGATCATTCAATATCAACTTATGTGAATTTAAATAAACTTTTAGATTCAGATGTGAATCTCACTAAATTTTCATATTGAATTTAAGTAAATTCTTTTATATTCTTTACAATTTCAACATTTGGATAATATATAATTGAATTAACTAAGATTCACAAATTAATTTACATAAACTTACACGTGAATGAACAAAAAATTGCTGAAAAAATGGGATACAATTATCATTTATATGTGAATTAATATATCTAAAATTAGATCACACTATTTTTGACCTTTTATTTTTAAAAAGATTCATAATAATCAAATTAAATATTTGGGTATGTATGTGAATTTATGGGTTTTATAAGGATATACATCTAATTTAAAATTTACAAGGATATAAACGTAATTATAAAAATTTATAAGGATATAGACGAAATTCTCTCTATTTTTAATTTGTATTTACTACAAAAAGAAAAAATCAAATCAATGACATCACAATATTATATACTTGTATAATTACCAAAGAAGAGTGTACTCCACAGTGGCGGAGGCCTTTAGAGGCCAGGAGAGGCCATGGCCTCCCCGTTCTTTTTCCGGCTAATATCAAAATTTTATAACCTAACTTGTTTATGAAGATAAATACTAGTCGTGGCCCTCCCAAGAATTTTGGAAAAAATCCAACAGAAGTGTAAATCCAAAATTCGTAATCAAGGATAAGGAATATTGAATAATTAATTTTTATAGACTAGATATCAAGTAGATTAGAAGCTGAGCTAAACGGTGTGTGGATAGGATTGTTTAAATTAAGGGTATTCTCAGCCTGGAAGAAGAATGTCCAGGATAAGGTGCATAGAAGGCCTGGGGAGCAAAGTCACATATCGTTTAAATGCAAAGTAGAAAACGCCACAATAAGGGATGAGAGACCATATCGGGAGGTGGTTCAAGGCTTGAAGATTCGGAGAACTCTAAGCGATGGATTAAGGGTCAAACCAAAGCTCGAGGAGGGGATGGAATGGCTAGAGGTTGAGATTGATCGATGCCTAAGCTTAGAAGAGAAGTTAAAGTTGAGCTTAATCGGAAGAGTAAAAAAAGGAGAGACGATCGAAAATATGGAGCAAATCATAACTGACTTGGGTCTAATCAATTGCAAATGGAAATTTCTGGGAGGCTTGGATGTACTCCTGGCGTGTAGTTCAAAAGGCGAGGCTGAGGAGATTGTACGTAATAAGGACCATAGAATTCGGGACTGGCTGGAGGATATTCGTTATTGGTCGGCGGATTACGTTGTGAGGTCAAGATTAACTTGGATCAAGCTCTATGGGGTGCCGGTGGGTGCGTGGTCTGGAAGTAATTTCCATAAAATTGCAAGTATATGGGGTACGGTCATCAAAATGGAAAATTGTGAATTTTCATTAGCTTCTTCTTTGGTAGCTGGTAGGATACTTATCTCAACATGCTACGAGTTTCCCCTGGAAAAGGAAGTTTTAGTCAAGTTAGCCGACAGAAAAGTCCTTATATTGGTAAAAGATGAAGGGTGGATTGACGAGGTTGGAGACGACTCAACGTTAGGAGAAGATGAAAGTAGCTTGTCCCCAAGTGAGGAAGAGGATGATTGGGGTGACGATCTGTCTGACAACAACTCCATTAACAGTGTCAAGGAGGAGGAAGCTTGGGAAGGAGACGACGAGATGTTCGTACAGGATGAGGAAGGGCAATGGTCGTTAGAACCGGCCTCGATTGACGAGGTGAGCAAGAAAAACCTACGACCTGAGTTCGAGGTCAATAAAGCTGGTAATGAAGAAAAGAGCAATTATTGTGAAGGAGAGCATCTTGTGGGGAAGCGGAACAGGTATCACGAGTTTAAATCCCAAGTCGGCGCATGTGGGGTGGAGGATCTAAGGAGAGACAATGGTAAAAAAGAAACAAAAGAGCAAGTAGGTCGGAGCCAGCAGTTCGGGTGTGGGCCTAAGGAGTCTGAGGCCCAGGAAGAGATTAATGTGGTGGGGGATAAAAGCCTTAGCCCAGAAAACACGGTATTTGGGTCTAAGCAGAAAGGGGCCCATGTTGGCAAGAATTTAGACGTTGCTACTAAACCGGAGCCATGTAGGTCCAATCCACTGCCATCCCCGTCTAAATCAAATGACTTGGAAGTCTCGGAGGATAATAATACCAAAAAACAACAACATCACGGTTTGAATCCACAAGAGAAGGATGTGAATCGAAATTTCAATATCTGGGACGGAGGAATTAGTATGAGACTGTTCAATAATATGGTGAGGGATAAGAATCGAAGAAGGCGCATGTCCAGTGGCAAAGGGAGACGAATTGAAAGAATAATTTCATGTCCGAAATCGAATGTTTCGAGCCGGAACTCAAAATCTCGTAATTCAGTAGATCAGTCCGACGGTCAAGATGATGGGCACTCGATCGATACTCAGTCCCTGAAAAAATTAGGGACCCAGATTGGATTCAGCTGGGGTACGGCGTTGAAAGTGGAGGAAAAGGATTTGGGCGGTGGTATGGGGGAGAATACCCACATATGATGTAAGGTCTCGAAGGTTAGTTTGAATAATAATTGATAATGAAGATTTTATCTCTAAATATTAGGGGAATGGTGTAACGCCAAGACACTCTTTTTATGTAAATATAATAAAAGGGTAAATTGGTCATTTTACCTTAGAAGGGTAATTTGGTCTTTTGGACAGAAAAGGATTTGATTTGTAATAATATTTTGAGTTTTAGACTTAAAATGTTATAAAAACTGATTTTTGGTCATTTTACCATAAAAGGGGTAATTTGGTCATTTGACCAAGTGAATGACCAAATATGTAAAAATATTGTTTGCTTGTGACAAAAGCATGAGAAATGAAAGTTTTATTGTAATAAAACTTGATTATTGTGGTAAAAGTTCAAGAAATGGAACTTAGGGACCAAATTTGTAAAATTGGAAAATATAAAAGGAGAAATATCTCCATTAATGTTGGCTGAACATTTGAGAGACACGGGAAGTTTCTTGAAGCCAGAATTTTCTGCAGAATTCGTGAAGATGGAAGTGTGGAATTGGAATCATAGCTTGGAATTGGTGATTCCTAAGTTAAATAAGGTTAGTATTTGAATTCTAACCTAAGTTCTTGAGTGTTCTTGATGAAATGAACTTGATGACTGAAATTTCAGTCATGAGTTGTGGTTTATAATGGTTTAATACTTCCAATAAGTCATGCTAAAAGGACTTAATTCAAGAATATGGAAGTAGGTTGCTATTATTGATGAATTTGAAGTTTTGGGGTTTTTGGAATTAAGAACCCTAATTCTTCCTTTGATTGATTGAGTGGGTTTTAATGGTTGAAAACCTTGTCTTAATAGAAGGTTTTAGCCTAGGAACAAACCCCATATGATTAAGAAATGGATTAAGGACTTAAAATATCAAAACTGCGTGCTACAGTGCACAAATCGCGACTGATCAGGAGACTGCCCAGGCGCTAGGCGCAGTGCGCCCAGGATCCTGGCGGGGTGCGCCCCATACCTGGCGCAGTGCGCCCACCAGACAGGGAATCAAAAACGCTAACTTTTGTTTGGCTTGTCCGATTTAGCTCAAACTTGAACCGTAGGCTCGTTATGGTCTGAAAGTTTGGGAAAATTTTTATATTGAGTTTTCGACCCCTCGGGGGCACTGTAGATCGATTCGAATGCCTCGGTGAATAGTAAAATTCATAAAGAGATAGTAAATGTAAAGTTTATTATCTAGGCATTGTTTATAGTTGCATAATATTGGACTCTTATGTATTAGAGTCAATTTAGATGATTATTAACCTATTATTATTTGATATGAAATGGATAAATAGGTATGGGACAAAATGGTTGTGGTGCACGCAAAGGCAAGAAACAACCGGGAATTAAATGCAGCTAGCATCCAAGTGAGTAATCTCACTGATATCATATATGATATATGATGATTGAACTGTTACAGGTTGAAACAGCTTCGAGGGACGAAAATGACGAGTGTAAAGACATATGAAAATGACAATACCAGATAAGCCGTGAGTCTACGATAGACAAGAACGGAGCTGTGAGTCAATAATGATAATAAAAAGTAATGATACGACAATATCAGATAAGCCGTGAGTCTATAATAGACAAGACCGGAGCTGTGAGTCAATAAATGAATAAACAATGCGACAATACCAGATAAGCCGTGAGTCTATAATAGACAAGAACGGAGCTGTGAGTCTATAACAGAAATAATATGACAATACCAGATAAGCCGTGAGTCTACAATAGACAAGAACGGAGCTGTGAGTCAATCTTTGAAAAGGCAATACCGGATAATCCGTGAGTCATTGCGATGGCAAGAACGGAGCCATGAGTCTAGGCAAAAGCGGGACAAACTCGTGAGCCATAATTGATTTTGATATTTGACTTTAAGTCCAAATGGTGCGGTCTTTTGACTATGATATCGGGTTATTGAACCCAGCTGGTACAGCCTTGGGCTATGACTGGTATATTGAAAATGACAGGGTGCGGCTTATATAGCCATGACATATGATGCAGTCCATTGTGACTAAGAAACATGGGACAGAAACGATAGATATGATTATCTGTGCAAATAACTGATGTGGTTTGATAATTGCAGGTTGTAATGATGTAGCCTGTAAGGCTACAAAAAAATTAGGATGTGAAATCCTAAGAGATATATGGTCAGCCAGTAAGGCTATGAGTTTGGATTCGATATCCAGACAGATATACGAATATATTTGATACATGTTATTTGCAGATACGATTACTCACTGAGCTTTGTAGCTCATACCGTTTGTTAGATGTCCCTGCAGGTTAGCATACCCTGATAAGGGTAAGGATAAAGTCCGTGACTCAAGAAGTGGACTTGTAGATGCTGTCAGTAGCAGCCCGGCTTATAAGGAGGTTATTATATTTGTATACTCCTTGATACACTTGTACCCGTTTTTATTAGAAATATACCCCTTTGTTTATGGTTTTAAGTACTGAAACCTATGTTAAAAATGAAAAATTTTCAGGGGTGTTTTTGTATTAAAAGCCGGGTGTTACAAGTTGGTATCAGAGCCGTGGTTTAAGTGAACTAGGTGTCTATAGAGTAGATTCCTGGACTTAAACCTTGAGATAGTAGACACGATGTATAGTTAGGTGTATATAAATTGTTGTTATACATATATAACCTAACTATTGCTGACTTCTAACGTATAAGAAGTATGAGCAGCGAATATTACTGGGAGGAATTTAGGGCATGGAGCTTTAAGAGGCGGACCAGCCCTTTCTCAAGGCTCCATCGAACGAGGGGCAAAGAGACAAGTAGCAGAAAATCCACATGATAAGCAACAGTAGTTGCTGTGGTCAGAAAAAGAAATTTGGTGCTCACACTGACTGATAGTCAAAGTGAAAGAAAAGTAGTTGAGACTACAAGAAAAGCAGAAAAATGTTAGTGGACGCTTCAGGAGAAGTTACCACGAACTGGGTCCAACCTTAAAGGGAAGGGATCAAAACAGAGTAACTATGTATTGTGAGAAGTGCAGGAAAAGCACTCAGAAAATTTGTAGAGTAGAGACTCTACCGTTGAAATACTGAAATTGCAGAAAGCAGGAGCATATTGCTCGAGTCTGTTGGATGAACGGAAGTGTGTCTAGCGCGGAGCTATAGAACACTTTCCTATGAAATACTCACATGCTAAATGTGGAGTAACGGGTGATGAACCCAGGAAAGAACAGGGAGAAAAGAAAGAAGAAACGAATGGTCGAAAAGGACCAGTGATACCTTGAGCATTCCAGCAGATTGTGGAAGAAGCTCGTGAGGAGACTGATATGATCTCCGATATAATAGTTTTGAGTATAAACCCGTATATGTTATATATGATTCATGAAGCTATGCTTTGGATCGATGACTTTGATGTCTTGTCTGAATATTTCATCAACGATTATGGATGAAATTTTGGAACTGGCTATAGCAAATAGCAAATATGTTCAAGATATTGAACACCTGGAAGATAGTCTGCCTAGGATTTACGGGACCATTTTTCCCTATAAATCTAGAGCCGATGCCTACCAATGAATTTGAAGAAATCGTGCATATGAATTGGTTAGCAATGAATGATGCTAACATGAATTGTAGAAAAATGAACATTATGGTTCAAAAATCAGAAATAAAATGGACGAAAATCCATGGTAAATGACTGTTGTTGAGAATACCGGTTATTTTCCTTTGCTTAAACTCGGAAAAGAGTTAGTAAAGGAATGATGTTGTAGTTGGCATACGTGATATGTGCCAAGCTAAATAAAGCGGTGATAGTAGCGTACTACTTTAAATAAATTCTCGGATGTTTCTTTTGAAAAGAACTTCCAGGATTTTTGCCAGATTGGCGAGAAGAGTTTGTGATTAAACTGGTCTTGGGAGCCATTCCTGTTATTTAGGCTCTATATTGATTAGCCTCTGTAGAGATGGCAGAGTGGTAAAACAATTAGAAGAAATTATTTTTGGAATTGGGGTCTCGTATGGCCGAATGTGTCATCATGTGGAGCCCTATCTTGTTTGAAAAGAAGAAAGACAAGTTGATATGTATGTGCATTAGTTACTGAGAATCTGATATTCTCGAAACCAAATTGAATATGAGGTACATTTGTACCAGATATTGGAGTTATTTCACTGAGTTAAGTGATATGTAAAACTCTCCAAGTATGAAAAATTTGGTTAAAAGAATTTCATATTCTTTGGGCATGTTAACACTGCCAAAGATGATAAAGTAAATCCAGTGGAAATGATGCTGAGATAAAACGAGAACCGCCTGAGGAATCTGACTAAAATTTGTAGTTCCTTGGATTGGCGGGTTATTATAGGAGAGTTGTAGAAAACTGCTCCTTGATTGCTGTCGAGTTGACTAAAGTTGACCAAGAAAAGTGAGAAGTCCGAGTGGTAGAAAGACCACAAATATCTTTTCAAAGGTTGAAATAAACCTTGTGTGAAGCTCCGGTGTTAGCATTATTGCTAAGCGGAGAAGATAAACTGGATTATAGAAATGCATCCAGAGTTGACTTTGGATACATGATATTGCAGTAGCAATTATGAATTTGACATGGAAGCTTTAGAGACACTACTTGTATGGTGTAAAGCTTACTGTTGATACGAATCATAAAAGTTTAAAACACTTAATTGATCAAAAAGAAGCTAAACATGAGATAGCAAAGATAGATGGGTTACTTAAAGATTTCAGTTATGAAATCTTGTACCATCTCGGAAAGGCGGATGTGATTATAGATGCCTTGAATTAGAAAGAGTATCTTTTGAAAGATACAACCACATGCGTGAGTGTGGCGAATTGATTACCTGAGTTGATTCGGGTAGCACAAGAAGAAGTGTGCAAGTCTGAAAAGGTGAAAAGTGAATGAATGAATAGCTATTGAAAGAAGCTAGTTAGAAACTCACGACGATTGATAACCCTTGGGGTTGTATATGTGAGTTCCAAAGCAAAATGAAATATGGAAGTTACCCTTAAAAGATGTATATTGGGGTAGATATGCAAAATGCCCGGGGAAATACCAAACTGTGTAGGATGATGTAACTTACGCATTGGTGGCCGGGATTGAAGAAAGACATTGAAAGATACGTGAAAAAGTGTTTGACTTATGCGCAAATACAGTCAAACCATCAGAAGCATACAGAGAAATTTAGCCACTGTGGGTCCCAAAGAAGAAATGGGACGATATTATTATAGACTTTGTAATAAAGTCTTTGCAAGTACCGCATGAGTATGACACCATATGGGTAGTTGCAGGTTGATTGATGAAATCAGTGTAGATTTATACTGACTAAAGAAGAAATTAAGATCTAAAAGTAGTGAAAAACTACATAGAAAGAGAAATTTGTTGACATGCGCTGCAGGTGTCGACTGTATCGGGTCGAGATACTAGAATTATTAGTTCAAAGGTACTAGCAAGTACTGTATATGAATTGTAGATTGGTAGACGAGACGGGATAATGATGCAGACTCTAGAAGACATGCCCGAAATTTGCATAGTAGACCCTAGTGGAAAATGGAAGATCGTCTATCTTTGGTAGAAATCGTAGATAATGATAGTTTTGTACCAGCATTTAGAGGGCCTGTATAATGTATAGTATAGAGTATCGTGTTGCACGCAGACTTACTAGACTGAAGTTGGGGAGAAGCCGTTGGCTGGACCCGAGATTTTACTTCAAACAGAAGAAAAGATTAGGAAAATTCGAGAAAGCTTGGAAATAAAAAAAATCGACAAAAGTAGTATGCGGATTGCCGAGAAAAATCGTTAAAATTCCAAATGGGGAAAGATGACAGTGTTCAAAATATCCCTTGGAAAGACTAAAAATCTGCTTGGGACGAAAAGAAAGTCAAGCCCTCATTTATTGGACTTTTCCATATGTTCCAAAGAGCAAGAAATTTTGTGTACTAATTGAAGATTCTTGATGAACTTCAAGATACTTATAATGATTTCTATGGGTCTCATGGTTCTGAGAACATGGATTGATAAATTTCAACGAATACCTCATGTTGAAATGAAGGTAGATAAGTAGTTAAGGTACCCGAGACAACCGGAGGAATGTAAAATGAACAGTGATATAATCACGAAATAAGAAGACTAGTATGGTAAAAGTGCTTTGGCAATACCATAAATGTTTCCATATGATATGGGAAACCGAAATTGTAATGAGAAAGAAATACCCTCGCTTGTTTGTATGATTTCGGGGACGAAATCTTTTGAAGGAGGGGAGAATTTGTAACGCCAAGACACTCTTTTTATGTAAATATAATAAAAAGGGTAAATTGGTCATTTTACCTTAGAAGGGTAATTTGGTCTTTTGGACAGAAAAGGATTTGATTTGTAATAATATTTTGAGTTTTAGACTTAAAATGTTATAAAAACTGATTTTTGGTCATTTTACCATAAAAGGGGTAATTTGGTCATTTGACCAAGTGAATGACCAAATATGTAAAAATATTGTTTGCTTGTGACAAAAGCATGAGAAATGAAAGTTTTATTGTAATAAAACTTGATTATTGTGGTAAAAGTTCAAGAAATGGAACTTAGGGACCAAATTTGTAAAATTGGAAAATATAAAAGGAGAAATATCTCCATTAATGTTGGCTGAACATTTGAGAGACACGGGAAGTTTCTTGAAGCCAGAATTTTCTGCAGAATTCGTGAAGATGGAAGTGTGGAATTGGAATCATAGCTTGGAATTGGTGATTCCTAAGTTAAATAAGGTTAGTATTTGAATTCTAACCTAAGTTCTTGAGTGTTCTTGATGAAATGAACTTGATGACTGAAATTTCAGTCATGAGTTGTGGTTTATAATGGTTTAATACTTCCAATAAGTCATGCTAAAAGGACTTAATTCAAGAATATGGAAGTAGGTTGCTATTATTGATGAATTTGAAGTTTTGGGGTTTTTGGAATTAAGAACCCTAATTCTTCCTTTGATTGATTGAGTGGGTTTTAATGGTTGAAAACCTTGTCTTAATAGAAGGTTTTAGCCTAGGAACAAACCCCATATGATTAAGAAATGGATTAAGGACTTAAAATATCAAAACTGCGTGCTACAGTGCACAAATCGCGACTGATCAGGAGACTGCCCAGGCGCTAGGCGCAGTGCGCCCAGGATCCTGGCGGGGTGCGCCCCATACCTGGCGCAGTGCGCCCACCAGACAGGGAATCAAAAACACTAACTTTTGTTTGGCTTGTCCGATTTAGCTCAAACTTGAACCGTAGGCTCGTTATGGTCTGAAAGTTTGGGAAAATTTTTATATTGAGTTTTCGACCCCTCGGGGGCACTGTAGATCGATTCGAATGCCTCGGTGAATAGTAAAATTCATAAAGAGATAGTAAATGTAAAGTTTATTATCTAGGCATTGTTTATAGTTGCATAATATTGGACTCTTATGTATTAGAGTCAATTTAGATGATTATTAACCTATTATCATTTGATATGAAATGGATAAATAGGTATGGGACAAAATGGTTGTGGTGCACGCAAAGGCAAGAAACAACCGGGAATTAAATGCAGCTAGCATCCAAGTGAGTAATCTCACTGATATCATATATGATATATGATGATTGAACTGTTACAGGTTGAAACAGCTTCGAGGGACGAAAATGACGAGTGTAAAGACATATGAAAATGACAATACCAGATAAGCCGTGAGTCTACGATAGACAAGAACGGAGCTGTGAGTCAATAATGATAATAAAAAGTAATGATACGACAATATCAGATAAGCCGTGAGTCTATAATAGACAAGACCGGAGCTGTGAGTCAATAAATGAATAAACAATGCGACAATACCAGATAAGCCGTGAGTCTATAATAGACAAGAACGGAGCTGTGAGTCTATAACAGAAATAATATGACAATACCAGATAAGCCGTGAGTCTACAATAGACAAGAACGGAGCTGTGAGTCAATCTTTGAAAAGGCAATACCGGATAATCCGTGAGTCATTGCGATGGCAAGAACGGAGCCGTGAGTCTAGGCAAAAGCGGGACAAACTCGTGAGCCATAATTGATTTTGATATTTGACTTTAAGTCCAAATGGTGCGGTCTTTTGACTATGATATCGGGTTATTGAACCCAGCTGGTACAGCCTTGGGCTATGACTGGTATATTGAAAATGACAGGGTGCGGCTTATATAGCCATGACATATGATGCAGTCCATTGTGACTAAGAAACATGGGACAGAAACGATAGATATGATTATCTGTGCAAATAACTGATGTGGTTTGATAATTGCAGGTTGTAATGATGTAGCCTGTAAGGCTACAAAAAAATTAGGATGTGAAATCCTAAGAGATATATGGTCAGCCAGTAAGGCTATGAGTTTGGATTCGATATCCAGACAGATATACGAATATATTTGATACATGTTATTTGCAGATACGATTACTCACTGAGCTTTGTAGCTCATACCGTTTGTTAGATGTCCCTGCAGGTTAGCATACCCTGATAAGGGTAAGGATAAAGTCCGTGACTCAAGAAGTGGACTTGTAGATGCTGTCAGTAGCAGCCCGGCTTATAAGGAGGTTATTATATTTGTATACTCCTTGATACACTTGTACCCGTTTTTATTAGAAATATACCCCTTTGTTTATGGTTTTAAGTACTGAAACCTATGTTAAAAATGAAAAATTTTCAGGGGTGTTTTTGTATTAAAAGCCGGGTGTTACAAATGGCTAATAAAAACAAAGTTGTATGGCTGAAAGAAATCCTTAGATCAGAAAATCCGTCCGTTGTAGGATTACAAGAAACAAACAGCAATCGCTTATCCGATGAGTGTGTTGAAATGGTATGGGGCTCAGGAGATTTCGGATTTGCCAAATGCGATGCTGTCGGTAACTCCGGCGGTTTACTCACAGTTTGGGATAAATCTATTTTCAAAGCCTACAAGGCGTGGGGGAGGATGGTATTCTCGCAGTGGTTGGTGTGTGGTGTGATGTAAAAAAAACCTGTATGTTTCATTAATATTTACGGGCCGCAGGATAGCGCAAAGAAGGTGGAATTGTGGAATAAGGCTCGCAAGGTAATGAGCTCGGAGGACGCCTTGTTTTGCATCTTTGGAGACTTTAATGTGGTTAGAAGGTGATCCGAAAGACTGAACTGCGAGTTCAAAATAAAATATGCTGAAAGGTTCAACGAATTTATAAAGGAAGAGGAGTTGATGGAAATAAACTTGGGGGGAAGATATTTACAAGGGTGAGCTCGGATGGATACAAAATGAGTAAATTAGATAGGTTCTTGGTGTCGGATGATTTTTTCCATCAACTAGATAGTGTTGGGATGATCTTTACGTTAAAGCTCTTGGTAGAAAGTACTCTGATCACTGCCCAATCTTGATGTGTGCTAAGAAGATGGACTCCGGGAAGAAACCACTCAGGATTTTCTATTTTTGGCTGGAGCATGAAGAGAGCGAATCTGTTGTTAGAATGGCATGGAAGAAACCGATAAGGTCAAAAAACCCGGACTACGTGTTTAGAGATAAACTGAAGAACGTTAAATATGAACTCAAGGCATGGGCCGGTAAGAAGTTTGGCAATATAAACAAAGAAGAAGTTGAGAAACTAAAAGCTAAAGCAAGTGATTGGGAAATAAAGGCTGAAACGGTTTCACTAACGAATCTAGAGCGAGAAGCTTGGATGGAGGCAATAAAGAATTGGATCGAAAAAAGAAATTTTACTAAGTGACATTGCAAAACAAAAGGCTCGGATCAGGTGGGACCTCGAAGGTGACGACAACACAAAGTTTTTCCACAATTCAATTAAACGTCGGTTAAAAAAGAACAATATGGCGGGGCTATTGATTGAAGGGGGTTGGTCTTCCGACCCAAACATTTTAAAAGAAGAAGCGCTGAAGTACTTTGAGACTTTGTACACTGATAACATAGGGACGGATGAATGTAGACCTACTTTCGTCAGCAACACTTATAACAAGTTGTCGAGTGATGAAGCGCAAATGCTTGAGGATGGGTTTGAAGAAGATGAGATATGGGCAGCCGTGTGTGCGTGCGACAGCTCCAAGGCACCCGGCCCGGACGGGTTTAATTTTAAGTTCGTGAAGAAGTTCTGGGAGGTTATAAAAGTGATCTGCTAAAGGCTTTGAAGTGGTTCTAGGAGATGAGACAAATAAGCCGTGGATGCAATGCATCATTTGTGACGCTAATTCCAAAGAAACCTGTGAAGGGTTTTCTAGCAAACAATGAACAAATAAATCTTATGGTTCACATGCAACCCTAGAAAGATCTATGTTTTCTTCTATGAAGATAATAAACTAAAGCCTAAAGGAAACAATTATTTCTAAAGATCAAAAACTGAGAAAAACCAACCTTTTGATCTTATGATCCTTGAAGCTAGCAGCACAAGTGTCCTGCCTCAAATGGTGTCACACCCAAGAGCTAGGAGAGATGGGACAAAAATTCCAGAGAGATTCCAGGTGAAAAGTGGCACAGGTTTTGAGCCTCCAGAGGGTTCTATTTATAGCTTCTAGGGTTACATCCAAAACCCTAGAGGAGCCTCCTAAATGGACAAGCCTGTTACCCATTTGGACCAAGCCCCCTTAACCCTAATTAGGGTTTCGAAATAATGAGTGTGTCCACTCATAATCTCGCCACCTTTAAGCCTCCACTGGCCAGTTATTATTCAACTATTGAATAATTACAAAACCAGTCCCTGCACCTTTAATTAATTAAATTAATCACTAAATTAAATCCAATTAATTCTAAATTAATTTCTAATTAATTATTATAGTTTCTAATTAATATATTAACACTTGAATATATTAATAAAATATTTATTTATTTCTATTGATTTTTTAAACAATTAATAAATCAACCTTTCTCTCTACTGAACTTTCTGCCAAACCTCCAGCTATGAGGGCAACCCAAATGGACTTTGCTTCAATTAACAAGATAAATATAAATATAAAGTCATGGCTTAGACACCTAATCCAACAGTCTCCCACTTGGATAAGTCTATGACTTTAATTCATCTTCTGATTAATAAACAACTTGCAGCTTCCTAGAAACTGCTGCCGAACTCTGACCCAGTCAGTTTTGTCCATAGATAAGTGATCATATGATCCTTCGTCCAACAATATATTTTCAGACACGAGACATGGATTGAGATCAATCTCTGTCCGATACTCTGTTTCTCGATCTCCGATTCTGCTTATGACTTTAAGACTTCTAATTGAACACATCAATTTAGTCCCGGCTGGCCAGCACTTTAGTCAACTTCAAAATCATCGAGAGGCCTACAGATATCTGTTTCCCGTCAGGGTCAAGGAACGAATAAGCTTCGACTCACATGATTGTGTCTTTTACTTGTCAAATCGTACACAACAATGCGTTTTGTAACATCGAGTTACCGATGCGTTTTCGTATTATCAATGCACAACCGACTCGTAAATTTCAACCCATATGTCTCTGCTTCAAGATCATACGATATTATCGTCTTAACATTGCTCGTGATGTAATCCATGAAGCAATCTATTGAGCGCGGGTTTATCCAATACTCAAATCTCTATTTCTAAGTACTCATGAACATTGTAGCAGTCTTACTGCAATGTCTAACTCCTTAGACAATCTACAAACCAATTCACGACAGTCTTTGTTCATACTTACTCCCGAAAAGTATGAGCGACTATGGACTTTTGAATAATCAAATTATTCAGGAAGTGAAACATGCAAAATTGAAACATAAAATCTGACCGGTGGCTACTCTTGCCTAATTACCAAGTCTCCACGAGGTAATCACCAAGTCGGATTTTACATAAAACTATTATCGGTTTCTAGATTCCTTTTAAACTATTTAATTCATGTTATGTATCGATGTCTACTTGACCTTTCACTCTTTCTATGTATTCAAATGTTATACATTTATACACTTTATCCGATCGGATATCCTTCCGATGATATTTCAATTTTGGTCATACCGCCATTCTCACTCACAACTCCATTCTATGTACTGTGACTTTCCATGGTTCTCGGGATCTTTAGTCCACATGACTGCACCCTAAGACTATTTTGAGGTGTTACGATGTGCTGGTGAGCCACACGCGCTCCATCGGAATGCCAACGAACTTCTTTAACCATTAAGTCCTTATTTGAAAAAACTCTTTTCAAATTGTTATCAACATTGACCCCTAATCATTTTCCAATGATTTCTCATGTATGTACAAAATCCATTAAGTATTCCCAGCAAGGCCATATCCTGAATCTGACTCACTATGCTCTAAGCATTAAGTCATCAAGACATGTTCATGACACTTCTGATCGATCCAAGAAACTTGTTGGATTCGATCTAGTCCTATTCCAAACTCTTTTGGAATCCTAGGATTAGTTGCAATCCTTGTGTCACGACTTTCAATAACTATTTCCTTTCGGAGACTCTTTTCCATGCATCTTGAATCTTATCAAGATCATGCTTACTATGGCTAGGTCTATACTGATGACAACATCTATCTGATAGATGTCTATAGATTATGCGAGTATGCTGCACCTTCTTTATATCCCAGTTCATTACACTTTGCAATGACATGAAACTCCTTTCCTGAGCTATGCATCTTGAGTCTCATCAAGCTCATCTTGGCAGAGTTTCGATCTATCTCATAGACGTTTGTAACCACCTGAGCATGCCGTATCTTTATTAAGTCTTTCATAGCGATCCGTCTCTTAACACCAAGTCGTTACACTTTGTAATGAAAAGATATGTTTCCTAGAAGCATTATGTAACACACATAC
Organism: Cichorium intybus; assembly: GCA_023525715.1. Lineage (NCBI taxonomy): Eukaryota > Viridiplantae > Streptophyta > Magnoliopsida > Asterales > Asteraceae > Cichorium > Cichorium intybus. The sequence goes on from CM042013.1 coordinate 45,861,002, forward strand.
GGAGATAGATAATAGCGACGCTCCCACTGGCTTTGACACGGTTATGGACTATTCACAAAATCCAGAATTTATGACACATTTTGTGAATCCAAGCCTTCTCTGAAATCTTAATGGAAATCTTTCAGCACATTCTCAAAGTCCAATCCTTTGGCATATTATGAGAATCTGAATATCCTTTCTTGCGAGATGCCCATGGGGTAATCCCGGGCCTATGTACCTTTGTATTGGCATACTCTTTGTGAGTTCCTATTAGTGTGCCGGTGATCCACACGCGCTCCACTAATGACTTACAATGTGCCATGCAGAATCCTTTCGGATTTCATCTTCTATTGAGAGTGCTTCTCCCGGAATCAATTACTTGACTCTGGGTATCGTCTCACTCAACCAGATGTTCTGAAGGTACATTTCTGTCCATGCTGCTTTCTTTTGATGATTCAATTACTCCCACTGGTTTTTAGACCAGGTGTAAAAATCAATCAGAATGCCACATAGACTGTATCTCGTCTTAAGGTTCTCTCAATTGGCAGCAACCGGGCTCACCAATGCTTCCAAGTAGTCGGATTGTAAATCCGTACCAACTATAGTGTTTTACCACTATTTGGTATGTCACCCCGATCATAACTACTTATGACGGTGATCAATACTACTGGTCAAGAGAAGATTATGTCAGAATTAAAACAAAAATCTGATTTCTGCTCTAAGCCTAGTGATGACTAAGGTTATTTCACTTGGCTAATCATGAACTCATTCAGGACTGTTCCAACTCCCACTGTTTCCTTAGAACATGAGTTCTTTCTAAAAGAGCTCTTTCTTTTCCAGGTACAGCAGGATAGCCAGTGAAACGACATTTCTGATTGGGTTCAGGCTGGTCATGAGGTTCGGACGAACACTACAAGACCCTGGACCTTTAATGTACAAGTGGGACAATCCCAGCTTTACATTTCAGACAGTGTCTGCAAAACCTACTTAGTCGAAGGATGTGGTTGAATATGGTTTATATGGTCTGACTGGTATAGTATTCAATTTATTGGAAATTGATTGGTAATGTATCTCATACATCGAGGATCGAACTGTTTCGACCAATGCTCCATCATTTTTCCTAAGACACATTATAACTATTAATGTTCTTGGAAGAGAATAACCGTGAAACATTTTCCCAATTTATGTTGTCACTCAGGTTTTGTGGATCTTGTACTTCCTTTGAAGTCCTTGAACTGTTCAAGGTTTCAATCCTATCGCTTATTCTGATAAGCGAAGCCATATTCGTCATACGGAATGACAAATATTGTGAAGTACAAACATTTGTGTTCTATTTGGAGATTCGAGCAATACACAGCAACTGATGTGTCCGTTGCTCCTAATCTCAATGTCTTTTACATCTCTATGTAAACTTATGACTTTGTTAATTCTGTTCAAGACATGCAATCTTCAGTTGACTCTAAGTCAACTGATTCCAAAATCCTATCCTCTGGATCTTTGGGTGATTCATTTCTTGCCACATGTGCTTTATAAAGAACTTAATCATCATTTGACTCTAAGTCAAATGATTCCAAAGTCCCGTCCAACTGGATCTTTGGTTGATTCATTTATTAACACATTAAGAACTCAACTCATCAAGTGACTCTAAGTCAAGTGATTCCAAGGTCCTGTCCAACTGGACCTTTGGTTGAATTGATTCTTATGACATTTATCTTAACAATCATAAAAGGACACAATTTCTAAAATCCAAACATTTTGGATGCATTCAATATTCAAGTTATCATCAATCATGCATTTAACAGAATCATACAACATTTCAAGGATAATTTCATACAACAGATGTTAAAAGAAATCAAACGTCAATTTTATTGAAAAACAAAATCCTTGAACAATGTACTATATGATAGATAATGTCTTACGCATCTAAAAGCTAATAACAATATTTCAATATCTAACTAAACTTCAAAACTGCACGAGCCGGAAATCCAATCCAAATGTGCTCCTATGCGCCAATGTCCCGTACCCTACTGATTCCCTGCATACAAACCAAAAATGTGACTATCACATTATGCATCAAGGAATTATGGAACATGAGTTTTGAGGTTTTTAGATATACCTGAGCTTTCAAAAGATTTTGACCTTGGAGCGTCTTCCAATCTTTCCGCGACTGTATCCGATTTTGTGGATTCCCAGTTTAAGACATGTCCAAACGATCTGGATCGTTTCTTGCTGTGTCTTTTCACTGGACTTAATCCAGAAGTAGCTGAACCATTTGAGCTATGCCTGTCCAAGAGTGACTCGTATAAAGTCAACAGTGGACGCATTTCTATTAAGGTCTTTTTCTGGTCTTCCTTTCTATACGTCTGAATGAACAGATCGTACTTACTGGTCAATGAAGCGAGTAGAGTGTTAACACTCAACTCCTGACTCATGGAATAACCAAGTTTGTATAATTCGCCTATGTACGCTTCAATCTGAAGAACATGCGAATTGATGCTACTTCCTTCTTTTAACTTACACTCTGCAAGTCTTTTGAAGATCCTAGCTCGTTCCTCTTTGACTGGTTTTTGGAACTTTTCCTCAACCGATTGCATTAACTCATATGGCCCCAAGGATTCAAAATCCTTGCGGAACTCGGGGTCAATGGTCAATAGCATGAGGTCACGAATCCTTTCGGATTCATCAACTAAGAAGTTACGCTCACCATAAGAACTCTTTATGATGACTTGTTCCGGTGGAACCGGGATCGGATACTTGGTGAGATGAGACTTGCCATCAATGACGAGAAATGGGTGAAGGAGGTGCTTTCTGATGCTCTCAGAAATGGGTGAAGGAGGAGAGGGAGGAGAATAGACACTTGATTCAGACATCTACAATAAACAGAATTTTATTAGTTTAATTAATCCTTTTAAATAATTACCCAATATATTATTTATTAAGGCTAAGACCCAAAATACCCCAACTATGGTGTGAAGAGGGATGCCGTAATCACAACATAATGGTCATTAAGGTAGATAATGCACTTATCAATTTCATCATATGAAATTCCTAGATCTGTTGAGACACATTGAACTGTTCAATGGCATGTTTAGTCTCGGATGTGCCCCACTGTTTGTGACTAGGATGCCGAGGATCACAAACCGGGTGTGAATAACCATGCAAATTAGCCTGGTACTCTCGAAGTCAATTGCCATCTCTAATTAACGTGCCGGTTAACCACACACGCTCCGTTAATAATGACAAAATCGAGAAACCCATTGCAAGTCTTTGCGGACCCTAGTTGGCGTGCCGGTAAACCACACACGCTCTACCAATGTTCCACAAAGTGCAATGTGCAATTCCATGGATTAGCACCAATTCACATTTTTATCCTAAAGTAACTAGATTGGGTCTTATTTAAGGTTCTAATACTTTCAATTATAGCATTATACTTTTAAGAGGCTTAGCGGTTCTATCAAACCCGTTCGGCTAACGACACTCGACTAGCCAGGAGAGCGGTGGGTAAGAGTAGATACCCATTAGACTGACATTTTATAGTCAGTCGCCATATACCCTCTTTATAGGACAGTTTTGTGAATGAGGCCTACTAACGGTAAGACTAACAATTTTATCTTATATATAAATATTAACTTTTAATCATAAATATATAAGATATATTTTAATCTTATTAAAATATTTTATATTTAATTTTCTAAGAATTTTCATGAATTTATATGTATTTTTCGAAAATTTTAATTAAATCTTTAAGCTGATTTAATTTATCTTTTAATTAACAATTAATTAAATCTAATAAGGGAATCACAAAAATTAATCAAATTAATTTCCTAACCCTTATTCCCTAATCTCGAAAATAGCATGCCAAGAATAAGGGGTTCCAGTTATTTAATTATCTAATAATTACCAAAAATAACAACCAACTATCAAAGGCAGCTCATGCAAATCGCAGAAAGGGAGGGAGGCTAGGGTTTTCTAAACCCTAGCCGCCAAACAGGTATTCATGGCCACCAAGGGTTGATTTTCGATCACCCTTGTGTTCATACAAACAATTTATATCAAATTCATAAGAAAACAAGCCATAACTCTGATACCACTAAAGGGTTATCTAGCAAACAATGAACAAATAAATCTTATAGTTCACATGCAACCCTAGAAAGATCTATGTTTTCTTCTATGAAGATAATAAACTAAAGCCTAAAGGAAACAATTATTTCTAAAGATAAAAAACTGAGAAAAACCAACCTTTTGATCTTATGATCCTTGAAGCTAGCAGCACAAGTGTCCTGCCTCAAATGGTGTCACACCCAAGAGCTAGGAGAGATGGGACGAAAATTCCAGAGAGATTCCAGGTGAAAAGTGGCGCAGGTTTTGAGCCTCTAGAGGGTTCTATTTATAGCTTCTAGGGTTACATCCAAAACCCTAGAGGAGCCTCCTAAATGGACAAGCCTGTTACCCATTTGGACCAAGCCCCCTTAACCCTAATTAAGGTTTCGAAATAATGAGTGTATCCACTCATAATCTCGCCACCCTTAAGCCTCCACTGGCCAGTTATTATTCAACTATTGAATAATTACAAAACCAGTCCCTCCACCTTTAATTAATTAAATTAATCACTAAATTAAATCCAATTAATTCTAGATTAATTTCTAATTAATTATTATAGTTTCTAATTAATATATTAACACTTGAATATATTAATAAACTATTTATTTATTTCTATTGATTTATTAAACAATTAATAAATCAACCTTTCTCTCTACTGAACTTTCTACCAAACCTCCAGCTATGAGGGCAACCCAAATGGACTTTGCTTCAATTAACAAGATAAATATAAATATAAAGTCATGGCTTAGACACCTAATCCAACAACCTGACCCTATGCATTTGAAAGACTATCGTCCGATTAGCTTGATCGGAGTATATTACAAGATATTGGCAAAATTGTTGTCCAATAGGATTAAGAAGGTGATTGGTAAGCTTGTGGGTGAAGAGCAGAACACATTTATCAAAGGTCGTTTTATCCTCGATGGAGTTTTGGTGGCAAATGAAACCGTGAACTATCTTAAAAAAGAAAAGGTTAAGAGCATGGTGTTCAAGATTGATATAGAAAAAGCCTACGATAAATTGAATTGGGACTTTCTCTACAACTCGCTAGAACAAATGGACTTTGGAACAAAGTGGGATTAAGTGGATCAGAGCGTGCTTAGAATCTGCAATGGTTTCGATTCTAGTAAACGGATCTCCCACGAAAGAATGTAGAATGTTCAGAGGCATAAGGCAAGGCGATTCGCTGGCACCCTTTCTGTTCATCTTGGCAGCAGAGGGTTTAAACCAGGCATGTAAAGTTGGAATAGCAAGAGGGTTGATTGAGGGGGTGGAAGTTGGCAGAGATAAAGTAAAAAATTTTCATCTGCAGTATGCAGATGACATGATAATGTTCGGAAGATGGGATAAAAGAAATATCGAGAATATATTGAAGTTACTCAATTGTTTTCATCTCACATATGGAATGAAAGTCAATCTTAGCAAAAGCAACGTTATTGGGTTGGTGGTGAGGCATCGAGAGGTGGAAACATTGGAAAAAAGTTTGGGCTGTATAGCGGGGTCCTTCCCTTTGACCTACCTTGGGCTCCCGATTGGAGTAAATATGAATAAATGAGAAAATTGGAATGTTGTAGTTGAAAAATGTAAAGGTAAAATGTCAAATTGGAAAGCGAAGGCCCTTTCATTCGGTGGAAGGCTTACTTTGGTTAAATCGGTTCTCGGCAGTCTTCCCTCGTATTTCTTTTCACTGTTCCGTGCACCCGTGAGTGTGATAAAGAAATTGGAGAGTGTGAGGTCTTCTTTTTTCTGGGGCCGGGGGGGGAATCAGAAGAAAATGGCTTGGGTTAAATGGTCAAAAACAATTTCAGACTTTAATCAAGGTGGGTTAAATATAGGGTCATTAAGGGCATAAAATTTGAGCCTCCTTGGTAAATGGTGGTGGCGGTTTTATGCAGAAGGTAGTATGGGGAGAGGGGGTGTGGGTTAAGATAATCCGAAGTTTGTACGGGGCGAGTGGTGGCTTGGATGGGACGGGGGGCGGTAGTAGCACATGGGGCAATATTGTAAAGGCTGGGCTGGAAATCGAAAAGATGGGCATTCAGTGGACGGATTCATTTAGGAAATTAGTGGGTAGTGGCGAAGACACATCATATTAGTTAGATAGGTGGCTGGGTAATTTCAGCTTGGCTAGGAAGTTCCCAAGATTATTTAGGCTAGAAAAAAATAAGGCGTCTTCTGTTAGTGATAGGAGGCTATTATGTAGGGAGGGAGGTTGGGTTTGGAAGTGGGACTGGGTGTACCAACCGAGAAGCAGAACCAGTACTGAATTAGACAATCTCTTGGTGCTTCTAAACTCATTTTCAGCGGATCAAAGACAAAAAGATCGTTGGAGGTGGTCCCTAGCAACAAATGGAGAATTCGAAGTCAAAAAGCTAAGAAGCCTGGTGGAAGAGAAGATGCAATGTACAGAAGCTATAGAAATTATCCCGACAATCTGGTCGAATTTAATTCCAAAAAAGGTATGCATCTTTATTTGGAGGGTCAGACATAGAAGTATCCCAGTTCGCGTTCAATTGGATCGGAGAGGTTTGGACTTACCGTCCTTACTTTGCCCAATGTGTAAAGACTGTTTAGAGAATATTGATCATGTTTTGATTCGATGTCGTGTGTCTAGTCTGATTTGGGATAAGGTTCTTGACTGGTGGGGCCTAGCAGCCCAGAATTGGTTGGATGTAAAACAGGTAATTTCGTACAGAGGTAAAAATTCTTGGAAGAACGAATCGAAGGTAATCTGGGAAGTGGTAGTCTGGTCGATACTTTACCTATTATGGTGTCATCGGAATGCAATTGTGTTTGAAAATAAAAAGTCGTTTGTGGAGGTTATGTTCAGCGAATTTCAATGGAGAATATTTCTTTGGTTAAAAGCAAGATATAAAAAGGTTAGATGGAATTGGACACTTTGGCGTGTGGATCCTCATGCTCTATTTAGGATCTAGTATAGTTACAGTGCTAGACAATTGAGTTTTAGTTATTTGAGCTATTAGTCATTTGTACCCTTTTCTTTTCTCTGCTTGTATCTCGCAAGCCTATACCCATGGTGAGTCAGGTTGTGTTCAGCTTGTGTTTTGTAGTCTGTGGCTTTTGGTCAGTGGAATAAAATTTGCATGCTTTTCAAAAAAAAATATATATGAGATCTCAATATATATTTGCGTTGATATAAGTGAGAAAATTCGAGAAGCAATAAAGTAAAGAGCAATATTGTGCTTTAGTATCAGTTACAATCAAGGAGAAAAAATATGCTATAAAATAGGAGTAAAAAGGTTGTAGAAAATGGAAACAGAGAATATCACATTCAAAAGATCAAAGTTAACTTTTTTCACAAAGTTTAAAAACCGAGTGAGATATGGGGAATGAAAGAAGCATCTCCTTCCACCGGAGAAGCAATATCGGCAGCCGGAGAGCAACGACCAATCCCTATCTTACCGTTTTCTTCCCACCGCCTCAACCACCGCCAACGCTAAGATGTGTCAGGTGCGCTCTCGCCATCTCCATTTGGGGTTCGCTTCCTTTTGCTTTGCTTTAGTTTTTGCTTTAGAGTTAGACCGGTATATTCGGTTCTCTATGTGATTGTTGCTTACATTGTGCTTTGAATACATGCCTCCGTTTTAGGTTTATTATGTCGGTTTTTTACATTCACGCTTTGCATAATTGTTTTTATTAGTTGATTACTTTTGGTTTTTTATTTTATTTAAGAGGTTGCTTATTCGATTGTGTTTTCTGCCCCCTGTCAAATTTATTCTTTATTTGTTTTTTGATTTTTTTATCATTGTGTGGTTCTTTTCTTCATGTGTTGTCATTTCGTTGAATGTTTTCCTTTATTGTTTTATTTAGTTAGTCTTTAAAACTTGTATCAATTATGTAATGTCTTACTTAACTGTAATGTAGGATTTATTAGTATTTGAGTTTATATAAACAAAATACTTGTATAACCTTCTTATTATAATATCAATTTTGAAACAAACAAATAGGGGTTATTATTTTATGTATATATTATATATTTTGCTATATGATAAGTTTATTATTTAGTTTTGCTCTCGATCATTTGAATATTTTTCTATTGGTATCTTACTTTTTTTCCGCTGTGTTCCGCCCCTGGTACTCCACGTGTTCCATCTTTAATAAATTAGGAAATTGACTTATAAGGGTAATTATGTTTCAAAATTGTTCAAAAAACACCATCCAAGTTTGGTCTGTTCAAAAAACACCATCCAAGTAAGACCTTTGTATAAAAAACACCATCCAAGTAAGGCTTTTGTACAAAAAACACCAACGAACTATATGTTTTGTTCAAATTTTTCCCGATGGTAACCGGCTCTTGCAGGTTAAATGATGACTTGGCCTAATATTTAGTGACATGGCATAATAACAAATGAACAGTTTAACCTGCAAGAGCCGGTTACCATCGGGTAAAATTTAAACAAAACATGTAGTTTGTTGGTGTTTTTTGTACAAAGGCCTTACTTGGATGGTGTTTTTTGTACAAAGGCTTTACTTGGATGGTGTTTTTTAAACAAACCAAACTTGGATGGTGTTTTTTGAACATTTTTGAAACATAATTACCCTTATAAGTCATTTTCCCTAATAAATTTTATCGTAACAGTTTAACGCTAAAAAGAATTGCATACTTTAGCGTTAGTAGCGTTGTTCTGGCAAGCCCCATTCGACGTTTCAAATTTACATCCGTCGTTTTCAAATTTACAATTAACACCTAGCTTTTATATATAGCCCAAATTGGAAAAAAAAACTATGAATATGTTTAAATAATTTGTTTTCCAATTAACCTGTATCTTAACTTTCCTTGTAATTTTTTTGTCCAAATTTTTTATACAAATATCCCCCATTGTTATAACTTTTTTTTAGAATCCATCTGTTTTAAACCTGATTTTTTGTAAAACTATTTTTACATCTTTAATTACAACTTCTTTTATATAACTTTTACAATTCTATTCTTATGAAATCATTTTTGTAACTTTATTTTTCAAGAATATTACATTTATAACTTTTACATCTTCTATAAATATTTTATATATACCTTTTAAGTCACTTTCATGCACATTGAGTTAAACATATAACAAATTATTTTTTAACATGTTTTTCTTCACAAACCAAAATTGTTAAACATAAACAATGTCTTGCCTTTGCGGTATTGTCTAATGCCTGAAACCAAGGAGGTCCTTGGTTTGACACCTAGTCTCCTTTTAATTTATTTTATTAATTACTAGGTTTTAAACCCGTGTATTACACGGTTGAAATGTTAAAATAAATTATATAATAAAAATCATATAAATTATTCAAGCTTGACAATTGTGACAAATATTCTAAGGTTTATTAGCATACCAAAAGATTTATATTGTAGGTGAGGGTTAAAGTTGTTCCTTCCTACCAATATGTTGAGAGTTCAAGTATGGAGCCAAATATATAGTTAGGGTGTAGATTATTGGATTTGTGAGCTAATACTTCAAATAAAGCTTAAATGGAAATAAAATAATTTTTAACTATTTTGACTTTTTCTTTTATGATAAAAAACTCTTTTTATGTTTTAAAATCATATTTTAATAATTTTGTTTTTGAAATCTTTTTAATAAAGACCTTTTCAAGTTTTATTACATTTTAACATTGATTGCAAATATTTTTATATTAATCAATGAATAGGAAATTAAAACATAAATACATATTTGTTAAGATATATGTAAAAGCATTAACTATACAATAATTAATAGAGATATGTTAGTCTTTTTACATAGCCCGAAACATGAAAAAACATTTATTTGATTAATAATATATATTAAGTTTATTATCAAACGTAACAGATTCTAAATTCTTCCACTAATTCCACCCCAAAAAAGTTATGATTTTAACAAAGCTAAAGAAAGTTTAGAAAAAAAATCACAAAGTAGGTTAATTGTGCAAGGAGCCCGAGGTGGGTGGAACACGAAATTACCAATAGTCTGAATCTAATTATCTTTAATACTTTACATGTCTCAAATATAAGTAAAGGCAATTTTCTTTGCCTCTAGAAGAGAACTCAAGAACAGAAGAAATGTTGTCCCCTGCCACCAACATCAAACTACAACCTGACATATAAAGATATCTCAAATTTAAATGCCTTAATAAGGAATAAATTTTCAACTACAATGCTCCAATGGAAAATTTGGAACACTTGTATGCATACACTACAATGAATACATGGACTACATGTTTATTTCTTTACTACAATACCCCAGGGACCTGTCACGACTTTATACTTACAACCACATTTTGCATATCATAAGAATTTTCCCTCCAAATCCCAACAATCAGCTACCTCGTGTCAGCGTCACGTCATCGGTGGCAAAAGAACCGCTTGAGCAACATCAATCCTGAGCCTAAACATAATGACTTGGATCTCCAGTTGCACCTCCCCATTAGATGCCACTGCACCTACGCCATCTAAAGTGTTCATCATATCCTTATCTTTGTGTGAAATCATACAAAGAGACTCCGGAGGAACGTTTTTAGAACTGTCACCGAGAAACAAAACATATTGATTGGCTGTTGAATTTTAAAACCATCCAAATCTTATATGTATCCAAAGGGGTGATTCAGAGAATGAACAGAACCACCGAGCTCTCGAATTGGAAAGTGGTTTCCATGTAGAAATCACTCATTATTCATCTAATGGTTTGTAACAATCAAGGCAATCTTCTTAACTAAGATAATATCAAAAATTAACAAATACCAAAATAAACAAAAGTTAGTCAAACTTGAAGCATCAAAGATCTAACTGTTCAGAAACACTCTATGGGTTGCAATATCGCTTCTATGGTCTATTGTAATTCTACAAGGTTATAAACTAATCATTCATGGTGAGTGAATACGTACAATCACACACAAAGTTTGAACATCGAGATAAGTTTATTATATTCATGTAGCGATATAACACAAACAGGCTACCATTGAAGGATAATATGGGAAAATTACCAAACCAAGGGTAGAAAGCTCCCCCTCGTTGCGCTGTTGCATATACCTCTTTAATTGAACAACATAAATATCCAAACATAATTTTTCTTAGATTTAGATCAGGGAGAATCAAACAATAAAAATCATATATGGCGTTTTACCTTTAGCAAGATTAAGGTAGAAGAAAATGTGCTTTTTAGTGTTGTTGGAAATTTGAATCTGCTTCTTGTTGTGAGGGTCACTTGTAATGGTTATGTTCTAAAATGAATATTAATCTCCTCTATTGATGAATTTCTGAACTTCATCTCTCAAGTTTGATTAAGGTAATTCTTTGCATCATCTACCATAACAAAATAAATTCTGTTAAATTAGAAACCCAACTCATAATCATGGGTGATGGTGGGAAGAAATCCAATTGAAGGTATGTCGGATTGTTGAGAGGCTGAAGAAAGGGGGTGGGTCTAGGGCATTTAGGTTCTTTACAGTTCAATGGAGTATTCAGTTTCAGTAATTCATTAACCAGCAGGTTTACCATCACTACAACATTAGTTGATATTGTACAATTTTGAATTATCTAGCAACATTGTAGCAGTTGATAATTGTGCTGAATCATACAAATCAAGATTTCAAATAACAAAGATATTGAATAAAAATTACCTCTACTTGCCTAAAGGTGTCAAGGAAACTCGAGCGTCCTTCACAAATAACCCTACCTTGCCCTTGTAACTCATTAAATTCTGAGAAAACCCTTTGCCAACGAAAGATTAAAAAAACAGACAAAAGTGAGATGCAATTTTAGTTTAATCCTGAAACAAATTTAACGTTTTTGGTGTAAAACGTTAGGAGAGTTACCCTTTAAACACTTATAGATCTTCATCCATATGTAGATCTGGCAATGAAGATAACATCTTCTTTAGAACCGAATCTACGAACATAAATCAATGTTTGTGTCTGTGAATGAAAATCAAAATATAGAGAGAATGAGAGAGATGCTGTGTTGTTGAAGGATTGGTGGTTGATAGCGGTGGTGGTGTTAGATGATAGACAAAGATGTGGTGCTGCGGAGCGATTGGTGGGTGATCAACAAAGAAGAGTGATGTGAGTTGATACATATGATGGAGAGGAGAAATTGAAACCTGCAAACTCACATACATGGTCCGACGATCGCTTTAGAGTTTCTGGTGGGTCGTGATCGAGAAACACTTACGGAGAATTAGATCTTCAAATAGAGATATTTGATTTTCTAGGTAGAGATAAAGAGACTCATGAGTTATGGGAGAAAGATATGGGCCGATATTGGTGGCAAGTATTAAGAAACGATCAATTTGAATACCTTATTTCTTTCAACCGTTTACAAAATTAATGGGTGTGAAATAGGAATTATTTAATTCTTTCAACGGTTTACAAAATTAATGGGTGTGAAATAGGAATTAATTAAGATATCTTTATTAGTTGCTGATATATCGGTTTCAAATTCAAAAAATATGATTTAAGCCAAATAATGAATAAAATGACATGTGACATTCTAGCTTCTAAGACATGCCACTTGACAACTAAAATGCCTTGTTTATTAGTATGTATAGATTACTAAAATATTATAAAAAAAATTTAAATGTATATTTTTTCTATATTTTAAATTATTTATATTTAAATGTATACTTGAAAAAAAATATTATTCTTCTATCGATGAATTAGCGTGAGCTCCTATGGGTTTGTGCCATACGGAGCTTCTTTCGGATCATGGATCCATTTTCGGGTCGGAATTTCTTTCGGGTTGCGGATCCTTATTCGGGTTGTGAGGGTTTTAATCGTACCGTCTTCTCCCCATCTTCCCCAAAACCTCCGCCACGCCTCTTCTGTTCTTCACCATAGCCTTCGTCATCTCCTACATCTCCACCACCCGTATACCCCGTTCCTCCCCCTTCCCACCTCCATCTCCGACCACCGCCTTTCCGTCTACCGGTTTCGTGCTTTATTGTGATAACCCGATATGGAACTCGGTGATAGGGGAGTACGAATTTGTGGGTCACTTAAGTTTCACGTAAAATTGATTTCCCTTTCTTCACGTCGAAGCCCTAATTTTGGGTTTTCGTTTCAGGCATAGTTTGTTATCCCTTCAATAAGTTATGGAACAGCAGACTGCAACTATTTCAAAAGTTGGTATTCATGCATCTTTGAATGGTCGATGCAGTGTTGTAGCAGCTGCTAATCTCATCTATGGAACTGTAAGTACATTTTTTAACAAGGGCTTTTTGCCTATTTCAAAATTGTATAGGTAATCTAGGAAACTGCACGTTAGTTGCTTTCTATACTGATGTTTTTGGTATTATATTGCATTGATGAAGCTTCTTTAACAGAGACAGGAAGGATGTCAAAAGGAGACCTATTAGACATGAAAATGTCATTCAGGAACTCTTTTTCTTTCATCTTGACTTCCTGGAGAGTTTACTTTGGCAAGGATCCAGCCTGTTGCCCACATGAGTATGTCTAAACATTGTCAACTCACCTGAATGGCAGTTCTACCACAGGTAAAAAATTGTTATTGTTTTATGTTTTTTTTAGTAACTGGGTCATTGATCTGATTTTTTAATGTATATTTGTTCTTAAAATTTTATTTCTTTACTAACAGAGTCTATGAGCACCTCCTTGACCAAAAATGCAAAGCATAGTCATGGAGGAAATCTTGAAATCCGTATGCATATTAGCACTAGATGCTTACAGGAATTATTTTGATTTAGTCACATGTTTGTATATAAATTAAGAAATGATAAAAAAACATGTTTGTAATATAATAGCATGTGTATGTACAGGAACATGGAAAGCCGATTGAATGTATTGTGGTGAACTAAAATTTATTTAATAAATCGTACTTATTCCTCTGTTTAGTTAGATATTTTTTGAAATATTATGAATAGTATACAAATAACTTAGTCATCATCTTAACTAACTTCTAAAACATTGTTGGACTTGGTTCTTAGTTGAGTTGATGAGATGTCTAAATTAGAAATAAATGAAACCAAGTAGTATATAACTTGGAACTCGTCGCTCCATCGGTGTTCATAGGTAATTGGCAATGTTAGTAACGATGGAAGGTATTCAAACTTATAAATGCATTAATTATATCTAGGGAGAAAAAGACATAAAAATCAACGAACACATCTGAATGGCTTATTACAGTCGACAAGTTATGAACCTCATCAAGGATAAGGTAGAGTTGCGATGTGATTATGAGCAACAGTACCAATCCACAACATCCCATTGGCTTCCCTAACTTCACTAACTAGCTTCATCACAACACCTTCCTTGTCTTCAAGAACATCCAAGATCTTCCCTTGTTCATCAAAAAGAGATATCACCGAGTACATTTTCATTCCCATTATTCGAGCCAAGTAACGCATTTGAAAAGGCAGGCGAAAGTACACACTCCTCATCCAAGGGTTGTTTGTCAAGATTTCTTGAGCTTTTGTCCTACAACAATCAATAGCCACCCAAAATTGGCCTTGTTCGTTTATTCTTATGTTGTCTGGGAAACCTGGTAAGTTTGCCACAAGCTCGACTTTGCCTTTCTTTTCACCCTCTATCCATAATTTCATTAGTCTGGTAAAAGAATCACAGACAGTAGTTATTAATTAAATATATAGTAATATAAGTCGAGAAATTAATATTAATATCTATCGTCTTTGCATTAAAAAGTTTACGGGATTCATGTAGACTGTTTACCTGCAATTTGTGGTCTCGGTGAACAAAAGAAAGGATTGGTCCTTAGACAATTGAACCCCATTTGGGAAAGCCAAGCCATCTAATACAACATGAGTCGACTTTGTCGGAGGGTCATATCTTAGGAGTCTTCCAGTTGCCTCTCCTTCCAACATTATAAAGAAATGGTTCCTAAAACAAAGGGAAGTTAATATTCGCAATCAATAGCAACCGAAAAAAAATAATGAATCCGAAAGTGCAAACAATATGATTTGGTTTTGGTTTTTGAGATGGATACATATATGGGTCTTTTCGGTTTAAGAAACCAATTAACAAATTATCACGTCATATTTGAAAATTTAATCAAAATGAGAACCGTTTTCTGAAAAATATACATATCGGGTGTCCGAATGTCCAAATGTTCGGTATTTAAATAAAATCTAGAACCAATTATTACGTGACGTTACTAAAATAATACTTGTTTTAAAATAATAACTTTTGCTCTTTTTGTTTTTTATTAAAGATAACTTTTTTAAACTTAACGGATATACACTATAGCGTCTTGATAGGGCTCTTCTATTTTTGTAATATCTTTCGCCATGCAAAAAAAAAAAAAAAAAAAAAAAAAACTGATATACGCTTACTATCATTTGAAATTAGTAACCTGATAAACGTGCGTTAGTATACATTAGATCCTACGTGGAAAACAATTTCTTATTAATTAATCTGATTATTTCTCTTTCCAAATTGACCCTTTTCTATATGATGTTGGACAAATCATAATTGAAGATTAATTTTGGTAAAAACATTAAATGCATCCCAGCATGTATCGTCAAGTCATATATTAATAACACTGATATTTTTGACCTGACTAGTCCATGAAAAACGTGTCGTCCACATGGACCAAATGATTTTAAAGCATTTCGACCAACAAATAAACCCAATGTGAAAATCTACGTATATATAATGGTTATGGAACTCACACTCTATTGTATTTCCTGCTCGTGTCAGTGAAAAAGATAGAGCCATTGCTGTGTATATCAAGGTCATTTGCAAAGAGTATTGGAGTCCCGTCCGTCTCGCTGGCTAGCGGTGTCGCAAGGCCACCCTCAGGACCAACCACCATAAGCCCGTAATATGCATCAGCAATGTATAAATTTCCACTACCTTTGTCAAACCTCAATCCCAGTGGCCGTCCACATAACTCCTCCACTTTCCATTGCTTGTATGTCGTTGAATCTTTCCCGGTCATGCATAACTTCTTTGACCTTTTTACATTTGCAAATTAAGCATTACATAGATACATACATGCATGTAAACGTGCCTATGTATGTATATTTGTGTACACACACGTGTGTGTATATATTTTCTTTGAAATATAGACACGTGTATATGTATATACATACGAAAACACATACATGCATAATTGTGCTCACGCACGCCCACATAAGTTACAAACAGTGTGTGAAATTTTAGTTCGACTTGAGTTGTCAATTCAATAGTAGCATTTTGTTCACCTTTTGAATTGTATGACATGTAAATATATTAAATATAATTAACATTTTACTCTTTGTTGCGTCTGAAAACACTTTTAACAACTTTTAAACCATTGTACATATTTTTTCTTTAGATGAAATTTTACATTTTTTTCAAATCAGACTCGTTCGCATCAAATTATAACACAAACTAGCTCATTTTTATCTATATGGATTTAGAAAATCTAGGAAACCACACCCAAGGATACGGAATTTTGATGCACCGTGATCATTAAGCTTATACAAAAACATATTTCAAAAACTAACCAGTCTTGCGAAACAAGAGCGAATGTTTCCCATCCCCGATCTTCACCTGCCCACTTCACAATCCGGCCATCAGCCAAACCAGTATAGGGTCCATGTCCCAACGGGTCAAACTCCAAGGACTCGGGTCCGAACACTTTATCCACATGCTCCAAGTTGCCAAGCCCTAGCCGGCTAAGATTGTCAGCCGGCCAACTCTCCATCACTTGGTTATAAGGTGCAATATCGTTTTTCACAGGTCGGAAATCATGTCCACCAACTGGACTCATTTCAAGAGGATCCATGATCACAAACCCTACAACAATAGCAAGAAGAAGAACCAAATGTTGTTGTAACCGGCTATCTTGGTGTTCCAATCTCTTTTTCTTCTCCATAAGTAATGAAAACCCCGACCGTTTGCGTGTTTGAGAGAATGGAAACGGTCAGACTGAAAGATGTAATATGGGTTTGTATATGAAAGGATTTATGTTGTAGGGATGACCGCATGCACTTGCTGTGACATCATAAATTGGTTGAGATTAGGTTGCCTTTTGTTGGTCATGAATTGTGCATTGGTTCTTGTGGTCTTCTTCCTCATGTAATGTGATTCACCTATGTCACTTTGCAACTGTTTCTTGATATTGACCATTCTTCAGAATTTGACTTTCTTTTCGGGTACATGCATGCAGTACTTTAAACCTATTATTTATTTTGTTTTCATGCAAAATAATAATATATATTTCATTGTTCATCCATGTCGGCCAATTTATTTTTGTTACTTTATATAAGATAGCCATTTTTGTTCATTTGTTGTATTATAATTATGGATGCGAAAAACTTGGTAAATAACGACAAAATCAAAAAATATCAATCTGAGAGAAACTTTCTGTTTTCTGTTCGGTTCGCAATTCTTCATTTTTGAAACAACGTATTTTTTGGTTCGAGTTTGTCCATCGTGTTTAAAATTGGAACTAAACTGGTATTTTTCGAACTTAAAAAGAGATTATTTTGAGTTCGTACTTTTCAAATTATAACAAGTCGAAGTTTGTATAACATTTATAATTTGGTTTCAGTCGGAAGTGAATCATTTTATCTGGTAGTTTTTGCCGGTTCCAAAAAAAGACTTCCGATTTTATTGTATTTGATTATTGGGTTTGAGTCTGGTTCCAATCAAATCAGTACACCTCTTTAATTTTGTGTGTTGCACTGGATCATAATTTAATGATTATATTAATGCTTATGACAAACGAAAGATATGTTTCTCTTTTCCGTAAAAGAATATAGTTAGCTAAATAATTAGCGGGTTGAACGCCAAAATACCAAATTGCAACTTGAAAAACACGTAATTGTGATTATGTTTCTCAAAGTTTGTTAATGACTATTTTGGTAGGTCTAAATTATCAAAACTTTGGAAATATGTTAAAGTCTTGAATTTTTAGAAGTTATATGTTATAATATGGTTTGCTTACTTTTTACCGGAGACGTTAAAGCACTCATATGCTATTGAAATTAGTATTTCTCGATTTAATTACATGTTTATGGGATTATAACATATTTTTAATTATGTTATAGTATAATATAAAAAGTCCCTAATATTTTATAAACGTGTTCATTTTTATTTTCGAATTATTGAGAAATGTTGTACGTGAGCAAGTAGGGCTGATTATGGTAGTATGGGAACCGGTATTGAAAGTATTAAACGACATAAAATAAAATACCGAATATCAACAGAAGTGTAAGATACAGTACTGGTACAAAGTAGTTTCGTTGGAGCTTTGAAGTTAGGAAAATTACCATAACTGGACCGAAAGTACTAAAACAGAAATAACTAAAAAATAAGAGTCGAATACCGAACTGAAATATAATATATGGTACTGGTTCGGTTCCACTACTAGAAAATGGAGTATTTAGCCACGAAAAATAGCCACGCAAATTTTGCGTGTCTAAATAGCCACGCAATTAACACGCATCTGTCACACAACCTGAAACTCCAAATTTAGACACGCATTTGTGACGGAACCTTTACGCATAAGAAATTCGTGGCTGTTGCGTGGCTAAATAGCCACGCATCTACCACGAAAAATAGCCACGCAAATTTTGTGTGGCTAAATAGACACGCAATTACCACGCATCAATTACACCCCAATTTTAGACACGCACTTGTAACGGAACCACAACGCATCATAAATTCGTTGTCGTTGCGTGGCAAACTTAGCCACGCGATAGCCACGCAGTCATTGAATGCGTGGTAAAAGAGTGGCTAAAATAGATATATGGAAAATTGTGTCTATAGCGGTGCAAACTTAGCCACGCGATAGCCACGCAGTCACTGAATGCGTGGTTATTGCGTGGCTAATTAGCCACGCATTTACCACGCACACAGGCAGTGTGTTTTTATTGTGTGGTTAATTAGCCACGCAATAACCACGCACTGCCTGTCTGCGTGGCAAAAGCGTGGTTAATTAACCACGCAATAGCCACAATGTTTTTCTATTTTTTGTTTTTTGAAAGGCAAACATTATTTTTTTGAGTTTATTTTTTGCATATCCTTATTATACCTTATTATACCTTATTATTGTTATATTTCTCAGTTTTTTG
Source organism: Cichorium intybus (assembly GCA_023525715.1). Classification (NCBI taxonomy): domain Eukaryota; kingdom Viridiplantae; phylum Streptophyta; class Magnoliopsida; order Asterales; family Asteraceae; genus Cichorium; species Cichorium intybus. Next base: position 45,880,093 of record CM042013.1, read on the forward strand.
AAAGGCTAAATAACCACGCAATAGCCACGCATCTGTCACACAACCTGAGACCCTAAATTTAGACACGCATTTGTCACGGAACTACAACGCATCAGAAAATCGTAGTAGTTGCGTGGTAAAATTAAAAACGCGATAGCCACGCAATGATTGAATGCGTGGTAAGAGCGTGGCTAATATATATAAATGGAAAACAATAAATAAAGCGTGGCTATAGCGTGGCTAAATAGCCACGCAACTGCCACGAACAATGGTTTACAGTATCAGGAACATGGGTGGTGGTTATGGCGTGGCTAAATAGCCACGCAACTACCACGAACAATGGCTTAAAGTAATACGAAAATGGGTGGTGGTTATGGCGTTGCTAAATAGCCACGCAACTGCCACGAACAATGGTTTAAAGTATCAGGAAAACGGGTGGTGGCTATTTCGTGGCTAAATAGCCACGCAACTATCACGAACAATGGTTTAAAGTATCAGGAAAATGGGTGGTGGTTATTGCGTGGCTAAATAGCCACGCAACGGCCACGAACAATGGTTTAAAGTATCAGAAAAATGGGTGGTGGTTATGGCGTGGCTAAATAGCCACGCAACTGCCACGAACAATTATTATTATTATTATTTTCATTTACGTTTTCGTTTTATTAATTATATCATTTTGGGCTATAAGCCTCATCCATTTTCATTTTATTGTTAATATTATTAATATTATTTTTTTTTCGTTTTCGTTCAATATATCTTTTTTGTATAATTATTATTATTATTATTATTATTGTTATTATTATTATTATTAGTCTCATATTTTTATTATTACTGTTAATATTATTAATATTACGTGTGTGTGTGTGTCTATGAATATGAATGTATGCACATCAATGTGTTGGTGTGTTAAAATCACAAGTGCTTATACATCTTGAAAAATATAACGTTTGAAATGAACAACGGGTTTGGAAGGTGTACACGCTTGTGTGTAATTCGAATTTACGTATAAACGGAGAAATATAAAGATAACAAAGTATAATAAGGATGTACAAAAAATGAACCCAAAAAAATAATTTTTGGTCTTTAAAAAACGAATAATACAAATACAGTCGTGGTAATTGCGTGTCTAATTTACCACGCATTAACCACGCACTGTCTGGTTGTGTGTTAAATGCGTGGCTAATTAGCCACGCAATAGCCACAAATATTTTTGTATTTTTCGTTTTTGGAAGAGTAAACATTATTTTTTTGGGTTCATTTTTTGCACATCCTTATTATTTTTTATTATCTTTATATTTCTCCGTTTATACGTAAATTCGAGTTACACACAAGCGTGTACACTTTCCAAACCCGTTACTCATTTCAAGTTTTATCCTTTCAAGGTGTATAAACGTATGTAGTTTTAATTCACCAACACATTGATGGACACACACACTCATATACACTCATTCTCATATACACTTATACTCATGCACACTTATGCACACACACACACACACATAAACTCTTTCTATCCCTCTAATCAATACTCATGCTCATACAATGTGTGAGTTTATGTGTATAAGTGTGTATGTGTGTGTAAAGTATATGTATACGTGTGTGTGTGTATCTATGTGTCTATTAGTATGAATGTATGCTCATCAATGTGTTAGTGTGTTAAAATTACAAGTGCTTATACACCTTGAAAGGATAACGTTTGAAATAAATAACGAGTTTGGAAGGTGTACACATTTGTGTGTAAGTCAAATTTACGTATAAATTGGAAAAATATAAAGATAATAAAGTATAATAAGGATGTACAAAAATTAAACCCAAAAAATAATGTTTGGTTATCAAAAAACGAAAAATACAAATAAACTCCTGGTAATTGCGTGGCTAATTTACCACGCATTAAAAACACACCGTCTGGTTGCGTGGTAAATGCGTGGCTAGTTAGACACGCAATTAACACGGAATATTTTAATAATTGTTTTCCATTTCTTTTAAATAAAAAAACCGGTCACGTTTTAACTTGTTGTACCTTATGCATTAAATAAAATACCCTTGGGCGTGGAAATCGCGTGGCTAATTAGCCACACTTTAGCCACCAACCCCATTTAAATGAAAAAGAAACCTGCGCCTCCCTTCTCGCGTATTACTCTTCCCCACAAAAACTCAAAGAACAAAAATGCTCCAGCCTACTTTCATCTTCTCCTTCTCCTTCGCCATCGCCACCATCGTATGTCGTCATCTACATCCCTCACTCTGCTCTCTTCTCCGCTACTAAGCACTAGGACCACACCAGGACCAACCCACCGCACCAGGACCGGCACCTCCCCTCCGACCGGCACCTCCTTCCCCTTCCGCGACGACGACTTCTCCGACCAGTGTATTTCCGTCATCGGCATCTTGAGCATCTCAGTCGACTACAACCAGCTACACCATCTCCAGGAGATCGGCCTCACCGGTGAACCAGATGGACCGATCGGTGTGTGTATGTGTTTGGATCGTCATCGTCATCGGCTGGATTTTGGAGTTCGTCATCGTCATCGGCTGGATTTTGGAGTTCTAAAATTTTGATTCCAGACTCACTTGTGAACCAGATGGACCGATCGGTGTGTATGTGTTTGGATCTGATTTCAGACCTTCGAGATCCGTCTCTCTTTTGGATCTGATTTCTATTTCTCTTTTGGATCTGAATTGACAAATGTGAGATCAGCCTACTTGTCCTCCGACCTGCATAGATCTCCACCGTGAGGTAAAATAAAGAAAAAGGGAAAACAAATTTGCGCTTAATCTGATTCCTGCTCAATCTATTATAGATATGATGAATTTGGTTTTATCAGATTTGTGTTCAATCTATTGTAGATCTGAAAGCCATGGTTTGCACTTTATCTCGATGTTTGCACTTTATCTCGTTGTAAATGAACCCATATCATCGCACTGAAACCGGATCTAGTTTGTACAGGTACTGACCAAACCAGATCTGAAACAAAATCGAAATAGCTATCTGTTAAATGACTTTTTTTCCCTATCTTTTTCCATTGTAAATTGTTTTCGATTTATGTTAGTGGTAAATTCTTGTTTTTATCATTTATAGGATATAACTTGACAATAATCGTTTTTATGCAGATTTTCATATATTTTTTTAATTCATGTCGGTTCTCATGTTTTAATACCATGGAAATACAGGTTTCTATTGTTTTAATTTTTATTTCGTTTAGATGATCAAGTTTTCTAGGTTGGGTTTATTTTAATTGAAAATGATTTTTCTTTGTTTTAATTTAATTTTGCACATATCTAGATGACTAAAATGTTTTCTAAAGATTAAAATCGATGAAAGGTCTTCTCCAACGGTTGGGAATGGAAATTCAGATGGCAATTCAAACAATGGGCACGCTCATATGTTGCACGATAAAACAAAAGGTATAAAAACTCATTCTTTAAACACTAAGATTCCTAATGTTCATACTTTAGGAAAAGTGGTAAATAATCAAATCCTTGACCCACTTGTCCCTCCTTTTTGCTGTGCACATGATGGAAAAGTGGGTTTCCATGTGAAGCATTTGAACGTAAACTCTCTTGGGGCCCAAAATATTCCTTTACATTTGCATATTATATATATACACATATATCCAGACTCACACTTATTCATTTTGAATCTTTTTAGTGTGTGCTATGATGAAAAAAGCAAGATCAAACCAATGGCTACGACAAACCAATTTTAACAAAATTAAATATTATCTTCTACATTCTAATAATAAAATATAAGTTCTACAAATAAAAACATAGATCTACAAAAAAATATAAATCAAAGCATTTAAATGTAAATTGGTAGATTTTAAACATATTTGTAGTTTTTGAAACAAAAATGGAAATCAACAATTCTCAAATTTATTTCTCTTGATAATGTTGCATTCAAATATCACTGCTCCTTGCTGTATGGTCATAACATAGTAAATTTATTGCATAGTAGAATATATAAATATTACAAACCAAAACATTCATGCATGAGGTTGATAGCAAAATCAACATAAATGACAAAATTGTGTGCTTTGGAATATTACAGGACTAAATTTCATACAAAAAATTGCAAGCTCTGATATTTCAAATAAAGAACAATTAAGAGAAGATGAAGAACAATGAAGAGATGAAGACAAAGAAGTTCGGTGGCTCTTGGCAGATCTTGCAGTTAATCAACATGGAGGCGAAAATTAAATGTGTGGGTGGATGTTTGTGAAATTTTTGAATGAACATAATCGTGCAATTTGATTGGTTATTTTTGGGTTAGATGGATCCATATTAAATGAATCGTTTAGATTCATTTAAAGAATTAAAAGGTCTCGATTTAATTAAAATGATATCCAGAACAAGTGTAATATTATCTGTACATGGGTTTGTTTATGCATACCATGCTTGTACTATCTTAAAAATTAAGACATGTATGCTTAAAAGAATTGTAATTTATATATGGCTTATAGTATATATATATATATATATATATATATATATATATATATATATATATATATATATATATATATATATATATATATATATATATATATATATATATATATATATATATATATATATATATATATATATATATATATATGTTTTGTCAAATGCGATTAATGACATAAAAAATTGGAATTAAAAATAATATTTTGATATTTAAAAAAAAAACGTACTTGCGTGGCTAAAAGTCAAAGAAAATGTTTGTGTTTATTGCGTGGCAAATGATTTGCGTGGCTAATGCGTTTTAAATTTGGGTGGATATTGCATGGCTATATTTGGTCAATATTGCGTGGCTAAATTTTGGTAGATATTGCGTGGCTAAATTTTGGTTGATATTGCGTGGCTAAATTTGTGTTGATTTTGCGTGGCTAAATTTTGGTAGATATTGCGTGGCTAAATTTTGGTTGATATTGCGTGGCTAAATTTGTGTTGATTTTGCGTGGCTAAATTTTGGTTGATATTGCGTGGCTAAATTTTGGTAGATATTGTGTGGCTAAATTTTGGTTGATATTGCGTGGCTAATTTTGTGTGGAAATTGCGATACAAAATTCTCCGGATTATTGCGTGGCTAAACGTACGTGGTTATGGCGGGGATAATGCGCGTGGCTATTGAGTGTTAAAATGGCGTGGCTAATGCGTGGTAAACTGTGCGTGGTAGTTGCGTGGCAAATTTGCGTGGCTAAAGCGTCACTACAATTTAGACACAAAGGGTTCTTCCACAGGTCAGTTTTCGTGGCTATTGCGTGTCTATTCGGCTTTTGCCACACAACAGCCACGCAAATGTGCGTGGCTAACCCCCCAGTTTTCTAGTAGTGTTCGGCACCATCAACATTTTTGCTCATCTCTATGGGGAATCGCTCTATAATATATGGTAAAAGGGAAAATAATTGTTTTCACAATTATAGTATTTTTATACGAATAGAACTAATTAATATGATAACACACTATAGACAACCGACGTATTAGGGTTAATAGATGATGTAAGGATTAGTCGATGACCAATTGACCATAGTGGTCTAGTATACGTCTTACAGATGTTATAGTTTTAAAGTATTTAGACTCTCGTAATTGTTAATGTAAGGTATTATTAGATAGATAAGAAGGAAGCAAACATTGTGATGTGAGTTCATATATATGATTTATAAATCAGGATACATGAATATCAGAATATGTATCTTGTGTAGGACACCTCTGTAATTAATGATTAGTAGTCAAATTCGCTATATTTTAGGGCTTGACAAATTAGTATGTTGTGTATGTTTGCTGAACACACTTCGTGGCCAAGTAGAACATTGACTTTGAGGGCTTATGTCCAGAAGCACTCGCTCGAGTAAAATTTCTCCTGGTGGATATAATTTCCAACCTCTATCACTAGTAGCAAAAGTTCCCATCAAAGAGGACAAATTTTCTATAACCTATAATCTTTTGTAAGGGTGGTTGCCACAAGTGGACACAATTTTTAAACCCTACCCTTGGAGCCATTCATACCATGTCGGCATCATTTCTAACTCATACAAGTGGTAGTTATGGTTCTGGTGCAGTGGATATAATATCTAAACCCCTACCGTGGTTAATGGTTACCTCAAAGTAACCATTATATTGAACCCTTACAATATATAGCCGGCAGTGGTTCCCATTGGTGGGTACAATTTGGAACCCATTATCATATGTAGCAGTTGTTGGTGCATCTTATGTATATGACTTTCATTTAGTGTAAGTTGATGACAACAAATATTAAATCATAATTATGTTATTTGTACTAATCATATTATCTAGTGTAAATGTTTAGTGAAATGTTTTTTTTTTTTTTTTGGATAATTATGAGACCACTTAATATCTAAATAATATATTGTTATCATAATTTCGAAATTAATATATAATGCTATTTAAAATTATTGATGGACTGATTTTGAATAATGAATAAACCATATCCAGTGTTTATGTTGTGGGTTGAGTTCTCGGTTGAATCAAAACTCATCTTTATCCCTTAAAACTCTCACATTCAGTTATATCTTCATCTACATAAACACGTGACGAGTAGCAAATCAAATATACGAAATACATACACAAAATTCGTGGGTCTTATTGTTGAGGGATTTAGGGAGAGCAATAAACAACAATTGGTATCAGAGATCCTCGAATTTGTTATTAGAAATTATAAATTTTTGGTAGGTTAAATATGAATTTTTACATACATGTGTCTTTGTTTTCAGAATACTTGGTTCTTGTTGACTGTGGATGAGAAAATAGATTTAAGGTAGTTGTATTGTTTCTTTGGTTAATTTTGCATTCCTAGTCCTTGTAATCTTTTTTAAACGAATTAGCCTTAAGGTAGCGTTTGGTAGGTGGACTGGATGGAACAGTACAAGATTGGACTGGACCGAACAGGACTGAACAGGACAAGACAACTGATTTGTATAGCATTTAGTTACACTGGAACAGAACAAGACAAGTTGTCTGAATAGAACAAAATAATGTGTTAAATGACCATATTGTCCGTTTGCAAAAATAATTTTAAAAACTTTGTAAAAATTCATCTAACATTTCATTTACGACATAAGTAGTAGAAATCATGGAAATTAATAACACTATTATTCTATGTTCACAAGTTAAAAATTTTATTGTCTTGATTAGTTATCCAAACAACGTTTGCATGTGTATTTTAGAATCTAATATTGTAATGTCAAGTTATAAGAACTGTCAAACAAATAGTATGGTAGTACTACCTTATTCTTGCATGATTTCATAGAATTGAAATATGGAAGCCATAAATTAGAAACAGGTTTGAGTGGTGTATACAGTACACTACACAACAACTGGGATACAACTATGGTGGGCCAGGCTTTTGGGTCTAATTATCTAAGAAGTTGAGGTCTAGGTATCCATAAACTAATATTTTATAAATTAGATGTATGACGGTGCGGAACTGTAGATATTTATGATATTGAGTTTCAAAACATCAAAACAAACACCAAGTAAATTAAATTCAACTTTAACGCAATTAATCCACAAATTGGAAAACCTCGGTTGTCTGACATTTATGTTAAGTCGCACATTACGATTTCAGAGGAAATCGCAAACAGAAAAACCAAAAACGGGAAGAAAATAGAAATATCAAAGACGAGGAACAATGGAAAAACCAAGTCGACATACAGCGTACCTTCCGGATAACAACGAAGAAGAAGAAACAGATTACAACTATTTACAAGGAAGGCATATTAGATAATATTTGGCAGGGGCAATTTTGTCTAACAGGAAAAAGAAAGTCGCGTGTTCTCCTGTGTTCCACCCTTTTGGGTGGGACTAAATTTTTAAGAAATTGTCCCATTTGACTGGGTCAAAGTTTAACTTTGTTCTTGTTCTAGCCATGCCAAACAGCATCTGAAAATTATTGTTCTGTTCTGTTCTATCTAGTCCCATCTACCAAACGCACCCTAAGTGTATGAGATTAAGGTAATGGTCTTTGTGGTTCACTAGCTCATGTGAAAATCTCTAAAATATACTTTTCAATTTTTTTTTATCTTTTTTATTTAGTTGATTAGTAATTAAAAATAAAAGCAATAACATTTTAACAATAACTCTTGATCATTCCTCTCCCATTTCCTCGACCTCCCTCCCCACCAATTTAGCATTTAAACACCTTCTCAACCATTTTTTTTGTGTCCATTAAACATCTCCAACCCACCTCTATATTTTAAAAATAGTGTAAAAGTGGTCAATCTCCAACCAAACTCTATTTTTTTACATCATTTTTTAACCTAAAATGTATACTCCGGCTATATTCTATTTTATTTTATTTGCATAAATTGTCAAAATCAGACATTCTATTTATTAGCTTTTAAAAAAATAAGTATTTTGTCTTTTTATTATAATAATATTCTAAATTATATTATCGCAAACTTATAACAAAATAAATTATTCGTATATATGTTACCGTGCTTTAATTTTTTTAATATACGCAAACTTTTATGTGAATTCGATACATTAATATTAAATTTTATAATTAGGATTAATTAATATAATTTAATATATAACATTATATTATAAATATTATTATTACATTTTAATTAAAACTAAAAATGTAAAAAACAAGAAACGAGGGACTAAAAATGGCAAGTGAAACTTCCACTTCATTTTTTATGCAAATGAAAAGTGTTACTCTATATTTGGAGTATAACTATTCATATACTAAAAAATAGAATGGGTTATAAAGAGGTGGGTTGGAAAGAAATATATTGTAAATGTTTTAGAGGTGGGTTGGAGATGCTCTTAGCCCCATATTGTCAACCCTTTTTCCTGTGTTCCTTAGCCCCATATTTTCAACCCCTTTTCCTGTGTCCCTTAGCCCTACCTTCTCAACCCTTATGGCGTTCTATTTTCTTTTACGCACATACATAAACACTAAACACATACATAAAAATCACACACATACACACATGTTATTTTTTGTTACATTTTGATTCAAGAAAAATCCCTATTTTACGCCAAGAGCATTGCCTTTTATGTTTGGATTCTAGGTTTATGTATCATGTTTTAGTAAAAAAAATACAAATAACATAAATCAAAGTGGCCTAGCATGATCTACTATTCAAAATCAAGTTCACAAGCCCTCACAACCTAGTGGTCTTATTCTAAAAATTCTATTGTTTTCTCGAACACTTTTACTAGCTTCATGAAATACAAATTAACCAAAAAACTGCTAACTTAACTAGAAAAATAATCTAAAATCAACAGAAATCTTTGAAGATCAAACACCCATTCAAGTTTCAATCGTACAAATGTCAGTTTTTCTATATTACATGAAGTGGAAGGTGATATGATGAAAGATAAGAAAAAATACACTATACCAAACACCCTAAGATTAAGCGGTCCTTGTGCCATCAATATATAAGTCCGTGAAGTTATTTAGATTAAAGTGAATATAAATAAAAATGAGTGCAAAAGAACTCCATTTGTTCACAAAAAATCCATTCTTCGTGGTTAGTCATCATCTAGATATGATGGACTACCAGTAGATGGGATTTAGAAAATAGGATTGGTAATCGATAGTACAAAATGAATTACTATTGGGTTATGTGCTTGTGCTATTAACAAAGGTTAGAGTTACAATAGGGAAAGTGAATGTAGGTATATGAGAAGGTCTAACAGTCATTCGTGATCATGTTGGTGTGTTTAACAAGCTTTCATTCACTCATTTGTACTTTTCCTTGAATATCACATATGAAAGGAAAACGCTCATTGCTTCTTCATCCCCTTCCGTTACATTGACAATGAGAACGGCCAGGATCTCCCATCGACACAATTGTTTCTATTAAAGGAAATGTTATCAATGGTTGTTATAGTGTAGATGAGGTTGTAAGATTTAGATTTATCAGAGTTGTAGGCAGATTTGATACATACATTGGAGTTTTGAGGGAAAATATGGATTGTATTAGACTTAAAGGATCGCCTCTTACATAACTTTTAGAACGACTCATCGTTTTAATGTTTTTGCTTAGTTTCGAGATGGATGATGCATTGATATCATATGGTTCTTTTGTATCAGGAAAGAGGTGAAAACTTATAAGAAATCTGAGATCATAACACAGGACAACTACGTCAGCATTATTCCAAGAAGAGGTCCTAGAAGTACACTTTGACGGTTAACTTAGTGAGAGAATGAAAAGGAGGGTATGGGTGTTCAAGTGTAAGAGAGATAGAGGAGAGAGTGAGAGAGTAAGAGAGAGAGAGTGTGTGTGTGTGTATTCCTTTGTAAATCACATAATTGGCAGCATATAACCCAGGAGAGACGAGACAAATGACATTATTACCCTCGTATGACTTGCATCTGTTTGTGTTCAATAGAAGAAGAGAGATGTCGTGAGATTTTTTTGGATAGCAAGAATATTATTAAAGAAGGCTCAAGTAAGGAGCTAGAGCAATCAAAAGGCTACATCAACTCGGTTTTTCTTTCCAATTGTCCCAAGAAATAGAACTATTCCTCCTATCCCGACATTTCACCCATTGGAAAGCCAAAATCTTAATTTTTTCAGTCACCATATTACATAAATCAACCTTTCCATTAAAAACAACCTGATTTCTACAGGACCACATATTCCAAATAAAAGCAGTAAAGATGCAGTCGAGCCTTCTCCCTTCTCTTTTCTCCTTTCTTCAATTTTCCTTAAACTAATCAAAACTTCGTCAATTGAATCCTTGTCTAACAGAAATTATGTACACCACTCAATAATCTTAGCTGAGACATCCTTCGCAAATGAACAATTCCTGAATATATGGGACTCGTTTTCCTCACACCTGTTGCAAAGGGGCCATAGAGTACTCCCCACCTGGACCCCTCTACCTGCAAAGTCTCCCTAGCATCGCCCTCCAAATAAGGATGTTGGCCTTGATCGGGCTATGGAATTCCAATAAGTGCTAATACTATAATCAACCAGCAAGAAGCTGTCAAGAAGCCTTCTACAAGACGAGACCATAAACCTTTCGTGATCCTCCAACCCCTATTCCCAACTAGCCTCAGAAGTGTAAAACAAGCTTCTATGTCAATGTTTCCCATCCTAATGAAATTGTTTAATTTTGCAATATTACATCAAACCCCATTTTGGCTAGACTGAGAAGTAGTAATGCACAAATTACCCTCCAAGCCGTGAATGCTGCAAACGACATCCTTCCAAAGCGTACCTTCTTCCGACTTGAACCGCCACCAATCCATCTTCCTCCTTAGTATTAAGAATTTTTTTCCATGCCACCCACGGAATCATCTTAAAATTCAAGGCGTCGCCCCAGAAGAATATGCATTTGAGGCTTTTAAGCTTTTGAATAACCGCCACCGGAGCTTTGTAGATAGAGAACATGTAAGTCCCCAGACTCCCCAAAACAGCCTTGCAAAGAGTCAAACCCAGGTAATGAATAGGTAATGAATAGGTAAGGAACCATCACCACAATCCACGATGTTAGCAATATCGCTAACACACTCCTTACGAACTCCAATTCCAAAAAAGCTTACATTTGGCGAGGCTTATCTTAAGTCCCGAACAGATGTAAAAACATCTTAAAATTCGAAGCAGATTGATGAATTTACCCGTACTCCATTCTCCTAAAAAAATCGTATCATCCGCAAATTGAAGAATAGAAATCGGGGAAATATCACTATGAAGTTTCACGCCTCTAAACAGATTCTTCTCCATCGCCTCTATTAGCATCACCCGAAGACCTTCCACAACAATTATAAACAGAAAAGGGGATAGCGGATCCTTTTGACGAATTCCTTTCTTAATACGAAGTTGTTGCGTTGACGATCCATGGACTAGAACCGATATACGCGGAGAGGAAACACATGACATAACCCAAGAACATCATTTCTTTGAGAATCCCATTTGTTTCATCGTGTTATTCAAGAAATTCCAATTTAGGGTATCGAAAGCTTTCTCGAAATCATATTTGAAGATCAACGTTTGTCTTTTTTTCTTTTTAGCCCAGCTAATAATATCATTAACGATGAGTGGGCCATTTAAAACAGATCGACCCCTAATGAAAACAGATTGCTCCTTTCCTATGATCGAGGGAAGAACTTGCTTAAGTCGCTCGACTAAACACTTTAAAATAAATTTTGAAACACATCTGATAAGGTTGATTGGCCGATAATCACCTAGGTGTAAATGATCACACCATTTAGGAATTAAAATGATAAAGGAGGCGTTGCTACATGTGTTGATTTTCTTATGCTCTTCAAAGTATCGAACTGCCAAAAAATATTCTCTTCAAGCACATTCCAAAATCTTTTAATAAATGCAAACGTAAATCCATCCGACTCTGGTGCCTTGTCAATTCCACAAGCCTAAACAGCGATTTTTATTTCTTCTTTAGAAAAAGGCGCCACCAACATTCGCTTTTGTTCATTAGATAGTACCTTGTATTTGCTACTAACGAAGGAAGGCCTGAACGCACACTCTTCTGTGTATTTGTTCTCGAAAAATTGGAAGATTTCATGTTTCACATGATCTGGGTCAGAGTTCCATTCACCATTGATGTTCAACCCTCCAATTCTATTTCTATTAAGATTGGTAGCAAGCATCCCATGAAAAAAATTGGAATTTTCATCCCCTTCCAACTCTTATTTACAACGCGCCTTTTGTTTTATGTCCAGCAATTTCCTACAATCCAGCTCCTCTAATGTGACTAAATAATTCGAATGCTCTTCAATCATATCTATATCAAAGTAAAGAGACTCCCTTATCGTATCAAGCGCATCTATCTTTTTGATTAAGTCTTCTCTACATTTCCTTTTGTTTTCACATATTTTAGCCTCCAAGATTTTAAACAGTCTTTCAAGTAGCGGAGTTTCCTAGAGAGTCGCCATCTTAGAAAATGTATTAAAATTGGCATTGTTTTGGTTCCAGCTCTATCTCACTAACTCTTCAAATCCGTCTTCATCCATCCACGAATTAAAAAATGAAACGGACACGACCCATAATCCTTGCTATTGGTATCCAATATTATAGGAGAGTGATTCGAGTATAGTTTGGGAAGAGCAATGACCGAGGAATTAGGCCATTACGCTATGAAACCATCCGAAGAAAGAAATTTATCCAATTTACTGAACTTAGCGCCATCCTTACTCATCCACATGAAACTTTTACCACCCAACCGAGGCTCGACCAATCCAGCATTGCTGATGAACGAGTTGAAGATCGCAGCACCACTGGCACAAAAAATGGAGCCTTTTCTTTCGTTTTCATTCCTTACCTCATTAAAGTCTCCACAAACAATCCAACGCACCTCACCATTCCTCGACATCAGATTCTCAATTTCGTTAAAAAGGGATGTTTTACCATTTTGGTCATACGGAGCGTACACGTTTATGATCCCCCAGGCTTCCTTCCCACTTTCCAGACCCCAATAATTGCCATAAAATGATTAGATTTAATATAATCATTAATTTGGAAACCATTGTGTCCCAGATAGTAAGAATGCCCCCCGAACGACCCACCGAATCCACCCAATCGAACTCGAATTGAGAACCACCCTAAATACTCTTAATTAACCCCATGTATATAGATTGTGTATGAGTTTCTTGCACACAAAGGATTTTGATTTTATTATCGATCACCATACCTTTGATCCAGCCTTTTTTCACATCTAAGTTGAACCCGTTGATGTTGATGGATAGGCACTTTATCATCTCTTCAAAGTTGCACCTTCCCTGTAGACAACTTTCTCCACCACGTCCTGATTTCCATTGAACTGGATTCCCAATTCCTCCCCAATTTTGATCGTCTGGTTAATTTCTTCCTTGTGCGAGCTGATGCTTTCTCTACATATTTTATTCGATCTCTTGCTCCCACTTTTGTTTGCTCCTTTGTTTTGCGATTTCCTTGACCCTTTTTTCTTGTGCCGCCTTTTTCTTTCGATTGCATCTGTGATCGCTTGTTCTACTTCTGCCTCCTCACTGAAATCGAAATCCTCTTCCATATTATCATCAATGTCAACGAACGAAAAAAATCTCGAGGACTGGGGCGAATTATTAAGGTCTGGAACAACCGGGGTTTCAATATCTGCCTTAGCAGGCCCCCCGATCGATTCATTACTTTTGTTTTCACCTAGGCTATTTAAGGTGGGCTTGTACTTATTTGGCTGAGACTTGATTTGGCCAAAATCCAAGTTACATATTCTGTCCTCTTCATAATACTCCTTTGATGGTTCCCCAATCAACTTTTATACTTCCCTAGACTTCTGCGTCCTACCCCACACGTTACCAGTTTTACTTTCTTCGGAATTAGAATGCAGAGAGTCCATACGATTCCAGTCCTTAGCATTGGAGAACCCACACTTTAGGATCGTTTACGTCTCTTCAACATGAGCGTCACTACCCAACCCGTCATCATCCGCATCCGACCATTCCTCTTCCGACGATTGTACAAAATCATGATTCCAGATCTTAGGCCCCATACTAAGCGATCGAGAAGGATCTTCAATCACTCTATCCTCTTAACATGACCCATTAACTTTTACATTAACAACATCGTTAATCCAAGGCTCCTCGTTGGTACTGTTCGTACAAGAAAATCGAATATTTTACTAAATCTTTCACCAAATCACCCAGACCACCAATTTGCTCTAAATTTTATTAACAATTATTACAATTTTAATAGATAATCCAAATTCCAAAGTTTAAGGTTTTTTTTTTTGTTAGAATCATGGTACCGACATCTTTGATTCTCATAATATACTGGATAGATACATAACACTATTTTCGTATAAACCGAAGACGATTTGTCATTTCCAAAAACACATGCGTGAACTATATATGAAATAATGAAAGATACTCATCCCTTAAAAATCGTACATAGATACCAAAATTTCATGGTTGTATTTTCTTGATCAGTCATTTTATTGGTGCTGAATTATTAAAGGTTTGATAATAAATAAAATAAAATGGACAGAAGCTTGGTCCAAATATAAAATACGACCAAATTAATTCACAGCCAATACAATCAAATTCATTCCTAGCCATGCAAATTCCTACAAAGGGACCCATATCAACTCCCTGCTGTCTTCATATCTATCGTGCATTTGATCCTCCAAAAAAATCTCTCCCCTTATCTTCTTCCCTCACCCAATCCAATCTCTCTGAAATTTAGGGTTTTCTGCTAAATCAAGTCTGATTTACACACACTAGATCCAAAATTCTCAGTGTTTCTTGCATTATATCATCAAGTTGCATGCAGATCTGTCGTTAGATCTAGAAATTGTTGATTTGAAGCTTGTATTGTGTTACGGAAGATGAAGATTCAGTGTGACGTGTGCGAGAAAGCTCCGGCGACTTTGATCTGTTGTGCCGATGAAG
Source organism: Cichorium intybus (assembly GCA_023525715.1). Lineage (NCBI taxonomy): Eukaryota > Viridiplantae > Streptophyta > Magnoliopsida > Asterales > Asteraceae > Cichorium > Cichorium intybus. The sequence goes on from CM042013.1 coordinate 45,895,415, forward strand.
CTGCGTTGTGTGCTACATGCGATACTGAAGTTCACGCAGCAAATAAGCTTGCAAGCAAGCACCAGAGGCTCCTTCTCCAAACGCTTTCGAATAAACTTCCTCGCTGCGATATTTGCCAAGTAATTAATTTCTCTAACTTCGTTTATTTGATTTTTGGAAGCTAATTTTGTAATTGATGTAATACGTGATATTGATGAATCGATCTATGACTTTTTGTTACAGGAGAAAACGGCATTTATTTTCTGCGTAGAGGATCGAGCTCTGTTCTGTCGCGACTGTGATGAACCGATTCATTCTGCCGGTAGCCTTGCTGCTAACCACCAGCGTTTCTTAGCCACCGGAATCCGAGTGGCTCTTAGTTCTAGTTCCTCTCATGAGCCGGAAAAGAGCCACAACGAACCACCACCACCGCCATCCTGTAAGAACATCACTGTTCCACAAGTCGTTCCGATGAAAACACAAGCACAAGCGATTTCTGGATACAGTTCTCCATCGTGGGCCGTCGATGACCTGCTACAGTTTTCCGATTTTGAATCCTCCGACAAGGTACTATAACGACACTATTCATTATTCAATAATTCAATTATCAAAGTCATTTAAAATAAATTGTTATTGAAAACATAATCCTTTGGTGTGCAGAAAGAACATCTTGAGTTCGGAGAGCTTGAATGGTTGACCGACTATGGCGTCTTTGGTGACGAAGCTGCAGAAGTTCCTCAGCTTCCGGCATCGCAGCCAATCAACGCCGCCTCATACAGACAAAACAAGTTCTACGTCCCTCATAACAAGAAACCAAGATACGAGATTTCAAAGAACGAGGAAGATGACGATGAGCACTTCACAGTCCCAGATCTTGGTTAGACTCGAAGCTATATAACTTATACGTTATAGGTATCGATATTGTGCAAGGAAAAAAGTATTTATTTAGTCCTCGTATTGTTAAAAAAATGCGTTTTGGTCAGCACTGATTAAATTGTTTATTTTCGTACCTTTTGCCTTCATATGCTTGATGAAAAGATAAGCTACAAAAGCTAAAAGAAACAATTTGAATGGCTAGAATGTATTTTTATGAATAATACGAGGGCCAAATAAATAAACTTTTTTTCATTATGCATGTAGAAATGGGATTCGAGAACCTCATTTAAGCGATATTGTTTTATAATCCGAGTAAAACATGTGTTCTTGCTATTGAAAAGTAGCATCATATCTTGATGTAACGTTACTATAAGCCGTAAAAGTGACAAAATTGTAAGTCTTTGTTAATGTTTTGTTTGAAGATTGATCGATTAAAGAAATTATAATCCGGGAGATAAAACAAATGAGTTTGAGTACTTGTTTTACTTGTCACATGATGATACTCTTTAATGATGATTGTAGTGGGCAGTTGAAATTGTTGAACATGAATATAATAACATCGAAAGCAAGGATAGAAAGGGGGAAATTTCTTTTTGCTATTTTGGTACACGAGTAAAAGGAGATACGTATAATGGAGATGGTGACAGGAAAATGAATATCCATCTCAACATAATTTGTTGCAACAAATTCTATAAAGACAATTAATAAATATGAAAATGTAAATAAATCAGTAAATATATAGACTAAAAGATGATTCTACAAACTTCACCCATGCTAGTAGTTTTGAAGGATAAGTTGTTATTGTTATTGTTGGATGTGTTGACATTAATGACAAGTGGGTTCTTGATTGTGCTTGTGTTTACCATATGAGTCCACATAAAGAATGGTTTGCCGCTTTAGAATAAGTTCATAATGTTGAATTTGTTTTAGGTTTTGATAATTTACCATGCAAGATTAAGGTATATAAAGTTTTAGGTGGCATGATATCTTGAAAATCATACAAGGTTCTATTGTAATATAAAGGCTAATCTAAGAAAGGGATAAGGTTTCTAGTATGTTTGAAGTACCAAATTACAAGTTCTACTACACGTGCAATTTCGATCGCATCTTCCCCTACTTGACCTACAAAATTGAAAAATTCATGTATCCCTTCCATTTCAAGAATCTAGAAATCCTCAAGGATCCTTATCCCAATTTTTTTTTTACCAATTCTATTGAAATTGAAGTCGTCAAAAGCAGGTACTGTCAACTTGGCAAACACAAAAAATGGAATTAAACATTTCGATCCAAATACGTTTTTGATTATGTTTACTCAAACTTATGGGCATATCTAAAAAAAATCCTTTAGAGGTTTTGCAAATATGATGAAAAGGCCGGTTCATTGTTTATGTTTGAACACTGTGACGCGCGCAGTTGTTGTTACAGTCCAAAATAAGAAAAAACTCACTACTCCAATAGCTAGGATAAGTAAGGGTCGAACCAAGGAGTATGTGGTTGGTATTTTGTATTTATAAAACTATCCAACTATAGTGTCACTCTATAGTTATAGAATCGCGAACACTTGACATAAACCAAACTCAGACTAAAATCAATTACGAAATAAAGTAAAAACTTCAGATCTAGTGCTCTAGCAACAACAGTGCTCTAGCAACAACAGATCAAAGACAATTTTAAAACCAAAATAATTTCCTTTAATAAAAATTGAAAATTGTAACAAATCGTTCCAAACTAACACTAACCATCCAAACTACTACCAAAGAACTACGGGAGTTGAATGATTCTCATGAGATCTAAAAGTCAACATCAAGTAATCAAAGAAATTCCTAGATTCGGAATACTCCAACACTGAGTTGATATCGAAACTATAAAACCGGCTATGAAGCCAAAACAAGATTATCTAACTGAAACTATTGAAAAGAAACCAAATAAGAACGAAAACAAGATTTGAGATCCAAAGAACTCTCGGTGGATGCTCTATGATCTGCCTGGAATGCCCGGGGATGCCATAAAACTCGATCCGGAGGCCTCTTTTTATAGTGGTGGAATCTGGTGAGTTAGCGCCGCTAACTAGCAAACTACCCGATATCTCGCTTTTTAAATTAATTTGAACTCCAAGTGTAATACATAGTTAGCATCGTTAACTGTAATACCGTGTCCTGATTGGTAAGTATCTTAAACTTATATCCTAAATTGGTTAGAATTAGCTAGGTTGATTAGTGACCTTAAAGGGTGTTTTGGTCATTATTAAAATATGAGATGCGTGAAAGTGGAAACTGTGGTTATAAGTCTGAAAATGTAGTTAAAATCTTGCTGGAACATATATGATGTTAGATATATTTTAAGCAGGAAAATAGACAAGAAAACTATCACAGGGCACTTAGCGGCGCTATCTAGGAAGGATAGCGACGCTAAGTGAAAGTAGGTTGCTATTCAAGGATTTGCAGGATAGCGACGCGAAGGGGAAGGGATAGCGACGTAACGCTGATACCGACACTATCTTTAATAGACAGCGGCGCTATTTCTAAATTGACATAAAACATTTTAAGCCGAAATCAGGGTCATTCTTTGAGTTCTAAAAAGCTAGGAAAACATCTCGTTGAAGCAGGGGAAGATTCTAAAAATCCTAGAGCAAATGAAGGGAGGAATTGAAGGTTTTTAACAAGAAAGTGACATAAATTATCATCCTTTGCATCAATTAAGGTATAGTTGGGAACTAACAGAGAGGTAGCACGTTGTTTACTAGTCCACTTTATCTCGAGTGCTAGTTGAGCATTTGATCAGGTGAGTAATCGATAATTTACCCTCTATGATAAGTGAATGTGGAGCTTTTGTGGATCGGTGTTACCTGTTGATCCTTTGTTGCTTAGAGTTACATTGGCCCTAGTGGTCGGGGTTTGGGCTTTATAGCTTACATGTATGTTGTGATGGCCCCCGTGGCCTGCAGTTCTATCACACATAAAATGGAGGGGGGAGGGTACGGTGAGTCTTCGTGACTCGAGACCGTAGGGGTTGAGGAAGGGATGGATAGTGATTGGAGGTGTTTAGAAGAGCAAGGGGTTGAGATGTGATGTGGTGGACATGTGGCCTTATGTTTATGTGTTTTCCTTATAATATTATGTTCTTATAATTTTATGTTTTGTGATATGTAGTGATTATTCACTGGGGTTTTGTAGCTCATTCTAGTGGATGCTAACGTTCCAGGTTCTAGACACCCCGATAAGGGGAAAGATGTAGCGCAAACTTAGGAGCTGATATCTATAGAGAGAGAGGACCGTAGCAGCCCGTCTTGGGGAGGATTTTGTTCATGCTTTTGTACTCCCCGATATCACTTGTGTACCACCTATATGTAATTGATACACGTGTACTATATTTTGATATGATAAAGTATGTTTTAAAAGTGAAATTTTTTGGGTGTATTTGTTATTATAAGTCGGGTGTTACAAGTTGTTATCAGATTCGAGGTTTAAGTGAAGTAAGTCTTTGTAGAATAAATGCCTAAACTTGAATCTTAAGAGATAGTGCAATCATGGAAAGGAGGAGAATGCTATATTTTATATATATATATATATATATATATATATATATATATATATATATATATATATATATATATATATATATATATATATATATATATATATATATATATATATATATATATATATATATATAATATTTAATTAAGTGACTAATCATTTTGTTGAACCTTGAAGATGGCAAATACTCGGAGTGGTGAGAGCCGAGGGAGTGCTAGACAGGGAACCTCGAGAGGAGATAGAGCATGGTCCCAGGGCTTAGTACATAGAGAGGCGGAGAGGCAGCAGGGAACCCGCATGACTTACGAGCTATTATTACCGATGTTGTACGTGAGTTATGTTGGGATTCGATCATATAAACACAAAACATATGCAGCGGAAGACTTAACAAGATTAAATCACATAAATATCCATGAACAAAATTCAGGATCGTGCAGTTCATATCAGTTATAGCAACTTTAAACATAAACATAATGTACCTCAGTTGATCTCCTTCTTTGATTTCTAGTTAATGTAACCTTGCATTGGATGAACATGATCCAAAGTAGAATCCCTCTGATGATTCACACCCAGGATCTTTAGAAAACCAGACAGACAAAACTTCCACTTCGGAAGGAGGAAAACGTCTCAAAACCATAGAAAGGGATTGAGATTTTGCAGAAATGGGAGAGGGATGAGAAGTTGGCGGCTCAAAGTGAGGCTTGGGATGCCTTAGGGTTTGACCCCAAGGCCTCTATTTATACTAGAGGGCTCATAGGGTTTCAAACTTAAGGAGCCTCTATACACTTAGGCCCCTAGACTTGTTTATATTAATTATCTCTTTAATTAATTACAATCCAATCCCTTGCAATTAATTTCTCCAAATTAACTTGTTAATTAAATGCCAATTAATTTCTAATTAATTTATCATGTCATTGATAAATTAATATCTCCTTTTCTTTTTCTGTCACTATTTGTTTTTCTAGGTCATGAGGGCAACCCAAAATGACCCTGCTATTATTAGAAATATTACCACTAGTTGATGACCTCAGACACTAATTCCAACAAGCTATTACCTACCATGGTGGAGGCTCAGAGAAAGACTACAGCTAAGCAGGTTCATTATAGAGGTCCCGGGAACGAGGGACAGGGTGAAAGTGGATGTACTTATAAAACTTTTCTCAGCTGTAATCCTAAGAAGTTTTCGAGAGCTGATAATCTCGTTCAAGCGATGGAGTGGTTGATGCACACGGAGAAAGTCTTCGGAATCAACAAGTGTGTAAAGGCAAATAAGGTGGAATTTGCCATCAACCTTTTGTCTGGGAACCCGCAGTATTGGTGGCAGGTGTCCAGTCGAGCTTTGGTGCCTGATTTGCGGTTGTTGACGTGGGAGCAGTTTAAAACAAAGTTCAATGAAGGGTATTGATCCGAGGTAGCGGTGAAAAAGTTGGAAGACAAGTTTATGCATCTACAGCAGGGATCCCAATCAGTACACGAATATACTTTGGACTTTCTGGAGAAGGAAAGATTTGCAAAGCATCAAATTAGTATAGAGAAACGGAAGATAGATAAGTATGTGTGGGGTCTGAGAACCCAGATTCGGGAGATAGTGCGGCCACTTCAGCTGACCTCGTTCCGGCAAGTGGTAGATCGGGCTGTGGAGCGTGAGGTAGAGTTATAGCCCCAGGAGAACGAGAAGAAGGAGGCAGAAGTGAAGATAAAAGCAAAGGAGCGTCTATGGACGTCCCAGAAGAAATCTCAACAGCCCAATTCTGTTTTTTGGGGTCAGACATGAAAGGAGGAAGGCAAGTGGTGTGACAAATGTCGAAGGAAGCATACAGGGAATTGTCCAACTAGTCCCCCGCCAGTGACTTGTTATAAATGCAGGAAGTCGGGGCATTATGCTCAAGATTTCCTACAGACGAAGCGGGTATGTTTTCAGTGTGGGGACAAGGACCATCTCCGTACAGATTGTCCTGAGAGCTGAAGAGTGGAGCATCTCGAGACAGACCACGAGAGGAGCGGGGGAGTCAGAGGAAGGAGACTAGGGGCCACTGGTTGTGTGTTGTTTTGCAGGTACCTATAGCAGTGATAGGGGAAGACATGTGATTGAGAGATGGACGACTTAGAGCCTGTCCTTTAGTAGCATCGAGTTTTTTTTATGTTTTGTAATGTCTGGCTTAGTCCATGAGGACCTTGTATGTATTTTAATTTTTATAACATCTTGTTTTCATGGTTTCAGTACTAGTATACCCATATGTGGTGTGTTCTAGTTTTTAAAACATTTTGGGTATACTTTATATGAAAATTTGGGCGTTACTACAAGTAGTATCATAGTACCAAAAACATTATTGGTACAAGAGTCGGGCCCACTAAAACAGCAACATCCATAAGGCTACAGATTTCCCCTTTGAGAGGTCGCCAGATCCTTCAAGGTTAGTGGCATGCGAAGGTAAACTACAAGAGCTTCTTGAATTATCAATGATATAACAGAAATCGACAGTAAAAATAAACCGCACGATATCATAAATGACAATAACAACACCCCGCCTTCCACCATACACTAACCCCATCAACACTTCAGCACACCATGCCTAATATTCAACCATCACACAGACAAACCCAACCCCTCCTCAACCCTAACATGGTCTTGAGCCATGAAGGCTCACCACCACCCCTAACATGTATCCGCACAACGGAGTCATAATGACTCAACCACAAATATCCATAAGGCTTCAACAGAGAAATATTCACCACCACTAGCCACAAAGGCTCAACGAGTAATAATAAAAAAATGTTGTCCACATTGGCTCAAGATTAATCATTAAGAATGACCACATGGGTCAATAAAAAATTAATAGGCATAATAATGAAATAACACCATAATGTCACCTAAGAAAGTAAATCAATGATTACTTACCTTAACCTAAAAGTGGAACGAGTTTTTGACCACTTTTAGTCCGCCCCATATTTACTTCTACCTACACATCAATAAAGGAATATCACCCTCCATTCTCCCACCCTTAAAACACTCCTATTAAAATTAAGATGTTAACGAAAGGTTAATTTTGTGACCACGATACCCCTGAGGGGTCGAATAGCCAACTTGGTCTCATTTTCTGTGTTTATGTACTATATAATGCTTATGGAAGCGATTGGAGACCAATACAATAGGTGTAAGCATGATTTCCAACTTTTTGGCTTCATAGGGTAAAGACTCGACTAGATTCTGTTGAAGGCAAAATGACTCAAGTCATGTCCTTCTAAAATAGCAAAATTATTGCAAATTTTCATTCCAGAAAGGCAACCTACTTTCCCCTGGCACTCGAGTCGAGTTTTTTGTGCAGATTCCAGGATTTTGCAAGTTTTGTTCATTTAGCCCTCTAGTCAATCTATTAAGCACTTAATCATTGGTCATGCCTAAGGAAATCATTCCAAGCCTACAATTATCAGTTGCAACAAGATTTACAACCATGGAATCAAGGATTCCATCCCCCCCCCCCCCAACCAAATTCCACACTTGTTCCAAATGCGACTTAATTGGTTGGAATCATTAGGGAATCACTAGGAACGATTCATTTCATCCAAAACATCAGTTATAGTTCACCAATTTCTAGGGTTCTTCATACCAAAAGCTCCATAAATATTGTTTTAACTAACCGATCATTGTATAAGGGTCATACGATTGTTAGAAACACAAGTTAACAGCTTGGGGGGACAAGTAAGAACTTCCCCCAGCTAGGACGTCACCAACTACACCCTATCCAACACCCAAAATGGCTTTTTAAGCTTAAGGGGAGGTGAATTCTTACGTTAGGAGCTTAAATTCCTCAAGAACTTGTCAAAACCCTCTAGAACCTTCAAGAGCCACCATCTCGTTTCTTCTCTTTTGTAAATACATAGGTTTGGCTGAAATGGAGAAGAATCCCATCAAATAAATCAAACTTCCATGAGTTGGCAACAATGGTTCCCAAAGTTTTCACAATTCCCAAATTTTCTCCAAACTATCAACATTAAGATGAAAGTTTCAAATTTAATAATATTGCCCCACAATCCAACTTATTTTTATCCACCTAGGTCATTACTTGTAACACCCCAATTTCACACAATTTTTTTCCACTAAGACGCTATAATACAAAATATTTAGTTATACACACGGGGCATTACTATTCCGTATCATTACCATAATTTAAACATTACATACTTTACACAACGAAAGCTACCGTCCCACACTCGACTCTTCTAATTCCTTGTTTGATCACCTGAGTACATAGCATTTTAAAAAAAACATACGTAAGACATAATGTCTCGTCAGCAATATGGGTTTAGACCCAAAATAGTTTTCCATATTTCAACATTCCAAATTTTCATATTATTTAATTTCCTATGAGCGCACTCATAGGTATTCCTTTTCATTTGTGAGCACATTCCTACGAGCGCACCCGTAGGCTTTATACGAGACGCACCCGTATAACTCCTCCCTCGACAGCATGAAACGAATTCATCCATCAAGGTACCAATTAGACAACTACTTCACGACGGGAGGTACCATCCCAGTAGTGTCTTTTGACCACCCCTACCGCAACAGGCCGTGATCTTTATCCGGATACTTCTCAACTCATCAACATGGCTCAATCACTTTATTAATTCCCTGTATTTCTCATGTACCATTTTGTATACATTATACTTACTATTTCATAGTATCATTTCCAATTTCACAAAACCATTTCCAGTTCCATAAAACCATTTTCATTTTCATTAAACCATTTCAATTTCCATAAAACCATTTTGACTCCCAAAACATTGTATATAAAATTCATTTCTTTGTATAAAACCCATTTTGCTATGTACTCAAAAATCCACACATTACTCACCTTGGCTAGTTAGAGAAGTCTAACTATAATTACACCCTTCCTTGTCCCTTCCATTCATTGCCCTTTTACTTCTTAAGTACCTAAGAAGTTTATTCACACTTTATTAATAACATGTTATACTTTAACAACATGTAAGGACTACTTTGTTATGTTCTACTAGGCTCATATCACAATATTTTTGTGATATTCATTCCTTAACACACCTTTTTACTTATTCTTATTATCTTTTAAATGACATTTTATTGACCATTATACCCTTGGAAAGTCACATACACAATTTAGACTCATTTTTCATGTTTTCATACTCTATAACACTTATGGGATCAATTAGAGACCAAGGCTACATGTATAGGGGAAAAATAGACTCTTTACCACCTTCCAGTAGGTTACACGGTCGTGTAATTCAGCTCATAAAAGTTACACGGCCGTGTAACTCCCAGATCCTTCAAAAACTTGAATTTTTCACTAAAAATCATGTATCGGGCTCGTTTTAACTCCAAACTTCACCAAATTTTGACCATAGGTTCTATTGACCATTTATTATGTTAAGAACATATTTTCACTTCTATTAAGTCTTATTTAGTTCATGACTTAATGATTAAGACCATAGGATGTCACAAGAGCTCTAAGGAAGCTCATATGCACATCAACTCAAATTTTAAAATCTAGTTTTGTCCATTTTCTACCTATATACTTATATAACCAATGTATGATTTAATTCAAGGTTTTTACAACCCAAAACATACCTTGTTAATTACAAATTCATGATTTTCATTAACCATTTCCATGAGTTTCATTCATGGAATCACCAATTCCATTCCACCCATCAAATTTTAGTTTTTATTCAAACTTCCATTTTATTAATTGAAATTCTTAGGAAACCACTTCCAATGGTTTCTTCATACATAAACATCATTTATGACTCATTCTAACCAATTATTTATGTCAAATTAACACTTTAATCATAAACTCAAATTTCTAGGATTCAATTACACAAGAAATCACCAAACTTGATTTTAAGTTATCCATATGTTAGATAATGATCAAGATGTGATTAGAAACATAAACCAACTACTTCTACTTGTTTTTAAACCATGGAATCACTGATTCCAAGTTTTTCGAAAGATTTTCCATTTTTAACATTTTTTTACCCAAAATCTGAAATTACTCTAATTTAACAACTAGGAGTGATTTATTACTTCTATTAAGACATATTAAACTCATTAAGAACCACTGAAACCAACTTGTTCTTACAAACCCGTTGGTTAGGGTTCTTGAGCTCAAATTCTTATTTCTTGATTTTTAACACTTTCAATAGATGAACTATGTTTAGATATTGATTTAGACACCAATTAAGGCTAGGAATCATAGGATAATCCTCCTCTAGCCACTAAAATCACGAAGCTACAGTACTCACTCACGGGAAATGGGTTAATCAACCCTAAAAACAAGATTACTAACCTTATATGGCTTGGAATTCTTCAATTCCAAGTTAATTTCTTCCAATTCTTCAAAACCCTCAAGACCCGATCATCCTAGCTCCCTCTGGCACTCTCTAGAAGTCTCTCCCGTGTTCTATGAACTGGGAGAAGATTTTTCTCCTTTTTATACCTAGCCATTTTACACTTTGGTCCCTCAAGTTCTATTTTTCCCAAAATGGCACAAGAACTTCATTTGATAACATTATAAGTTTATTTTCTTTCATTCTTACCCCATAATTATATTTTCTTTACATAAAAGTCATTTGTGTGCCAAATGACCATTTTGTCCTTTTTGACAATTTTACTATTACGCCCTCGTTCAAACCCAACTTTTCATATGTTCATTTTATGACTTTTACCAAAATTTTCAGGTTCTTACACTCTCCCCTCCTTAAGAGGATTTCGTCCCTAGAATCTTTTCGGCTTTTGTATAGTACGATTATCTTTTCTTTACTTACACTTTTTATCTTTGAGGAAATAACATTTTATTCCCTCAACTTTTAATCTTTTATTTAAGATACGTAACTTCCTGAATAATTTTTTTTTTAGAAATTTGTGGTTTTAAAGATTATCCCACTTCTAAGTTTTCTTCTTATAATAGGTATATTCATCCGAATATCCCTTTAGTAATTTACATTTATACACCTAACCAAAATATATTTTTGGTTATTTTACCCTCTTTTCGTTATAATATTCAGAATTCTTATCATAACATATATAATACTTTTATAAATGAACAAAATACCCTTTTTGTCATTTTATTCATTTTATCAACTTTTTAGTCGCTCACTCGTACTTCATACTCTATGTTTTAATTACATTCATTTTTACCTCATTTCATTCATATGCAAATCTCTTAGTGAAACTTACTTTACAAAGTAGTTTCATACTTTCATACTTTTATCAAAAATAACAGTCTACTTTGTAATTCTTCTCATATCTTTACCAAAAACACATGAGATTATACTAATCATATTATCTACTTATAAAACTTTTTCCAAATACTATTAAACATAATTTGTATTTATACAAAATTCATAAATACACTAAATCTTTTCTTGTAAAATTTTGTCCCTTAGTGGACATTTTACTTAAGCAAATTTGTTTTACAACACCTCCTCATTCTTTTCACTCTTTACTTATAATATTATTCAATTATTTTCACTCTTCTCGTTTCCTCATTCCGCTACTTATTCATTATTACATAGATAATTTATTGATATTTCTTCTTTCAGAAATTTTACAACTTCTTATCTTTTATATATATTTTATTCTTTAAATCTTTTGAACTTCAAGTTTGTTCTTCCTTTTCTCTACTAACGACTTCCGGTTCATTACCATTTATAAGGTAAGTATTCTCTTTCTTTCGTTACTCTTTACATCCTCACTTTTCTGTTTGGGACAGAATCTGTCGAAACAGTACACCTCACACGATAATTTACATATCTCACTCGAGAAAAGTCAAAATGACATACCGCTTTTTGTTTTAGAAACTAGACATCCGTAGGTTTCTTTCTATGTATGATACATACTTTTTAGCCTAGTAGATTTGTACAGTTCTACTGTTGAAGTTGACCTATTGTTGTTGTCAAACTTCATTACTCTTACTTTCATCACCTTTACTATGTAATTATAGGATTTATTTAACTTTATACTATTGTTCATACATTCTCATCATATTGTTGTCTTCCTCCTTTTATAATTCACATGGGTTATTCTCATGAATACTTATCTTGTATCCCGTGGTACTCATAGTATCTTTGTATCTTGATTTATTAATAATTCAAACGTTACTCCCATTCTTATTTCATGATTTACGAAATCTCAATTTCACGTGCCTCTTACTCGTTCCCTGTACATTATATGCATTACTTTTACAATTACTTACCCTATATCACTCTTTACTTGTATCATTTTCACATTTTGACATATTAGTAACCAAGATACTTCTTTCATCCTCCTTTATTATTTATGAGATTTCGGTCTCACTTACTCATTACACTTACTAATATAATCATGTCTTTTTCATGTTTCAGCTTTCTTACAATACTTTTATAAATAAACTTTTTATCTTTTAGGTACCCTGTGTACCATTCTCATGATATTACTTATGTTTTAGTACTTTCTTGTCGTTCTTATTTCTCACACTAGTGCTTAGTTTAGCACTGTATCTCCTACTTACTCTTTCTCCCCCGGCCTTTTAATTGTTTACCATGATTGATTTAATTAATTTTTTTTCAAATGACATATAAAATATCGTACATTTTGTGTATGATAATTCATTTTTTTATACTTATTACACTTTTCATAATGTTCTAACCATTCTTTTAGAATAGCGTTCCACCTTACCATTTAGACTTATATTGTATTCATTTAAACTTTATTTTCATATATCTTTCCTTCTTTCTCATTTACCAGGAAGGAATTTAACCAACACAATTCTTGATAATACTTATTTCTAGCTTCTCATATTTAATTCTTTTAATACTAACACAATTCTTGATAATACTTATTTCTAGCTTCTCATATTTAATTCTTTTAATACTTTCACATGTATTCTGGTTTTACTTCTTTTTTATCATTACTACTCTATACTTGTTATGGCAAATGCCAAAAATTTTTGTCTTTCTTACTACCCACATAAACCATTTGATTAGAAAAACTTACATTACTAATTCAAGTATTTACTTCCTTTCCTCATTGTACTCTTTTAACATACACTATTCGCACATTCATATAATATTGTCATTCTTTTGTAGGCATTAAATCCTTGTATCCCGTTCTTTTTCTTATACATTTTTTTAGGCTTTAAGCCCCAAATTTATTTCATCATATTACCGTCTTTTTCTATGTGTTATAAGGCTATATGCCCAACACATTACATTATCCTTTCGTTTACACCTCATTCCTTTATACGCTTTATTTCTACATATATTAAAGCTATAAGTTTATTCATTCCTTTACAATATTATATATTTCGTATTCCATGTCATACTTTCTTCTTATGTATTTTAAGATGAAATACTGATACCATATTTTTTTCCTATATCATTCAATTTCGTATATTTCAAGGCTATAGGCCAAATACTTTATCTCATTCTTTCGCTTCATACTTTATGGTAGTCTAGTTAGAACACTGATTTCGTAACCACTTTTATAATTATATATATTATATAAGTCTCATACTTACTTATTCTTTCACACCCGTACATGTACATAAATATGTATATATTTTGTTTTACATTTCATAAATACTGGCCATGTACTGACCGTTTTTTTTCACAATCATTGAATACTTTTACGCATTATATTCATTCACATTCGGAAGTAGTAACTTCCTGTCTGTTTATTATAGTCTTTATCTTATCTTTGATTCTTCGCCTAATACTTATTTAGGCATTCACTCTTATTCCGTACTTCATATTGATTATAACCTTTAGTCATCTTCCTTACATGCTTTTGGTTTTCCTCGATTAACATATCCCGATATACCCTTTTATTATTTGTATTTCTTCTTATACTTCCTTCATTTGGTTGCGGAATTTAATTTCAAACAACCAATATCTTATCATCATTTTCTTTAATAATTTTCTTTATATTCCTCTGATTATCCACATCATTTGTCTTATCTTTAATTTCTCGCCTAACACTTGTTTAGGCATTCAATCTTTATTTTTTTTCAATTCATGTTCTCATAATCACATTATAATAATGCAAAATACTTAAGATATCATAGTCTTTAACAGGTTTCCATTTTTCATTTCTTTCCCATTCGGGTATCTTACTTTATCATATTACTCATTATAGCACTATACTTATGACTTAGCTATTTGCTCCAACCATTAGATGTTTTTACTTGTCATATTTCCTTCGGGTTTGGAAGTCACGACTTCTCATTTCTAAATTTTCATTTCTGTCTTTGCTTCCTTATCTAATACTTAATTAAGTATTTTACTTTCATTTTATAATAACGTATTTGATCACAGCTTTTAGTACACATACTTTAATTCCCTGGTTGTCCCTGGGAGACATATCATACTACTTCTCAATATTTATTCTTTACCCTTTCATACAGCCATTGGGTTTGTCTATAATTACAAAACCCAACTCGTTTTTTTTTCTTTCCAAATTAAATGTTTTCATTCTTTTATTTAGGAGTTTTGTTCATATATATATCTATATATTCATATTCTTTTCCCTAATCTTTCTTTCTTTGGTCACTGTTGTGACACTACTTTTATCTTTACTCCATAGTCATAATTTGTTTCCGTTAGACAACGAAAATTTTCTGTTATACATTTTCCCCCAATTCAAAATTCTCAACGAATTTATCCATTCTTGCCATATTTCTTTTATTACCTTCTCAAGTTCCATTACATCTACTTTACGTTATTTCCCTTATGGTATAGTGGTTATCACAACCACGTATTTGAAATTTTTTTTATTACCCTACCTTTCACACACTCGTTATCTTATTTTCAGTTCTCTACATTCATACTTTATAATAATTCACATATAGAGTATGGGTTTTCCCCCACTTCATACCTTATTATTTCATCTTTAATACTTTTCAATTATACTTTAACAATTTCAGTCATACTTGATTTTATTACATAGATATACCGGCCCTATACCCCTCAAATCTCCTACACTCATCCCTTACAGGTTCACATGATTCCTGTGTGGTTCCACTAAACTCAAATATATATCCTGTGATTATGATAGTACGGGCCCATATTATTATAACCACCTATACATATTTGCTTCGGGATTCACCACCAGGACTCATGTTCCACTGTTTCAGGTTTACCTCCTCTTACTTACAATCTTATCTTTAGTCTGTATCTCTCTTAACCCCTACACAGTTTAAGTCTAGGTTCAAGTATTGACACCTAGTTCGCTTAAACTATGGCTCTGATACCAAATTGTAACACCCCAATTTCACACAATTTTTTTTCCACTAAGACTCTATAATACAAAATATTTAGTTATACACACAGGGCATTACTATTCCGTATCATTACCATAATTTAAACATTACATACTTTACACAACGAAAGCTACCGTCCCACACTCGACTCTTCTAATTCCTTATTAGATCACCTGAGTACATAGCATTTTAAAAAAAACATACGTAAGACATAATGTCTCGTGAGCAATATGGGATTAGACCCAAAATATTTTTCCATATTTCAAACATTCCAAATTTTCATATTATTTAATTTCCTATGAGCGCACTCATAGGTATTCCTTTTCATTTGTGAGCACATTCCTACGAGCGCACTCGTAGGCTTTATACGAGACGCACCCATATAACTCCTCCCTCAACAGCATGAAACGAATTCATCCATCAAGGTACCAATTAGACAACTACTTCGCGACGGGAGGTACCATCCCAGTAGTGTCTTTTGACCACCCCTACCGCAGCAGGCCGTGATCTTTATCCGGATACTTCTCAACTCATCAACATGGCTCAATCACTTTATTAATTCCCTGTATTTCTCGTGTACCATTTTGTATACATTATACTTACTATTTCATAGTATCATTTCCAATTTCACAAAACCATTTCCAGTTCCATAAAACCATTTTCATTTTCATTAAACCATTTCAATTTCCATAAAACCATTTTGACTCCCAAAACATTGTATATAAAATTCATTTCTTTGTATAAAACTCATTTTGCTATGTACTCAAAAATCCACACATTACTCACATTGGCTAGTTAGAGAAGTCTAACTATAATTACACCCTTCCTTGTCCCTTCCATTCATTGCCCTTTTACTTCTTAAGTACCTAAGAAGTTTATTCACACTTTATTAATAACATGTTATACTTTAACAACATGTAAGGACTACTTTGTTATGTTTCACTAGGCTCATATCACAATATTTTTGTGATATTCATTCCTTAACACACCTTTTTACTTATTCTTATTATCTTTTAAATGACATTTTATTGACCATTATACCCTTGGAAAGTCACATACACAATTAGACTCATTTTTCATGTTTTCATGCTCTATAACACTTATGGGATCAATTGGAGACCAAGGCTACATGTCTAGGGGCAAAATAGACTCTTTACCACCTTCCAGTAGGTTACACGGTCGTGTAATTCTGCTCATAAAAGTTACACGGCCGTGTAACTCCCAGATCCTTCAAAAACTTGAATTTTTCACTAAAAATCATGTATCGGGCTCGTTTTAATTCCAAACTTCACCAAATTTTGACCATAGGTTCTATTGACCCTTTATTATGTTAAGAACATGTTTTCACTTCTATTAAGTCTTATTTAGTTCATGACTTAATGATTAAGACCATAGGATGTCACAAGAGCTCTAAGGAAGCTCATATGCACATCAACTCAAATTTTAAAATCTAGTTTTGTCCATTTTCTACCTATATACTTATATAACCAATGTATGATTTAATTCAAGGTTTTTACAACCCAAAACATACCTTGTTAATTACAAATTCATGATTTTCATTAACCATTTCCATGAGTTTCATTCATGGAATCACCAATTCCATTCCACCCATCAAATTTTAGTTGTTATTCAAACTTCCATTTTATTAATTGAAATTCTTAGGAAACCACTTCCAATGGTTTCTTCATACATAAACATCATTTATGACTCATTCTAACCAATTATTTATGTCAAATTAACACTTTAATCATAAACTCAAATTTCTAGGGTTTAATTACACAAGAAATCACCAAACTTGATTTTAAGTTATCCATATGTTGGATAATGATCAAGATGTGATTAGAAACATAAACCAACTCCTTTTACTTGTTTTTAAACCATGAAATCACTGATTCCAAGTTTTTCCAAAGATTTTCCATTTTTAACATTTTTACCCAAAATCTGAAATTACTCTAATTTAACAACTAGGAGTGATTTATTACTTCTATTAAGACATATTAAACTCATTAAGAACCACTGAAACCAACTTGTTCTTACAAACCCGTTGGTTAGGGTTCTTGAGCTCAAATTCTCATTTCTTGATTTTTAACACTTTCAATAGATGAAGTATGTTTAGATATTGATTTAGACACCAATTAAGGCTAGGAATCATAGGATAATCCTCCTCTAGCCACTGAAATCACGAAGCTACAGTACTCACTCACGGGAAATGGGTTAATCAACCCTAAAAACAAGATTACTAACCTTATATGGCTTGGAATTCTTCAATTCCAAGTTAATTTATTCCAATTCTTCAAAACCCTCAAGAACCGATCATCCTAGCTCCCTCTAGCACTCTCTAGAAGTCTCTCCCGTGTTCTATGAACTGGGAGAAGATTTTTCTCCTTTTTATACCTAGCCATTTTACACTTTGGTCCCTCAAGTTCTATTTTTCCCAAAATGGCACAAGAACTTCATTTGATAACATTATAAGTTTATTTTCTTTCATTCTTACCCCATAATTATATTTTATTTACATAAAAGTCATTTGTGTGCCAAATGACCATTTTGCCCTTTTTGACAATTTTACTATTACGCTCTCGTTCAAACCCAACTTTTCATATGTTCATTTTATGACTTTTACCAAAATTTTCAGGTTCTTACATTACTAAATCAATTGTATCCCAAAGTTTGGCAAATTAACATAAATGGCCATTCTTATAAAATGTATTACGATTAAGTCCTTTTCGCTCAAAACTACTACATCATAATAATATATGTATATATATACTTACCAAGTCATTCATGATGTTACAGAACATGACTGTCATATAGGTTCTGGTTGTACCTATCCAAAGTTATAAATGAATCAAACTTCTTGTACCATTGCCTCGAGATTTCTTCAAACCATACAAGAACCTGGATCATCTTATGCTTCACGACCGGTGAGAATACTGCGTAATAACCGATCCTTTTTTATGAGAAAATCCCTTAGCCAACCTTGCGTTGATCTGAGGTGCAACACCAGGAATTCCCTTTTTCTTCTTGAAGATCCATTTGCATCTTACTGGCTTAGCTCCTGTTTGACAAGGAGAAAGCTCCCAAGTTTCATTATTTTCAAGATATTTTATATCTTTTGTCATCGTCATCACCCAACCCATCAACTTCTTTACTCTCTACAGGCCCCTTGAAAGACAGTGGTTCATCCGAATCAATATTATCCCAAACAACCAAGGCATATGAGATAGATCCAATGGACCACTACTGACACGTCCAACACACATATCCGGTTGTCTGATATTTATTTTCGTTTCCATTATTGCTATATATTCATCCTCATCTTCCCTAGCATCAGATTTGTCTGAAGTGGGCACTTCGGTCTGACTCGACTGATATTCGCTAGTCTACTAGTCATCGTTAAGGACCACTCTACTAGTAGAGACAAACTCCACCTTAAGGCTAACACCCTAGCCTTTCCCTACTGGACTTTCTTCTTATGGAAGATTCATCAAAGGTTACAGCCATGCTCATGATAAATTTCGAAGTTCAATCTTCTTCAATACACCACAGTTGATAACCTTTCACTCTGGTGTCATATCCTAGAAATATGCACTTTATTTCCCCCGACACAAGTTTTCCATCATAAATGTGAGCATAAGCATGACAACCAAATATCGGCAAACCTTTATAATCAGAGGCTTTCTCGAACCAAACTTCTTGAGGAGTCTTAAAGTCAATAGCATATGATATATATACCTATTCACCACATAACAAGTTGTGTTAACATTTTCGCCCCAAAATTCCTTCAGTAAATCAACAAATTTTAGCATGCATCGTGTATAATGCATGAGTGTTTGGTTCATTCATTTTACCACTCTGTTCTGTTGTGGTGTGTGTCGTACAATGCAGTGTCTCTCTGTATATTCTGACTTGTAGAAGTTATCAAACAAAGCATTGCATAACTCAAGCCCATTGTCAGTTTTGAGTGTCTTGACCACCTTCCTGGTCTGTTTTTCTATCATGGCCTTCCACTCCTTGAACTTCCCAAACACCTCATCCTTTGTCTTCAAGAAATACAACCACACCTTCCTAGCGAAGTCATCAATGAATGGTGCAAACTATTGACATCTACCATAAGATTTCACATGAGACGGACCCCACATATCTAAGTGAACAAACCAAGAACCGATTTGTGCTAGGTCTATGATAACGCCAAGTAATATCAAGTATTATAGTCGTTATTGAGCTTTTTTGAGTAAAATATACTTCTGAGAATACGATATTACTCACTTTTTGTGCCAAAGGTGTTTTGTGCAAATAACAGAAAATACAGGGTAAAAAGCGTAAAAATTGGCAAAGTTGGAAAGAAGGCTACTTCAGGTCGAAGTAACACGCGCCGCGTAGCCAGAGGAGCTATGCGACGCGATGAGCTGTGACACCGGGTGAGGATTTGAAATTCAAAGTGTGAAGAAACGGGCATTGTGGATAAGTCGCGTCGTGGATAAGACCTTGCCACACCATGGACAGGCTAAATAAGCAACTATAAATAGAGGTTCCCAGTTCGTGATTTCGGAGTGAAGATCCGACCTTTGAGTGGAACTCAGGCATATTTGACTCAGAAATCATAGTCTAGTGATTCATAATTCGTAGTTTGCTAGGTTCGTTATTATTTTGTTTTATTTTGGTTTTTGTTCTTTCGTGCGATCAAGGATTCTGATTTGTAGAATACCATTGACCATGAGGATCTGGATGCTATATCTGGTTTCAGGAGCATTCGGATCTGATTTCGGTTTTAGTTTTAATGAAAGTTCAAATTAAAGTTATTTTCGTGTTTGATCATTGTTTCAGATTGATAATTGTTCTCGTTTGAATTGATTGTTTGAAGTATTTGGTTTCTGATTTCTGAGATGATCCTTGGAATCAGCTTGGTTTGGTGTGATTGAATGTTATTTGGAATCAAGTTTAGAACAATAATTAGTATTTTGCATTTTCGAGTTTTTCGGTTCTTTCAAGTATATGGACAGCAACCGTCTATAGAGTGACATTATAGATTAGTCGAGTTTTGACACAGATTATCATCCACTGACTCCACGGTTCGATCCTTACTTGCAGCTAGCTAGTGAGCTGTAAGGTTAAATCTAGTATTTTTGACCTTATCGACAACTGCAACGTGTCAGTCCACAAATAGAGCAAACCAAGAACTGCGAATGAAAGAATCTGATATGCATGCAGAACAACTGTCATAAACACCAAGACAAAAGACACACATATATAACGGTGTTCGGTCCAAGATGACCTACGTCCACCAACAAGGGAACTATTCTTATTTTCTAGCTTGTGAGAAAATAGAAGTTACAAGGTTGCAAATATTGATTCACTCTAAGACAAACACTCCCATACTCTAGAAATGACATCCACTATATATAGTACCAGTTAAAATCATGAACCCTATCTATAAAGCTCAGTCCCTGTAACACCCTAAATTAAAAAAAAAAACATTTAAAGAAGAACTACAATACATTTTGACTTATAAAACTTTCATAGAGATTTGACAAAATCTATCAGAGTATAACTTCAATTCATAAAATCAAAATCATTTATAAGCGGAAGACTTTAAAACTTGTAAATCCAAAATATCTTGTAGAAGTGCGAGACAGTCGGGTAGGGATGAGCAAATGGTCCTCAAAACAAAGCCCAAGCCCAAGAACCGAGGAACCGAACCCGAGATAAGGAACCGACCATGTTACTTGGTCGGTACTCGGTCCGTATATGTGGCTTAATTCGGTCTTGGTCCTTCTCGGTCTTGGTCCTTCTTGGTCTTGGTCCTTCGGTATTGTCGGGTTCTCGGGTACGGAATCGACCAAAAGTTTAAAAGACATTAAGATTATAATGTAGGCCTTTGAAATTTTTACGCTTGGTCCTGCTCAAGTAAAACCCGACCAAACCCGAGCAAACCCGTACCCGAACCTAAGACCAAGTCCCATAGTTTGGTTGGTCCTCGTTCCATTGAATATCTTCCCTCGGTCTCGGTCCGGCTCGTGTTCGGTCCTGGTCGGGTCAGTTCCAGGACCACGCTCACCCCTACAATCGGGCCGTGTTCTTTTTCAAAACTATCCCTTTATAACAATGTTAAATATCAATTGGTAAGCAAAAAAGCTTAGTGAGCATACACAACACTCACACATTATATCAGTCGTATAAATACACACAATTTATACCCACATTCACACAAAACAACAAAGCTATAAAACATAATTCTTAACACATATTATTGGTACCAACTACTACACACTGGCCATTTCCCCCACCGGTTCCATGACCAGTCGGCTAAACCACTTCTCCCAACGGTACGTCATGGTCCGCTCATTATCCATTTCTCCCAATGGTACGTCATGGATAACAACATACATACTACATACATTTCTCCCAACGGTACGCCATGGATAACAACATTCATACCACATACATACACATACATAGTCAACTAATCAGTAAGTTAGTGTAACTAAACATGGAAACCATCTTTAACATAAATAATTTCCTCTGTATAAAACGCATTTCTACATAAACTTAAGTTTACGTAATTACTTATACTTTATTTACACAACATATATCGAAAAACCCGTATACGTTGTAAAAACTCATTTTCCATAAATTACATTTTAAGTTATATTCATCACCGTATTAACCCAAACTTTAAAATAAATCTTTTCTTTATATATATATATATATATATATATATATATATATATATATATATATATATATATATATATATATATATATATATATATATATATATATATATATATATATATATATATATATATATATATATATATATAATGTTAGGATCCTGTAGGAACCCAAAATCCGGTAGGAACCGTGAGGACTCTTCTCGTCCAATCATTCTTATAAGGGCAATAACGTCAAAACGTCTTCCTTCGACGTGACGCAATCACGTGCGACGCACGTCCACGGAACGAAATACGAACTCAAGTATTTAAGTGGATTTTAAGTGGGTTTTTTTTCAACGTGATTTAAGTGGGTTTTTGAAGGGGTTTCTAGCAAACAATGAACACAAAAATTCCTATGGTTCATATGCAACCCTAGAAAGATCTATGTTTTCGTCTATGAAGATAATAAACTAATATCTAAAGGCCAACAATAATTTCTAAAGTTTAAAACAAGAATTACCAACCTTTGAATCTTGTTCTTGAAGCTAGCAGCACAAGTGTCCTGCCTCAAATGCAAGTCACACCCAAGCAATGGAGATGACAGTCCAGCAGAGTAGTCTTAGTCAAAAGTGGCGCAGGATTAGGGTTCCCAGGGGATCCCTATTTATAGATTTCAGGTGGTACAGCTTGAAACCCTAGAGCCTATCTTTGGTAAGCCTTTTACCAATTGGGCAAGGCTTTCTCTAAACCCTAATTAGGGTTTCGAGATTTTGTGGTGTCACCACCAAAATCTCGCCATCTTCACCCCCTGTCCACTGGCCAGTCAATATTCAACTATTGAATAATTACATAACCAGTCCCTGCACTTTTAATTAATTAATTTAATTACTGAATTAAATCTAATTAATTCTAGATTAAATCTTAATTAATTATTATAGTTTCTAATTAATATATTAACACTTAAATATATTAATAAAACATTTAATTAATTCTATTGATTTATTAAACAATTAATAAATCAACCTTTTACTCTACTGAACTCTATCCTAACCTCCAGCTATGAGGGCAACCCAAATGGACTTTGCTTCAATTAACAAGATAAATATAAATATAAAGTCATGGCTTAGACACCTAATCCAACAGTTTTTTTTTTCTTTTTTGTTTTTTTATTTCTTATTTTTTATTATTTATTTATTATTATTTTTTTTTAAATTATTTTTTTTCAAATTTTTTTATTTTCGATTATACTCGGTTTTTAGATTTTTTTTATTTTTATTTTTGAATGCTACAGTACTCAATTTTTAATTTTTTTTTGTTTTTTTGTTTTTTTTCATTTTTTTGTATATTTTTTAATTTTTAATATTTTTTAATCTTAATTTTAACGTTTTTTTTCGCATCTTTAATCTAATCATTTTGGGTCATGATATTTTTAATCATAACGTTTTGGATCATGTATTTTTGGATCATAACATTTTGGATCATAGTTTTTTTGCATCTTGGATCATAAGTTTTGAATTATTTTGTCGTTATATGTTTTTTTTAACTCGTTTTGGATCATAACGACTTTTGGATCTTGAATCATAACGAATATTGCATCTTTGATCATAAGTTTTTGAATCATAAAACCTTTTTTTCAATTTTTTTTGCAAACTTACTAATATAATATCTACAATTATCCATTAAATTTTAATAACTTTTGGAATTTTTTTTAATTTTTGATTTTTTATAATAATAAAAAATAAAAAAATATATTTTTTTTCAAATTTTCATGATTGTGCTTGTTTTGTAGAGAATTAAATTTTAAGAACTTTAGTTTTTTTAGAATTTTTTTTTACAAAGAAAAAAAAGTTATGGCCCAAAACTAAGCGGGGGAATAAAAAAAACTCAGCAAACCATGTAGCGACAAGTGTCGCAATCTGGAGGTGGGTCTCGTTGCAATTACCATATTACCCTTATTAATTTGTATTATCCACCCAATAGTTTTGATTTTTATACAAGTAGCCTCCAAGCTTTTAAAATGTGACATTTTATTCACATTGAATCTTATCCACCCATTTTTCATGATTAAATGTCTAGATTTGTCCTTACGGTTCTTACTGGATTTTAGGTTCGTACACGATCCTCCTTTTATATATATATATATATATATATATATATATATATATATATATATATATATATATATATATATATATATATATATATATATATATATATATATATATATATATATATATATATATATATATATATATATATAACTCATTTTAACAAGAAAATTAGTACACAACACTTATAAATCATTTTAACCCAACACACACTAAAACACCTTCAAAAAAACACACGCATAATTATCTTTTTACCCTTTAAACTTTATCTTTCCATTTCAACTTGACCCTTTAAGATTTTTATGTTATTAAACATAAGAAATCTGACTTATAACATTAATATCTCATACATATACGCTGCATGCATCCTTTTCTCATTTTAGATCATTTTCAATGGTTCTTTACGTATAAAACGTTAAATAACTTCTTAAGACAGCATGCATGCTTGCATGAATAGATTTTATTTAGTCTAAGGTATTAAACCATCTTACTATAAGTATCATAAGTCTTATATAAGACCCAAAACTGAATTTATTGATCATACTCCAAACCAAAAGCTAGTGATTCGATTTTGATCATTATAAGACATTGGACAAGTATAAGGTTACTAATGAGTGCTATAACTTCATACTTGATCCTACAAGGTTAATAATATAGCTTATTTTAAGTCCATGAAGACATGCATGCCTTAAATTCTTGCCATGCAAGACTACTACATAAGTGATGCTTTCAATACCGAATTCCAAGCTTAATACGATATACAACTCTTTTCTAGTTTCCAATCACTAAGAACTGAGTATATAATGATAGGAAATGTGTTCTTACCTTAATATCATCAGAATATAAAACCTTGAAGATTCAAATCCCCCTTCTTGACAACTCCTTCTCTTTCTCTATCCCGAATCCTCTTTCTCTTTCTAGAATAAAGTGTAAAACGTGTATTTCAAGCTCCAAATCCTTGGGTACTGATTTTGAAACATTCATAAGGTTTCTAAGAGTCTTTAGGATGAAGAAGTCGGACACCACACCAGCCACACCCCTCTACTCTCTCTCTCTCTCTCTCTCTCTCTCTCTCTCTATATATATATATATATATATATATAATTTTGAGTTCTAAGCTTTGCATGGTCTTGTAGAATCTGTTGGGAATTGATTTTACGATCTTAAACTAAGTTTAGATGCAAAGAACCTGCCATACAGCTGGGTCCCTTCCTTTCTTCTTCTTTTCCCGTAGCTATACATTTCTTGATATAGCTACTCTCTCTCACTCTCTCTAGGATATTAATGAACTTAAAAGCTTGCGTAAACTTGTAACATCAGTTGGGAGGTGTTTGTAGGATCTTTATCTAAGTATTAAAGCTAGAATACAGCAGCAAAAGCCAGCCACTCACTTCTTTTCTTTTTCTTTCCCAATAGTGCTCCATTTTCGGGTTTATGTGGGATTTGCAACAAGGAATCGTGGTATATTGACTAGACATCCATGTGATTGATTTATTTAAGTAATAGCGGCTGTGTACTATCATTACTAATACTAACTCTTGGATCCACCTCACACCTGCTCCTTATCCCATTCTTTTCTCTTTTTCCCGAAGGTGCCATATATATCTCGAGTTTTTTTATGGGTTTTGCAACAAGATAAGGTGGTACATCAACTAGGAAACATGTCATTGAATTAAATATGTTATAGGGGCTGTACACTATCATAAACAATTCATATATCAGCTTTACACCTGCCTCATGTTCCCCTTTTGTCTTTTTTTTTTTGAACAGCAAGGCAATTAAATTGAGAGCAGGCTAGCAAAACACTAGCAACATGCAAGAAAAACAGTTACAAAATTGGCACAATTACAACAGATTAGCACTCCTACATTCTAGAACAGGATCAGCACGCCAAGCTAGCCAATTCAAGGGGCAACCACGCCTTTTCCTTGCATTAACCCATAAGTGGGACAGAATCTGGATTTCAGCAACAATCTCAAACTGATTCTTTATCACCTGCTTGAAAATCGCCTTATTCCTAAAAGACCACATTGCCCATATAAATACTAGAATAATCGCCTCATGTATGTTTGTTAAATTTGCAGGACCAGCAAATCCCTGTTTAGCTTGAAGCAGTTCCCCTTTTGTCTTTAAAACCCGAATATACCCTTCTCGGTATTATCCTTTGCTTTCACGTGGATTAGCTTCACTCTAGGTATGCGAATGATTTTTAAAGTATTTAATTAGGTGTAGGGAAGTACTATTATCAGTTTCAATACACATAGCTAGGTATTCCACTTGGTTTTCCTTTTCTTTCCTCGTGATTCTCGGTTTGTTCTTTTTAACCGAAATGATGAGTAGGTGTAGACTTTTAGTCACCAATTGAGTACTATAATCTTAGTGGATTACTTTGACATCTTATAGGCAATATTTCCCAGATTTTTGTAAACTTTCCATGTGTTTTGCTTGACTTTAACACCACAAAAGATGAAGATATAAAACCTATGAATATCTTTAATTTATCAAGCCAAAAGTCTATGTAATTTAAGACCTAATTCGAAATTTATGATGGGTATACCTTATATAAGTTGTAAACTAAGTTGCACAAAAGTTTGACAACCAATCGTAACCATTTAGTGTTAATTAGGACTAAAACGTAAACAATTTCTTCATTGCTCGATTTTACAGTTTTAGTCCCTGAAAATGGTAATGACCCTTCCTGGTCCTTCTGGATAAGTTACGTATCATTTAGATCATTTTTGTAGTATTTAATACCCTTTTCATAATTAATTATGAATTTTCGATCTATTTTAATTAATTAATTATTAATTAATATTCAAAATTATAATAATTACTTTTACTGGAGTAACACGTTGCGTCCTAAGATACCAACACGTCGTGTCCGCTTAAGTAAAATTTGAGGCGTTACAGACCTGAACCCTATAGCCACCTTAGAGGTATGGACCAATCGACCAGATACTAGAAAATCCGATGACAATATATTTTACCATGCTCCTTGAAGTCTACATCCATCCAAAGTCAACTATCCTTCTTGCATCAGAAGTTGCCAAGCTGAAGATCAGTTCAAGACTTCTTCGGTTAATCACCTCATTCGGACAAGGACCCCCTTGGTTGTGCTCCACCTTAAACCATCTCTTCTTCAATTAGATGGGACTTCTTTGGTTTCAAGCTTCCTTGGACGTGAACATCTTTGGTCTCAGACTGTATTGGTTCAGTTTGCTCGGCAGTGTGCACCAACTTATCATAGGATGGACTCATGTTGCATAGAACTTCAAATGGTATATCTTCGATCAACATTCTCCTTTGATCAATCTTATTACCAGATTTAATACAAAATATTAATGACAACCTACGTTTCACATCCTTCTAAATCCAAGTCTTTGGACAATACGTTAGATCGAACAGAGTTACAGCTAGGGCCATAAAGCGATTTTTTTGATTTGACCAAAGTCTCCTCTTGATCGCAGCCATCAGGCTGTGCCTCAGTTAAGACCAGAGTGTCTGCTTCGTTTGCACTATGCTTCGGTTCAGAGTCAAGCTACGGACATAAAGCGCTCCTGCTGATTTAACCAAAGTCTCCTCTTGACCGCAACAATCAAGTTATGCCTTGGTCAAGACCGGAGTGTCTGCTTCCTTTGCACTATGTAGGGATGGAAACAGGCCGGTTTTGGGCCGGGTATTGGCCTCCCCGTCCCCATCCCGGTTTAGAAAAATCGTCCCCATCCTTGTTAAAAAGACCACGGGGATTTAATCGGGGAGCA
Organism: Cichorium intybus; assembly: GCA_023525715.1. Lineage (NCBI taxonomy): Eukaryota > Viridiplantae > Streptophyta > Magnoliopsida > Asterales > Asteraceae > Cichorium > Cichorium intybus. The sequence continues at coordinate 45,923,595 of CM042013.1, forward strand.
CTATCGGGTAATCGGGGAAACCCGCAGGTAATCGGGTAACCCCGTTTAACATAAACGGGTAATTAAATGAGTAATCTTTACCGCGGGGATTCCAGTCACCGTTTATATTTTATTATGTGTTTCAAAAAATAATTATAATAAACTTATACAACATGATAGAATCCAAACATATAAAGGAAATTAAAATTCTAAAGTCCAAATGCATAAAAATATTAAAATTAAACAATCCAAATAAGATGACGGACATATAGGTTAATACATGACTAATTAAACATAGGATTACGTATCGGGTCGGGTATCGGGCTGGTTAATCGGTTAATCGAGGCAGGTATCACTAAAATCGTCCCTATCCCCGTCCTTGCTAAAACATATCGGTTTTTTCCCGTCCCCGAACCCGACCCATTTATTTCGGTTTTCGGTTTTCCCCATCGGTTTCAATTTTTTTGTCATCCCTAGCATTATGCTTCGGTTCAGAGTCATGAATGTCAAGTTACACTTGCAATACTAAACAAAAATCCAAGTTTCAACTGAACCCTATAATCAATCGACATGGACTGTGTCGAGAACCATGATACGTACTAGAAAGTGAGAGCATGGCTTGGAAAGGGGTCATTTGATGAAGCAACAATAGTGGTGGTGGAGGGGGTAGTTTTGAAGCAGGGACAACAATTCTAAAGTTAGGTTTTAAGTAGGGTTGTAAGCGAACCTTGGGCAAATAGTTCGTAAATTTTGAGTAGGGTTGCTTGGTTCGTTTATAGTTACTACCAAAGGCACTCCATCATCGATTTCTCATCCATGCCCTAACAGAACACTCTATTAAGTCACAAAAAGATAATATTGTATACTAGGACAATATGCATACTACCAAAGGCACTGCATCATCGATTTCTCATACATCTTTATAATTGATTGCACTTAACATACTTAAGAGGATTACAACAAGTACATTTAGACCTTCAAAGAGGTCCCATGATATAACAAATACATTTGCATATGCTTTTACTATGGCTAAAGAAACTGAAAATTACACCAGGCCATCATCATATACAGAGGCGATGATGTTTGATGATTCTAACAAGTGGGTGACAGCATTGATGACGAGACAGAGTCATTATAAATTAATCAAATATGAGAATTAGTAAAATAACCAAAATAAATGAAACATATCTACAAGTAGATTTCCAATATAAAGGAAGGTGATCCATCAACCAATGTGACAAAATTCAAGAAGAGGCTAGTTGAAAAGGGGATTGATCTCATTGAAGTATTCTCACTCGTTTAAAGCATAGCTCACTTCATACATTACATAGCATAGTTCATATACAAGATTTAGAGATCCAACATCTCGATGTCAAGACTACATTCTTATATAGGAAGTTTGAAGAAGATATTATATAGATTAACTAGAAAGGGTTATTGTTCTCGGGCAAGAACATCTTATCTGCAAATTAAAATATCTTTATGGTCCAAAGCCATCTACAAGCAATGGTATAAGAGATTTGGTATCTTCATGTTGTCTCGTGAGTTTAGAAGATCTCCCTATGATAATTGTGTATACATGAAAACGAATATTTTCCATGCTATATACCTACTTATCTATATTGATGATATACTTAATGCTATAAAAGAGCAGCCACAAATAGAGAAGCTAAAAAGACAGCTGAGTAGTGAATTTGAGATGAAAGACTTGGGTGCAACAAAGGAGATTCTTTGCATCAAAATTCCTAGAAATAGAGCAGTTGGAAAATTATATTGGAGTTAGAGTGGATATATCATCAAAGCTTTATATTGTTTTAATTTCCATAATGTGAAATTAGTGAGTACACCACTAGCTGGAACTTTTATCATCTCAATTATCCTATCAAACAAATGAAGAAATTTATTACAAGTCTAAAGTTCCCACCTGTGATGTTGTTGGTTCACTTATGTATGTTATGGTTTGATCATGCCATTATTTATCTCATTCCCTTAGTGTTTTTAATTGATTTATGGAAAACCCATGCAATGCAAAGAACACTGGAAAGTAGTTCAAGTTATTTTTAGATACATTTGTGGTACTTCTACGGCTTCTCATGAATTTGGGAAATCAAAAGAGGGCTAATGATATGTTCATTCATACTATGCAAGGGGTTTAGATAAGAGAAAATTCGCCGCCTGTTATTTTTCACGGTTGGTATCGTTGGTGATTATGTTGTTAGTTGGAAAGAAACCTTACAGCCATCTACTGATTTGTCGACAATTAAAGTGTAATATATGACAATTTTTGAAACATATAAAGAAGCAATCAAGTTAATATGTTTATACATGAAGCTTTATGGAGATACATCTTGCACGACCATAGTTTGTAACAGTTAGAGTGATATATTCCTTACAAAGGATACCATGTTCCATGAGAGAAGAAAACATATTTACAGTTTAGCTCATTATATTAGACAAGTTATTGCTAAGAGTGATATCAGGGTAAGTAAGGTCATCAATACTCAATGTGATTGCAAGGTTAGTTCTGTGTCCAATTTTGTACTTTTCTCGAGCTTGGTTAGTGGTAGTAGTGATCAGTCCTTAGTGGCTATGACACAAGACAATTATTTCAAATGAATGTTTGAAGATTTTCTACAGAAGGCGTAATTCGTTTCACTGTAGAGTTTGTTATGGTGAGATAAATTCTCCCTTCTTAAGAGTTATTTGGTTACTTCTTTTTCTAGTTATAGGGATTAAGCAACCTTTCCATTTATTTAGGTTAATTTTTAGAAATTATTGCATCCTTTTATGACTCATATTACTTTTAAACACATGCATACTTTAATCACTTTAATTATTCAAAACACTTTTCTTTTCTTCTCTGATGTTTTATTTTCTTTATCTTAGTTGATTTCTTGTCTTGTTACTCGAATTTAAGATTTGGTATCAGTGGTATGTAACTAGAGCTTGGTAAAGTGTTTATACATTCCATACCCAAAACAATTTACGAAACAAAACCAACAGCACAACAACCAACATCTTGATCAACACAAATAACTTCATGTTTGTTGAAGAAATATGAAAATTTGTGAGAAGTTAGCATCATGTTGAAACCCATCTAAATTGATTTATATACCCAACCTTAAACTTTGATTTATCCACACCACCCAAGTGCGGTGCATGGCCCCACTTAACTATGATACTTTTTCAAATTTTATATATAAACTATTTGAGCTTGTAACACCACAGAAATAAACTTTAACCAAAGTTTAGATTGGACACCATTATAATTTGCTCTGGATCTGCTACTATATGCCATCGTGTCATACTTTTGGTTCCCCGCTTGTCTCAACCTCTAGCTAGCTATTTGGTGTTATTTTATATATTCTCTGTTTCCAAAAAGAAACTTTAAAGCTGCATTGGTGGGGCAATGTCAGGGGCAAGTAGGGTAGCAATTATCGACATGAAACGAACCCGACACATAAATAAACAACTTTGGGTTAGATATTTCAATCTGTTTAATTAAACGGGTTGACACGACACGACACGATAATTAAACAGGCTGGGTTTGGGTTCAAACTTTCAACACGAGAATGACCCATTTATTTATATGCAAGTTCTATTAATTCTTCAGGTAAATTAGGCATGCCTAAAACTAAACTCAAATGCAAATTAAAACTTTAAGTTGAGTTGTTTTGTAATGTGGAAGCCACTACTCATCTTGTTTGATTAGTTTTTACTTTTCCATTAATATCCCATACTCCACAATCGGACTAGACCACTTCCCCTCATTGTGAATTCGTTCTTCTAAACTTACTGTGAATTTTGCCCCTCCGACTCCCAAACTGCTACTCCTTCTAGTTTATCACGTTTTCTTTTCCACCTCCGCAACTCTCACTCTCTCATCCTATTCAGTGTTTCAATCCAACACAAAACGATACATTTACAAAGTCTAAACTTTGAACCCGTCAACCCGACACGGATATAAACGGGTTGACACGACACGATAATTAAATGGGTCATGTTTGGGTCAAGTTATCTCAACCCATTTAAGTTTCAACCTGACACGAACACGAACACAACACGCCATGTTTTTCAGGCCTAGAGGCAATGGTCTCTTTCTAAATACTAAAATCTACACTGATTGTTGATTTGTGCTCTTACAAACCTAAAAAACAAAGAGCATAGAAATACATACACCACAAAACCATAGAATAGAAATATCCTAAAGCATGATGACGCTAATGATACTACTTATTAGTAATAAACAACTAATATGCCTACTCAATAGTTACCACGAACGATTCACTAGAACATGAAGAAGCTGGTTGAATCATCGCAGAAGAAGCACAACCATTGGGCATCTGATTCTTTGGTAATGCATGCCACTTATCAATGTAAGGCATCGATTCCATGTCCAAGTTGGGAAGTTTGCGGGATTTAAGGATCTTCAGGATCTTTTTAGATTTACCAAGAAGCTGAGCTGCTGTTCGGATGCTCTCTTCCCTTTTCTCTATTGCATGGTCATGGCACTTGATAGTTATAACACGTGGCAAGTTGGTAAAGCAAGCCAATAGCATATCTGCGATAATGGTTGATATCAACTCAAAGATTACCTCATCTGTTGGCCAATTTTCTTGCTCATTGCATTGTATCAATATGGTTTGGCTGATTGTGTACATGGAACTCGCAGCAATGAACTTACGAAGTGAATGATCGAGACTTTCATCTTTAAATCTCATGAACTGCATCACGATTTTTATGGCTTCATCACCTAACCATTGAAGAATCTCCTTTGACGTTTTTCCCTTACGAGCCTTGTTTTGAAGGTCAATTTGTAGCCACGTGCCATATACTTCAACGTCTGTCCACACATGTCTAGCTGTTTTTCTTGCCTTTACTAAGTCACCATCTGCATTGAGACTTTCTTCGGTGTGTGTTACAAAATTAAGGCCTTCCCTCGTACCGGCCAGTAACCCCTTCGCATGGTCATTCCCAACTTTAGGAAGTGCGAGGGCAATGGCTGTTAATGTTACTGCAACTAAGCTCCAACAATTCGGTATCTTTTCTTGATGTAACGGTAGGACTTGGTCATTGTCAAACTCTAATACTCCATAGAATCCTGTAGATTTCTCGAGTAACTTCATAAGATTCCTTGGCTCTGTCTCTTCAGACTCATGAAGAAGTTGAGTTATAGAGTTGAGCGTATTTCTTAAGATTCTGTTCGAAAGCTTCTCCACATGTGTTTGTAGGACATAAGGAGTATATTCTTCCATATCTGATATCGCATTGCTACTAGATGCATTTGGTTCTTTGTCAAACCTTTTCATCAGTGACTTGTATAAATTGCAACAAGAGAATAAGATTAGAAAGGATATGGGAATGAGGCATATTATTTTACATATAACCACAACCATTATCTGAAGGGCTACACAAAAGTTCAGAATCATATTCTTCATGTAATCCAAAACCTTTTTGCAACAACGGCCTGGGATATGTGAAGGGACATGGCTGCGTTTCCACAGCTGAAGCATTTGGATCCAACGTTTCTCGACTATAAACACATTTAGATGGTTCTTGCTCCATTTCTTGGAGAGGTTGAAATGACTGGTAACAGTCAAACATCTAAAAATTGGTGCTATACTACCAATGATTATCCCAATGAATTGCAAGATAACTATTAATTTGATTGACCACTTATAGTCTGTGCCTTCAAAAAAATTATCTGGCATATAATGACGGATAAATAGCAACTGAATAAACGAAACCAAAGCAAATAAGGAACATATAACCCCGAAAGCAGAAGAAATCGGTGAACAAGCAATTGCAAATTGGGGGTCACCAGTCTCTGCCATCATCCAATGCTTTTTAACATAACGTGCGAGTCCCTTGTAGGAAAAATTTAATTCTTGACGATTTGAAGCCAATCTGTGCAACTCCTTGTACCGGCGTTGTAAACTTCTTCTAGATGTTGAAACTGTCAAAGCTATAGAAAATGGCCATGAAAGAGGGAATACGTATCTAAGTAGAGTTATCCAGGTTATGAAAGTTGCCGTGGTACTAAACTGGATCCAGAAATTTACAGAAATGGTGATTATGAGGATACCAGAGGCTACCATGTTCATCAGAAGTTCCTTGTCATCCATAAGGCCTAAAGAAGGGAGAGAGTTGGCTAACATGGTGACCAGGAAAGTCATACTGACAATCTTTGCCATGTTATCAACATCGTCAAACTTGTGGTCGTTTAGATCTACTGGCAACTTCATTGCTATTGCTATTAGTGTGATGGAAGCAGCATTGATGGTGAAAAATCTGCATGGAAACCAGAGTTTTCGTTGTCGAAAGCCCTTGAAGGCATCGGCTGCCATTGCAATAATACAAACGAGAGATGCTACCCAAACATACAATCCCACCCACGGCATGACGTCCTTAGGAGATTTCCATGTCATCTTGCTAGATAGAATATATATTAAAACAAACTAGGTAGAAGCTAGAAAGAAATTTTCAGAATTCTCTGATCAGGACTTCTGTTTCCCTTGTAGAGTGTTTGTGTAATTTTCGTCCCCTTTTCTTCTCAAGGTCTTGACAATTATTGATGTAAAGTAGGTGCTTAAAAGCGGCATAATATAGTTAATAATTAAAGCTTGGCCTAATGTAAACCCATGCTTTAGCTAAAGCTTCATCCAAAGTAAAAGCATAGTAAACGCATTATTTTCACATGGATAAAAATATCTTAAAAAAATGTTCCAATAATTGATGGATAGTAACAAGAAGATTAAAAAAACCTTGCTCAGCTATGTGTCCTTTGAAACAGGGAGGTTTACAATATATTTATCTAATAATGCTATATTTATTATAAAGTTATCCTGTTTTATTTTTCATGTGATTTCTGTTTTTATGATGTTGTCTCGACACTTTCGAATGTGAAATCATTATCATTTTAAATGCCTTAAAATATGAAATTATCTTTTTTACCCCTTGTACGGGTAATATAAATAAATTTAATTAAAATAGAAGTAAAATTATTAAGTTAACTAAAAGGACAATTGTGATTAACCGAGGGTTTTATGTCTATATGTCATCGTGTTGGGATGATCATCGGTTCCGAACCGGCCCGAACCGAACTGAGAACTGGTAGAACCAATGACCAACGAATGGTTGAAAACAAAACCGAGAACCGGACCGTTAACTACTATTCCGGTTTGCCAGTTCCAAAACCATTTTACCAGTTAAATAATTTTTAAGTTTATTAATACATACTATTAAGACAATCTATCATCTCATTTCATTAAAACAAACACACCACAACTTCAAATTTGAAACTAAATTAGCAAATTCATTTCAAGTTTTTTCAAACAATCGCCAAAAAAAAATTCAAAAACTAAACAATTCATTAAATAATAAATTAAGCATCCAATGTCTTCTTTCCTTTTCCTTTGTCACTGTTTTCTCTAATCGCATTTTTTATCGCTATGGTATCAAAAATGCGACTTTTTTTAATATAGGGAAGAGATTTTTTAAATCGAATTGTCGGATTATTAATAAGTAAAAACATGCGATTGTTTTTTAATTTGTATAATAAGGTTTGGTTTTTAAATGAAACAGCATTTTATGTACATTGCTTTGCACACCAACTTCAATTAGTGATTCTGGTCATAGCTAAGAATCATGCCGGTGTTTGTGACGTTTTTGAGGAAATTTCTTTGGTGGTTAATGTGGTTGTGGTTCGTGTAAAAGAAAAGATTTGCTACGGGAGCTAAGTGGAGAAAGTAGGCGAGTCGGAATTGCTAATGGTGAACTTAAAACCGGAAGAAGATTAAATCAAGAAAGCACACTTATTAGAGCGGGCGATACAAGATGGGGTTCACATTTCAACATAATCTTAAGTTTGATGAAGTTGTATTCAGGGGGTTCTTGAAGTTCTAGCTTATGTTGAAAAAGAAGGATGGAGTTTACCAAACCGACGTCAAGCATGCGGAATATTATCAAATCTCAAGACATATGATTGTGTTTTTTACTTGCATTTGATGTAATACGTTTTACACCGCACGAATATATGGTCAAAGGAGCTTCAAAGAGAATATCTAGACATTTTAGAAGCGGCTTGTATGGTTAGAGAAACAATGGATTCTTTGAAAAAATTAAGAGATATGGGGTTTGATAGCATATTGTCAAAGGTATCTTTTTTTGTGAAAAACATGACATTGAAATTGTGGATATGGCGGAGTTTTATGTTGGTGCGAGAAACCGTAAAACCTCAAAGACTAATGAATATCATTTTAAAGTTGAAATTTTCAACATGGTGGTGGATATGCAAATTGTAGAATTCGGGAAACGATTTAGTGAAGAAAACACCCAATTACTAGAATACATGGGTGTTTTGAGTCCATGTGATTTATTTGCTAAATTTGACAAGACAAAATTGTTGAAGTTGGCTAAAATGTACAAGATGGATTTAGTGATTTGGATATTAGAGATCTTGAAAGACAACTTGATATTTATTATCACTCTTGCATTAGAGATGGACGGTTCACTAGTTTGAAGGAATTTCCGAACTTTCTCGTTTGATGGTGAAAACGGGGAGACATCAAGCATATCATTTGGTTTATGAGCTACTGAAATTGACTTTAATTGACTTTAATTTTACCTGTTGCAACCGCAACTGTGGAAAGATGTTTTTTCCAAGATGAAACTCGTGAAGACCGACTTGCGCAATAAAATTGGTGATGAGTTTTGAATGATGCGTTGGCTTGCAATGTTGAAAAAGAAGGCCTAGTGAAAGTTAAGTTTGAAGATGTAATAGAGCGTTTTACAAAAATGTGTATACGTCGAGGTGAACTTTAGATTGTATGTGCAACAAAAAATCTGTTATATATAATGCAACGTACTTTTAAACGTTTTTACTTTTTATGTTATTATGTTTGGGCGGATTTTTTTCTTATTATATTAGCTCGAAAAAAAATCGGTGTCACGGCTATTGATAAATCATACGTCCGCCCCTGTAGAGGTATGAGGTGGATGGAAATCATTAGGGTAAAAATAGGTGGCTTCTTGAAAGCCAGAATGCCCGATCTGAAGGCTACAAAGCAATCGAGATCGCCGATCGTCCCATTCTAGATCGATGAAGCAGATAGGAGACATCGTAAGGAAAGGGATTGGGAAGCAGTGGTGGCGGGAGATGAAAGGTGAAGCCTTTATTCATCCCCGTTTATAAATGTATGAGTAAATTACAGTTTTGGTTCTTGTGGTTTACCTTCTTTTTCAGTTTTGGTCCAAGTTTTTGTTTTCATACTGATGTTCCTTTTGGTTGCAAAAAGCTAAAGTTTACATTATTGGTATGTGGTCCATGTAAAAAGACTAAAATACGCTTTCTAATTTCTTTTTTCTTTTTCTTTTAACCTACTCTTTATTTAAATAATTAAAAAAACACTCACACCCCTACCCCCACTACCCCCTCTCCATGTAAAAAGACTAAAATACCCTTTCTAATTTCTTTTTTTAACCTACTCTTTATTTAAATAATTAAAAAAACACCCACACCCTACCCCCACTACCCCCCCCCCCTCTCTCTTTCACATGCATACAGTTTCACAGACACACGGGAAGTAGTTGTTTTCTAACTCCATGAATGCAAGAATTATAGATTCTGGAAAAGAGATTGGTTCTAGCTCATAGCTATGGCGGAGACCAGTCTGTTTGGGACAAGATTCATTTTGTACTCACTCAGACTTACCAAGTAGTTGCTTTTGAGTGGAGCTTCTCCGACGCCATTAAAGATCCAAAAACCCTCCTTGATCCCGCCAAATATTGTTGTTATAGCTTTTTGTGGAGTTGAGCTTAGATTCAAGGTGTTCTTGACCATGGTATCTCTTTTCTTGTTTCTCTGTTACCAAAATTTTTGCAGACTTGTTCGAGCTTAAGTCAAGACTAATGGTTAAGCTCGTGATTGAGCCGATTTCAGGCAGGATTTGACCAGAAAGACTGTTGGAGCTAAGATCAAGAAGTGTTAATTTTTGTAGGTTTTTAATGGCGGTAGGGATTGTACCGATGAGCAAATTGTTGTTGAGGATGAGTTTATTCGAGTAAATGAAGTTACCGCAACTCACTGAATCTCTTGCCAATAAGTTGAGTGCTCCTTTTCATCTTTCAATTTGCATGGGTTTTGTGGAACTGGAACAGCATCATTGCATTGAATATTTTGTATTGGTCTCAACTCGCCTAACTCCGGCGGATTTCGCAGGAAATGTGATTGTTATGAACATCTATGAGCTCGAGAACTGTAAGGGCTTGTTTGTTTTTGCTGAAAAAGAATTTTTCCCCCAAAACCACTTCCGGCGGGTAGATGTTTTAAAAAAATGGTGTTTGTTTTTTGGAAGACAAAAGAGGTGGGAAAGTCTTTTTGATAGCTTTTCCAAAAAGACCTAAAAATACAACTTTTTGCTCTTTTTCAATATTCACGTTAAAACAGCTTCCCAAAGAACTCTCCCTTTTTCCCATTTTCAGCGAACTCCCCTTGTGGTTCTCCTCCGATCGACTACCAGATTCAAAGCCGCCGGCCGTCGATCCTTGCTATCGGGCGTCGATTCATGCTGCTTTCGGTCAACCGCTGCCTCCCTTGCTCCAAGAATACCGACATTTTAGGTATTTCCAATCAGAACTCCAAGAACTCCGATAATCAGAACTGCATCTTGTCGTTTCTCCTTTCTCTACACTTTTTTGTCCATAAAATGATATGGGCATTTCCCCTTTTGATCTGAAATGTTCTTGTTTTCATTGATTCCTTCTGATCTGAAGTGTTCCATTTTCAACTTAGCAGGGGTTTGCTAAATCCGAGAACTATTCAAGATATCCTCTTCAAACCACGAGACTAGCACCCTTGGTTGTTGTTCCACTGTCGACATCAGGTTATTTCAATTATTTGTTTCACTGTTGACATTTCTCCATTCTTATGTTTTTAGTTCTTGTCTTTCCTTTCCTTCTTGACTTGCATATGCTTGCCCACTTAACTGTGGTTTTAACTTGTAATAATTTAATGAAGTTAGGACTTGTTTTTAAATGCAGTCATGGAATGAGTTTGCTACAATTGTATTCAAAATATTTCCCTGCCTGTTTTTCTACTAGTTGCTTACAATGTAAAAGATACATTTGTTATGTGTACAGTTTGCTGCAATTGACAATTCTGCATTTGTTATGTTTTTCTACTGGTTTGTTTTGTTATGTTTTTCTACTAGTTTGCTGCAATTGACATTTCTCTATTCTTATGTTTTTAGTTATTGTCTTTCTTTTCCTGCTTGACTGCTTGACTACTGTTTTATGTGTATATAAAGAAATCACTAGACTTGTACGATTGAATAATTATATAAATAAAATCAGTAAACTTCATTTTATATGTAACTTTGGTGAAATGTTTTAACTTTTGTAGTATTGTAATTATTATATGTAGCTTGTCTTAATGGGAGACAAACTACTGTGGTCGAACGAGCAAGTGAAATGTTTATTAGAAACATGTATCGAAGAGGTCAAAAGTAGGGGTGGCAATACTCGACACGACCCGCGACACGACACGAACCCGACACGAAAATAAACGGGTTTGGGTTGAGATTTTTGACCTGCCAACCCGCCAACCTGCCAACCCGCCAATTATACGGGTCGTGTTCGGGTCATCAGTTGTGTTTGCGGGTTGACCTGCCAACCCGTTTATATATATTTTTTATTTTTTATTTTTTATCTATAATAAAATATTAAAAAGAAATTGCTGAAATAAGTTTGCCCTAACCTAATCATTTCCAGTTCCACTCTTCGTTTGACTGTTTGAGTTTGAGACAGACTTTGTCTTCCGTCTTCGTCCACTTTTACCCTTTCCTAATCATAAAACGTACACTTTTTATATGATATTTAAACTTAAAGTATCAATCCACTTTTACTTTTGATATGATATTTAAACTTAAAGTATCAATTAAAGAGACTGCGTCTTCGGTCTTCGTTCATATTACTTTCTATTATACAAATAAAAATATAAAATAAATATTAAAGTGCAAAAAGATGCCCTAACCTAATCATAAAACGTACACTTTTGATATGTTTAATAAACATATCCACTTCTAAAATAAAGTGTGGATGTGTTTACTCGTTTTGTTTAATTTGCTTGGATATGTTTATTTTGCATCCATATGTTTAATTGGACATGGTTAGTTGTTTGGATTTTGTTAAATAGTTTTTCTCTAAAAAATTTTGGCTTAAAGATGTCATGACCCACGAACCCGTATATGACCCGCCAACCCGTTTATGACCCACGAACCCGAATCTGACCCGCCAACCCACCAACCCATATAATTAAACGGGTTACGTGGGTTGTGTTCGGGTTACATGCCAACCCGCCAACCCGTATATTTATATGGGTCGTGTTTGGGTTGCTCTTTCTGACCCGCCAACCCGCCAACCCGAAGCCGACCCAATTGCCACCCCTAGTCAAAAGAGCTGGTAAAAATGGAGGAAGCATGCATAAGGAATCATGGGCTGTGTTAGGGAAAGCTTTAAAAGAAAAGTTCAACATGGATGCAACACAAAAACCATTAAAAATGAATTTGATAATTTGAAAGAAAAATACGTAGGATGGACTTATTTGAAGAACAAGACACGCAATTTATATGATCCTGAAACAAATTCATTCGCCTTAGGAAACACAGAATGGGACGAATTTAAATAGGTGCATCTACATAAATTTCTTTAAGTTTATGTCCAACTTTAGAAATGATGTCAAAAATATTAAAACTTTTTAATTTGGGTTTAGGGTCATCCAAATGTGGGATCATTGAGGACACACCCACTGCTTTATCCTAGTCTTTGTGTATCTTTATTTGATGGAGCCAGTGCCACGGGTAAATACAAATAGACCTCTAGCCAAACGATATCTACGAGTGCATCATCATCTTCTATTCGGGCCCAAACACTTCAAATTGAGTGCACTCGTTTTGATAACCTAGAAGATGATAATGAGACTTCCTATCAAAGTAGTGAACTAGCTCCATGTGCTTTTACTACTCCAGCTCCCGGTGCTTCTACTGATAGGCCCAATAAAAAGGCTAAAACCTTTAAAAACTCTGTTACTCTTGATGAGTTATTTCTTGATATGCAAAAGGCATTACAACATTTTGTCAAAAGCAAGGAAGGACCAACAGTAGAGGAGTGCTATGAGAAGTTGAAGCTGGTTGAATTAGAGTCGAAAGATCCCTTATTTATTGGAGCATTTTACATATTTGGAAATTCCATGACTATGAGGGAGGCATGGATGATTTTGCCACCGGAACCTGAGGTCTTAAAGGGATGGATTAAGATGGTCGGTACCACATTGGGGCTCTTTAAGTAGTCGTAATGCTTTTTTCTTTTAGTCAAACAATTATGTGTTTCTTGAACTTATGTTAAACGTTATGTATTTTGCTATCATTTGAACAATTGCGCACTTACTTGAAATGAATATTGCTAGTATTAGTATTGTATGTTCATTTGGAACAACATATGTGCTTCTTTGAATATGATATAAATGTGTATGTTTTTTGAACTTATGTTTGAAGTTATTTTTTTTACCGTATTGAGATTTAACAAATCTTGATGTTTTAGCAGGTTTATAATGGATAACGAAAAAAGGCTATTGCTATTAGTTTTTGTGAATTTGTTTATTCGATACTTTTGGAGGAGAAATCTAAAAAGAAAGCCGGATAATTCTTCGGCGATGTCCGAACATCAGTTTATATTAGAGTTATTAGAAGGAAATGATAGACAATGCATTGAGCTCTTACATATGTCACGCGATTCATTTGTCAGACTTTGCGCCCATTTTAAAGTAAAGGGGTGGTTAAAGGATAGTAAACATATATCGGTTGAAGAAAAGATGGCGATGTTTTTGATGATGCTCGGTCACAACCAACGGTATGTAGTCGTCAAGCATAGATTTCAACACTCAAAACAAACAATCCATAAATATTTTTATGAAGTATTGAATGCAATGATGACGTTTGCAAAAGAATGATAGTACCGACTACTTTTAGTCCAAATCCAAACATCCCGGGACATCATAAGAGGTTACGATAGATTTTTAAAGGAGTCGTTGGTGTGCTTGATGGAACTTTGATACATGTTGTTATCCCTCCTGACGAACAATATTCGTATAGGGGAAGGGGAAAAGGCGATTGTTATCAAAATGTATTAGCAGTATGAGACTTCAACATGATTTTTACGTTTGTCGTGGCCGGCTGGGAAGGGGTGGCACATGATTCTACAATGTTATCTGAAGCTTTAGCAGATCGAGATACATCATTCCCATTTCCACCACCAGGTTTGTTTACATTTTTTAATATTTACATTTTATTTTGAAGATTAATTAATTATTTATTTTTACATATAATTGTTATCTTTGTGATGCTGCTTATACACACATTCGAGGATTTATGGCCCCATATCGTAATGTGAGATATTGGATTGGAGAGTTTCATCGAAGACCTGCATTGAACAACAAAGAAAAATTTAACCACTCACATGCAAAAACTTCAGAATGTCATTGAGCGTGCTTTTGGTGTCTTAAAATCATGATTCCCTATTTGGAAGAGAATGCCTCCATTCCCTTTGTTACACAAAGAAACATGACAATTGCATGTTTTGCTCTTCATAAATTTATACGAAAAGAGGGTTTCAGTGATGAGTTTTTTTCACAATACGATCAAGTTGATGCGCCAATTCAAAGTGATGATGATGAGGAGGAGGAGGAAAAGGATGACATACAACCACATGGGAGTGCAGCAGACTGGGAGTATATGGTTAATCTACGAGATCAAATTACTGACCATTTAATGCAAAATATGTGAGTTGTATGAATTTTTAGTTAAGTTATTTGTCGTGGGCAGTGTATTAGAATGATTTTAGAAAAAAAAATTAAAAATAATTTTTTTAAGGGGGTAGGGTGGGGTTGGGTGGGGACCACATCTGTAGAAAAGATGTGGACTAAATATCTACAGTCTGTAAGAAAAAGATTGTTTGTTTTTAAAGTATGCAGAATGCTAAAATAAACTGAAATTTAAATAAATTGATTTTTTTAACTTGAAATAATTTCCAATAATTCTAATTTTATAACATTGAACAATCTGAAATTTGAAAGGCATTTTTAGTACATCCACAATATTATTTCGACCTACAAGCCCAAAATCGCAACGTACTTGAAAAAAATGCAATTTACATGTTTGTGTTTACATTTTCAATTCTCAACAATATCAGCTTCCTAAATATGTAAATGTAAATTGCTAAAAAGTATTTCTAGTTTATAAAAGATGACCAAAATATGGATCATATTAACTGCTACCCTTATTTTTCTGCTTCCCTTCATTGTCAGTCTCGGTAGAGAAAGAAAAGAGTCGTATTTTTTAGGGCTAGAAAAAAAAGACGCGAAGACTTTAGAAGAGACAAAAAGAGGTTGGGCCAGCACTTTTCCAAGAAGAGGATGCGCAGACCTTTTTAGGTCTGCAGTCTTCTAAAAACCAAACAATTTGCAAGCGAAAGGTCTGCCCGCCCGCAGACAATAGTGGACAAAAAGAGCTTTTGGAAAAAAAAACACCCCCTTAGTCCACATCTTTTTCCGCAGACATGGAAAAAGACAAAAGACATTTAACATCTTCGAAAACAAACACAACCTAAGTCTGTAATGTTCCTGATTTCGCAAGTAGTAACAGTTTGCTCAACTTTTTTAACCCAAATATTTCATCTGGGATTTCACCGGTGAGTTTGTTTTTAGAAAGATCAAGCGAGTAAAGCTTAGTGCAGTTGCCGAGAGATGATGGATACATGCCGAAAATCATATTGCCCCACAAGAATAAGCTCTGTAACTTACCAAGTTGCCATGGAATTTGGCCGAAAATTTGCTTTTTATCAAGCCGAATCGCTGTAAGGCTTGTGCAATTGCTGAGTTCCGATGGAATTGGGCCGGTTAATAAATTCTCTGACAAATGAAGATCTTCAAGAACTGTTAGCTTTCCTAAATCACTTGGGATTTGACCATTCAATTCATTGCCGAAAATTTGCTTTACATGGTAGGGGTGGGGTGTTGGGTTTATTATTTTTTAT
The DNA here is from genome assembly GCA_023525715.1 of Cichorium intybus. Taxonomy (NCBI): domain Eukaryota; kingdom Viridiplantae; phylum Streptophyta; class Magnoliopsida; order Asterales; family Asteraceae; genus Cichorium; species Cichorium intybus. The sequence continues at coordinate 45,939,660 of CM042013.1, forward strand.
TAATTAATTAATTAATATCTTAAAAAAAAAGAAAAAAAAGTTAGAAATCGTAATTTGAGTCTTTTTACATGGACCATCGACCAATAATGTAAGCTTTTTGCAACCACAAAGATTATCAGTGTGAAAATAAAAAACTTGGATGTAAACTTAAAAATGGATAAACCACAGTGACCAAAATTGTAATTTACCCTAAATGTATAGAAGATCCCGATCTTGATCTTACCATTTTAAGATTCTTCAACAGAAAACAATCTCAGTCACATTGAAGCAAGATCTATACTGCGATCTTAGGATCTTAAGTAGGATCTTAAAATCTTAATCTGATCCGATCTCACATCTAGTTGTGGATGGTCATGATAAACTTGTTTATTTTTCTACTAAAGATGTTTCCTTTCTAATTTTTGTGGTTTCTAACAAAAAAATCATAGTTTGTGCTTAAGAAGTTAACTTCGATTCTACCATCGGTGTTTTAGTAGAGATTAAGTTATAGGAATTGCATAACGTATGACATTGAGAGTAAATTTGGAGACTACTTTATTGGTAGGATGTTCAGATCTCGATTATGATCTTATGATCATGATCTTGCAAAGCATAAAACGATATTAGATAAGATCCCGATCTTAACAACCTTAATATAGAGTATATAATATTGACTTTTTTCTGAAGTCGAAATCATGGAATTCAAAATTTGTAATTTCCGAACTCTATTACAATTTTTAAAGTTCGACTTTCTAATAAAATGGTAGTTTAGAAAATGTTTTTTCTGAAATTATAAAATCAATTATCGTTTTTCTAAAAAGAGGCGGCTCGCAATTTCGAAGTAAATCTGGTTTAGGTCTATTATAATAGCGTGGTTTCTAAGGTTTTAAAAACACAATCTGTTCGAACTTCCAAAAGTTTGAAATGTCATTGAAGACAATATATCGTTATGGAACATCATATAACTCTTTTCATATATAATTTTGGTATAAAATATATCGTTTGTAAACTTAGGTTCTAATTTTTAAAGTCAGGTTTTCAAATATAAATGTAGTTTGAAAAATGGTCTTTTGGAAATTTTGAGTTCAATTATCATTTTCGAACATACTTCTAAAAATGGTAGCTCCCAATTTCAAACTTAATCTGATTATGGTCTATTTCCTGGAGTCATTTCTAAGATTTCAAATGTACATGTTCCAATTTCCAAATTTTCAAAATGTCGTTGAAGGCAATATATCAGTGTGGAATATCCTATAATTGTTTTCCAAACTACAAATAAAATTTTGTATAAAATATGTAGTTTGTAGAATTAGGTTTTTCTCAATTTCAGTCTATTCATTAAGAGTGAATTAATTATCTCGCGAGCAGGCGAAACTCACTTTTAATGAATAGACTGGAATTAAAAAAAACACAGATAGGCGGAGCAAGTGAACGGTCTATGGTGTTTGAAGCAGAGGTTAGGGTTTTGCTAGGTTGTGATGGCGGTGGCTCAGGGAAGAAGAGAATGAGGTGGCATGTAGAGGGAGACGGTCGTGATCAGAGGTGTCTTATAAGGTGATGGTGGTGGTAAGAGCTAATGATATGCGGCGTATAGGGTGATGTTGGTGGTGAGAGGCGGCGTATAGGGCGATAGGGGTAGTGCTGAACAGCGGCGTAATCGATGTTGATGGCGGTGAGAGGCTTCGGTTCCACCGTGGAAAACAACAGCGAGAGTAATAGGTAAACCATATATTGGTACGTGGAAAGCAATATAAGAAAAAAGATAAAAGCAGACAAATAAGAGCTGGCGGGAGATGAATGGTTAAGGAACTATTCATCCTCTCATTGATAAATGTATTAGCTTTATAATATAATATAATATAATATGTTTCAAATTCTCGATCATAGCGTTCGTTTAAAAAAAGAGTTTTCAAGATTTGCAATATAAACTTCAAACTTTCATAATTGGCATAATGAACCCTATAACAAATAGTCATTTGTGTAAATTTCGTTTCTTGACGTTTTAGGTCCCTCATCATAGTCATATCTCTTATCGGGTCACAAATAGTTTTCTTGAGTTATTGTTTTTTTTATTATTTATTTACTATATATTTCTTTTAAATTTAACAAACGCATTGAAAATTTGAAATACAAAAACGAGCATTACAGAGCACATGGTATATTGATATTTTTTATGGTGTATAACTTTATATACATGCCAAGTTGCATACTTGTGCATCCTCCATCCTAGCACCACCTCTTCATAAGGGGTGATTTCAACATAAAGTCCCCCTGCAAAATATCTCAGGTTTGTTTTCATACAATGCTGAAAAGTAGTTTTAAATATGTATGTATGTATGTATGTATGTATGTATGTATGTATGTATGTATGTATTATTGTATGTATGTATGTATGCATGTATGCATGCATGCATGCATGCATGCATGCATGCATGCATGTATGCATGCATGTATGTATGCATGTATGTATGTATGTAAATATTTATATATTTACCTCCTCTATTCATTTCATGTCCATCAATGGATATTGTGTATATGACACCATTATGATTAGAGTTTATTATACAAAAACATATCTTAGAAAAGAATGCCCTTTACCATTTATTATTAATCAATATTGTCAAGCTAGTCATGTTGCCTCGAAATTACACATTGAAGTCTAGATAAACTCTCTTCGAAATCAGACATTTTATATGCTTTGCATGTCTTTGGGAACAAAATTTTCACTGCACGATTTTTTCTAGTCTTAGATCGCAAATTCATAATCAAATTCTGAGAACAAATACCATGATATGCATTTGGGAAGACATTTGCAATGGCAATGTAAATGGAATTGGTCATATCATATATGATGGCCCAATTCCCAACATCACTAAGGTATTTTTTTAGCTTCATTAGAAACTAGGACCACAATTGCATACTCTATGTTATGTCGACTTTGTCCGATTTGGAAGATTGAAGTAAGCTTCTTTATTTTTAATACATTTATATCAAGCAAGAAATTGTTGGAATCAACCATCTTCATTTATCGTCATGTCAACCTCTATCGGCGGCACTTCTCTTGCTACTTCAATTGGTGCGTCAAAATCATGTTCATCCTCATATATGAATTCGATATATAAATATTCATTTTTGATAATTATAATTAATTAATATCATTTAATATATAATATGATTATAAATATTTGCTATTATATTTAAATAAACTAGAAATGTATAAAAATTAAAACTAGAGGACTAAAAATGACAAGTGAAACATTAACTCTATATTTGGTGTAAATGAATAGTGTTACTCTATATTTGAAGTAATACTGTTCAAATACTCAAATATATAGTTGGTTATAGAGTGGGGTTGGGAGCAAAATAGAGTAACTCTATTTTTAGAGTGGGGTTGGAGATGCCCTAAGGGAATATTGACAATGAAGATTAGCGATTGCATGTAGTTTAGAAATATTTAAATCTCTAAATTATTGGACCATCAATCATAACAATAGTAAAGAAACAGGAGCCGCAAATAAGCTAGTGTTGTATTAAAACTGATTCTTACTACGCAACCCAATACAAAAAAGAAGAAATCAAATTAGTTAGTGTCATCTTTCTTAATAGGGAAAATGACACTGTAGCCCAATGAGCTTTTAGTTTTTGGTTTAAAAGGTCTCTGAAGTTATTTTTTTGCTTTCTAGGGGCATGAACTATATTATTTCGGGTTAAAAACACCATTGACCCCCAAATGAAGGGGTCAGTCGGTTAAAACCGTCTAGTCAGCTGCCAAGTCACTCATTCTCACTCCTGGTCAGCTACCATGTCACTTGTACTTACCCCTAATCATCTACCTATATTGTTTCGAGATTCAATCGCAATCGGGATTTTTTTGAACGGTATAATCTCATTTTTCTTCTATTTCCACCCATGATGGGGGTTCTCTTCGATTTCCACCCATGATGGGGGTTTCGTGGCTACACCTTCACCAGTGGCGGTTTCAGACTTTCAGGTTCACCGATGAGTCATTAAGATCTTTACAGATGCTCGAGGAAAGATAATTAATTAAGATCAATCTTTTGAGCCAATAATCTGAACTCATGTGCACCGTTTGCTACACGTACAGATACAATGAGTTTTTATGTGGAAAGTGGCGATAGAATTCTACTGAGGGTAATCAACTCGGCCCTCAATCAACAGCTATTTTTCACAATCGCGGATCACGAACTAACCGTAGTGGGAGTTGATGCGCTCTGCAGAAAGATCGGAGCAGGTTTACAGCTTTGATTTGGCTTGGCTTCTTCCGATTGCGATTGAATCTCGAAGCATCAACATCAATTTCGATCCCGATTGCGACGGCGATCCCTGTTGTGATTGATTCTCGAAGCATCAACATCAATTTCAACAAAAACAATCTATCGATTTTGATTTGGCTTCTTCCGATTCAGGTTTGTGTCGCCTTTGAAGTCTTCAATCTACCGATTCATCAACTGTGTTTTGTTCTTTAGAGTTTTTTGGGGTTCAAATTAGGCGTGTTTCTCAACTCTCTTTCCAGAAATTGTGATATCGTTGCTGCGGCTAGGGTTTGCGATCGAAGAGGGAAGACATTTGGGATTCCTCTGATAACACATATAGTGTCAGCCAGCCACGTAGATGAGATCCGCCTATGTGGCAATGTAACCGGTTGAATTGTGTTAAGGGAGTAAATGAATACGTCAATCTCTACTTCGTACCCCTAAAAAGCAAAAAAATAATAATAATAATAATAACTTCAGGGACCTTTTAAACTAAAAGCTAAAAGTTCATTGGACTACAGTGTCATTTTCCCTTCTTAATATAGCCAACTTCTCCATAATTGTTTTTTTATATCTTAGCACTAGAAAATGAGGTGGGAAAAACTTCATTGGTGGATTCATTTGGATAAACTCATTATTAATCGTAGATAAATTATAATTATGGTGGCAAAGTTATGTATGCGTAAACATTAGCCAACACATATGCATGGCGAAATTAGACTATAAAATACCAAGACGAAATAGGTGTTTGGAACATGTGTCTAAATGTCGGACCAACCCTCTTACGTCCGATCGATGTCAGAAAAAATACATTCAAATGCACTTCTTTGAATAAAAAGTCTAAGATGTCATATTCTAGATTTCACTTATTGTCATATCTTGTTACAACTCATTGCCTTAGACATGATTACGATGTAGTTCGGAGTTAGTGGTCATTTCCATAAACTCATGAAGAGTTGATCAATTGAAATTATTTTACAATATAATATGCTATTTTTTAAATATCCCCTAAATTAAACCAAATGCAAAATATATTACAAATATTGAAGGGATTTACTTGCAAGATTGGTCCTTATGATATCCCATTTTTTTCGATTTGGTCTAACAAGTTTCGAATTTGCAGGATTCGTCCCCATAAACAGGTTTCATTGCGGATTTGGTCCCTTCCAAAACTAAAAAGACTGTTATACATTTTTCATAATTATTTTTCTATTTTCTTTCTTTAATGTTCCTAATTATTATTACTATTAAAACAAAATGGACTCGCCACCTGTCCATCTCCCACCCCTTTTCACATTCTTCTTCATAATTTATCAATATTGCTCTCTCAATTGCAACTTCTTCCTTTCAACTACCCCCCCCCCCCCAACCCCACACACACACACACATACATACACCCCAAAATACATATTTACATAAACATATAAATGGGTATATTATTTTTAAAACAAAATACATATTTATGAATATTGCTCTCTCATTACTATTATTTCTTTAATGTTCCTAATTATTATTACTACTAAAACAAAATGGACTCGCCACGTGTCCATCTCCCACCCCTTTTCACATTCTTCTCCATAATTTATCAATATTGCTCTCTCAATTGCAACTTCTTCCTTTCAACTATTTACCCCCCCCTCTCCCCTACACACACATACACACACCCCAAAATACATATTTACATAAACATATAAATGGGTATACCTAATCACAAAACCTTCACCAAATCATAGTTAATCTCTCAAACTCAAATATACTCTAGATGTATCAATAGCAACAGGAAAATCGATAAAACAAAAAAACACACAACACACTCAGAGTCTCCATATATTGGCCAAAAGGAGAGCCATGAGAACACATATTGCCATGAGTACTTTGCCACCAAGAAGAGAAGAATAAAATACATATAAAGCACTCCAGCAATCAATTTGATACTACTTGCAAAAGCGATAATGGTAAAAAAAATCATCCAAAGAACAAAGAGTTGACCATCGTTAGTAACCAGGTTTTGAGCTTACAACATCAATAACAACAAAAAAACGATCGCCAAAGATCAATTCCATAAGAATCAAAACAATCCTTATAAGGAAATTGAGAGACCGTAATAATAAAATCTAATCAAAACCAAAACAGATCTCAACATTCATATAAGCATTCATTATGAGAGCAGGACAAAAACAAAAACATTAGATAATATACAAAGAAACCATTTTGGACAACGAAAAATCATTCACAGTCAGAACCGATGACCAAAATCATATGGAAGGTATCTAATTTGGAAAGAAAATATAAAGCTTTCACAAAACTCACAAGAAGATTCAAGCTACGAACATATCTAATCATAGGGTGATTCACGGTAAATTGAATGAAATTTCATCAAGTGTTGACTCTAGACGTGTACACAAGATTCCAATGATCACATTCCATTTTGTGAGCTCTCAATATATTTCTATAATTTGGGTCATAACAATATAGATATGAGAGAGAGTTTGTTGGTTGTGAATCTAAAGTAACAATGAAATTACCTCGAGGAGATTGAATAAGTTGGACTGCTGGCTTTCAATTTGAAGAAGTTGATTGCGGTTCAAAGATAAGTCGTCAAATTCTTACTGGATTGAATTAATACAGAACTGTCATTGATCCTAACAACTTTGGAGCTTGACTTTCTTCATGATATTGAGATTCGTGCTTTAAACGTGACATCTTCGACTAGTTTATAAGGCAATCCCTCTCAATTTTTTGGATTGAGTGGAGATGTAACTGTTTGAGAGAAAGTGTGTGTGTGTGTGTGTGTGTGAGGGAGAAAGAGTATTGGGCCCATTCTGTTTTAATAATAATAATTAATAAAATAAAATAAAAAATAATTGTGAAAATGGTATAATAGTCTTTTTAGTTTTAGAATGGACCAAATCCGCAATGAAGCAATAAAAACTGACACGACATGCTAACCCAAACACGGAACAAACGTGTTTGGATAAGAGATTTTAACTTGTTTAATTAAATGGGTTGACACGACACGATTATTAATCATGCAAGGTTAAGAGTTTCAACTCGAAAATGACTTGAACATGACTCGTTTGTATATATGCAAGTTTTTTAGTTATTTGGATAAATTCAGAAAACACCAAACAACCAAAACTAAATATGAAAGAAAAACTTTGAGTTGAGTCACTTTGTAATATAAAAACGACTTTGCCTCCTAAGTCAAAGCTTAGTTTTTAGCTTTTCTATTCAATCATATACTTCATAGTCTCGTTTAGCCCACTCTTTCATCCTCTTTCCCAACTCTTATTAACTCCACTTTACCCTCTCATCTTGCAATGGATTTTTCTCTTCTGCCTCCAATTTTTACTCTTTCTAGTTTTTCATTTTTGCAATTTTGTCTCACCAACTTCTACTCTTTCAACTTGTTAATATTTCAACATGATACGACATGACATATTTACAAGGTCTAAACCCTAAACATGTTAACCTGACACGAAATAAACGAGTTGACACGGCACGACACGATTATTAAACAGGTTGGGTTATGGTCAAGCACTTTCAACCTGTTTAATATTTTGATTTGTTATAAACCCGACATGACACGACACATTTTCCAAGTCTAACTGCCAGGGGCGAAATCTACAAGTTTAAAACATGTTAACCAAATCCAAAAAAAGACTAAAAAAGTCCAATCATATAAGGCGTTTATTCAAAATAGCACAAGTTAAGCCTTATTCCACAAACTAGCCAAGAAAATCGCAGGTGGGCTACTCCAACCTACGATTTCCCCCCTCCCACCTACTATTTGGTGTTTTGAGGGCTAAAAGAAAAGAAATTCGGAGCCTCATCTTTTTTCCCTCACATGTGAGATGCTCTCTCCCTCCTACGAAATCCTTTGGCCACCTGCGATTTCTTATCCAGTTCATGATAACATATGATTTTAAATAGACATAAAACCTTGTATGTACGATGATATAAAGCTTAATACGTCAAGTTTTTACCTAGGGACAATTATTATTATATAAAAAACAACATAAGATTTGAGATATTAACAAAGTTCCAAAACGCAAATTTCTTATCAGCCATTAGAGAGCGTTTTTCGTCTACGGAAATGGAAAAAATGAGTTTATTAGGTTTATATATCATGAGCTGATGGGCCAAGCTCACCTACGAAATCGCAGCCTATAAGGGAAAATCAAAGGCGAGGTGTCGACCTGGCCACCAAATCGCAGGTGGTATGAGGAAATCGCAGATGAGACTGGTCACCCGCGATTTGTTTGACTATTTTGAGACATCAAGCTTAATTTGTACTGTTTTAAAGAAACCTCTTATATGATTAGACTAATTTAGTTATTTTTCAGGGAAAATGACACTGTAGCACAACAATGTTACACGAAATGGTCTATTTGGTCCCTAATGTTTTTTTGCCATATAAGGGAACAAAAAGTGGAAAACATGTTTTAAAATACCATTGACCCGAAAGTGAAGGGGTCACCTGGTCATGTTGTTCAATTATGTTACGAAGCATCCTACTCATCATCCATGTCATCAAAATTGGACATCATGTTCAATCTACGTGTTCAATCTATGTTTAAATAAATAGAAGTTGTACGACTGCGGTTCAAAAACAGTAGAAAACCCTTATCGAGATTTTCCCACCAAACCCTTTTTCCCGATCACTTTCTTCTTCGTGAAAATGGAATCAAACTGCAAAGTCGATGTGCATCACCATGGAGTCTTCACCAGGCAACCATTGAGTTATACAGAGGGCATGCATCACCTGTTTGAAGACACTGATTTTGCGGGGATGGATTTAGAGGAATGTGTGAAGTTTCTTGAAAGATTTAACGGAGAGAAATTGAGCAACTTGTATTTCTGCTTACCTGAGACCGAGCTACAAGAAGGTATAAAGATGATTACAGATGAAATGGACTATGTTGAGTTCATCGAAATCGCATACCATTATGGAACTGTTGTGCCTATGTACGTGGATCATACCGGTGTTAATGTCCAGGAGTGGATAGCTGAAGAACACGATGAGGTGATTAGCCCTGAAGATCACCATTCCGGTGTAGCAGAGGAGATCGATAGACTTGACATCAACACTCCTGTGAACAACACAAGATCACCACCGGAGATGGTAGATGGTGAAGAAAATCATATGGGTGAGCATGAGCCAGGACAAGTTCACATTGGTGAGATTGACAGGCAAAGTGATGTTCAAACAAGGTTTAATCCAGATGTTGAGTGGAAAAAATAGAAGCCTGTACTAGGTATGCGTTTTGAAAGCCCTAAACAGTTGAAAGATATGCTTTGTAACTATGCTGTTGCAAATGGATATCAATTGTGTTATAAAAAGAATGATAGTAGGAGGTTATTGGCAAATTGTTGTGATGGGGATTGTTCATTTAGGCTATGGGCTTCATGGATGAGCGAGGAGCAGTCATTCCAAATAAAGTCTTTAATCCATGAGCATAATTGTGCAAGGAATTTCAAGTTTGGTTCAATTGTCAACTATGCTTGGATTGGTAGTCATTACACAAATGAGATATTACATAACCAAAAGTTGACTGTTAGACAATTAAGGGAAGATGTTAAACAAAAATTTGGGATTGAGGTTAGCATGAGTCAATGTAGGAGAGGAAAGAAGCATGCATTGACTCTAATCCAGGGAACCATAGTTGAACACTATGCCAAACTTTAGCCATATGGAGAGGAGATTAGAAGATCTAATCCGGGGTCTAATGCGCAAGTGGGGGTAAATTGCATGCCATATGGAAAAAATTACTTCAGTCGGTTTTATGTGTGTTTTGAGGGTTTAAGAAAGGGTTGGAAAACTGGTTCTAGAAGAGTGATTAACCTTGATGGGTGTTTTTTGAAATGTTATTGTTCTGGTGAGTTGTTAAGTGCAATTGGAAGGGATGCCAATAATCAAATATTCCCAATTGCTTGGGCTGTAGTTTGTGTGGAAAATAAAGAAAACTGGAAATGGTTCATGGAGAACCTTACAGAAGATCTGCATCTTGAAAGTGGTCTTGGAGTTACTTTAATGTCAGATCAACATAAGGTATGGATGTTAAAAAAATTTCATGATTTATTTCATTTTTTTTTTCAACTTATGGATGCATATCAAATTAAATTCATAATTTTGGCATGTAGGGTCTTTTAGAGGCTGTCAAGGAAGTTTTACAAGCAGCTGAACATAGGCAATGTGCTAGGCATATTTATGCTAACTTTAAAAAGAGATTTTCTGGTGCTCACTTTGAAAACTTATTTTGGAAAGCAAGCAAGGCTACAACGGAACCTCATTTCAAAGCAGTAATGAAAGAAATTGAGCTTTTAAACCTTGCAGCTCATGAACATCTAATGGAAAGGGATCCTAAGACTTGGTCAAGGGCTTTTTTTAGATTTGACAGCATGTGTGATGCTGTAGAGAATGGAATATCTGAAAGCTTCAATAGTGTTATTGTTGAAGCAAGAAAAAAACCAATTATAACAATGCTTGAAGAGATACGTACTTATGTGATGGAAAGGATGCATAAGATGCAAATGAAAGGATGCATTAGATGCAAATGAAAGGATGTAATTGGCCTGACTACCAAGTTTGCCCAGCCATCAGACACAAAATTAATGAGTTGAAAATCCAGCAAAGGTATGTATATGTGGTTTTACATGCTACTTAACAATGCTACTTACACAACATACTTTTTAATTTGCAGATACTGGCAAGTGCTTCCTAGTGGCCTTCTCCAATTTGAAACTAGGAACTTAGGAGAATCCTATGCAGTTGACTTGGAAAAGAAAAGTTGCAGCTGCAGGCTGTGGCAACTAAATGGATACGGCTGTGTTAATTCAATTGCAACAATTTCATACATAAATGGGACAATTGAAGCATATGTGGACCCATTATATCTAGCTACATTTTACAAGAATGCTTACAAGTATCCATTGCTAGCTATGAATGGAAGTGACATGTGGCCATCTACTGATTACACCCCTCCTTTGCCACCAATTAAAAGGAGAATGCCAGGTAGACCAAATGTTAAAAGAAGAAGGGATGCTTCAGAAAGAGTTGGAAGACATACAGTGTCTAAAGTGGGCAAAAGAGTTTTGTGTGGTATCTGTAAGCAGCCTGGGCATAACAAGAAAACATGTAAGCAAGTTCAAAGGCCCCCTAAAGTCAGAGTACCAAAAGGTTCAACTAGAAAGTCAAATTTGCAAGATGAAGGTGAAGTAGCTAATGGAGGTAATGAACAAGAACTCAATCCATCAACAGATAATGGAGTCAATGAAAATGAGCCTGGGATGGGAGTAAATGAAAATGAGGATGGGATTGGAGTAAATGATAATTAGGCTGAGATTGGAGTAAATGAAAATCAAGCTGGGATTGGAGGAAATGAAAATGAGGCTGTGATTGGAGGAAATGATAATCAGGTTGAGATTGGAGTAGATGAATATCAGGCTGGGATTGGAGGAAATGAAAATGAGGCTAGGATTGGAATAACTGAAAGTATCATGGTCAATGTGGAGGATGTTATTGGTTTGATGACACAAGAAAGCATAAGCAGTGGAAAACGTAAGCCAAAAAGGTCAGAGAAGATAGTGAAGAAAAATTGGCTAAAAGAATTGAAGGCAAGAATGGTGAAGGCAACACTTCTGACCTCCCTGTGGATTTAGATTAGAAGATGGTTGTTGTGTTTGTGTGTCAATAAAGTGTTAGAAATGTTTGTGGTGTTCTGAGTATGATTGTTAAGTATCTGGATTATGTGAACAACTAGGTTTGGTATGAATTTGATTGTTAAGTGTTTGAGTATGATTGCATAATTGGTTATCACTTTATTTTCATTAACTAATGTGTATGATGCGGATCATTAACCCATAAGTCATACACCAAATTCAATTAAGCCCAATTTGGTTATCATTAACTCATTTTATTTTCCTGAAATATTAAGGCACAATTTGGTTATCATTAACCCGTTTTGATTAACCTATTTAAATTTCATTAAGTGTCCGAGTATCATTAAGGCCTAATTTGGTTATTCCATTAAGCCATAAGTCATACACCAAATTCAATTAAGCCATTAAGTTCTTCAGAATTCCATTAAGCCATAACTCATTAAGCCGTTTTGATGTTCAGAATGTGCAATAAGTCATACTCCATTTTGATAATTTCATTAAGCCATTAAGTTGTTCAGGATGTGCAACAAGTCATAATCCGTTTTGATAATTCCACTAACAATCTAACATATACGAAGACTCCAAATCAACAGTTTAATAAGGAACAAAATATGATATTTATCAACATACCATTAACCATTACAATCCGATAACAAGCTAACCATACCTAACAGGCTAACATTAACCATTAATCGGATTAACACATAACCATCCGATAAAGACCTAAACATATATAACACGAACACAAAAGAAACCCCAAAATAAACCGACCGTACCCATCGGTAAACAAACCCAAATTATTGTTAATTAGTTAGATAATTTCGATCCCCCAGAAACCCCAAACCCAGTTCACCTCCACTGGCGGATCTTCATCCTCAACCTCACTTGAACGCAGACGAACGGACAAACCAACCAAGTGCAACATAGAAAACCACTACGGCAACGTTAACGACGATGTTAACCTTCCTTTGCAGTGCCAACAGTTGAGACTCAACGCCATTGAACTCTTATGCGGTCACAGTGCGACTTCCGTTCGGCGCTCCAGGCGGCGGCGATAATCCAGTGGTTGGAGTTCCAGTCGGTCGACCTCCAGATGAGTGAACTGTCGAAGGGGACATCCGCATTGTGCTCGCTTTGCTTCGAGAGACGGTAATCCTATGATCGCTCGTGAGTGGGGTGTTCAAATCATCCATATTTATACCGTTCATGGGGTATCCCGATGATGAAGACGATGACACCATAAGCTTTTTCTGATTTCGATATAAGGGTATCAATGTTTTCTTTTTTGTTGCACATTGGTCGGGTTATAAGGGGAAAGGGGACACGGTCCATGTGGAACCCTTGTCCCCAAGCTTCGTAATTTTTCATTCCATGTCACGATTTTTAATGCCACGTATGGTCCACGTGGTACGGTAACCGGTTAAAAATGGGATTGGGTTAATAATAACCTGTTTTTAATACATTGTTCCCTTATATGGCAAAAAAAAAAAAAAATATTTGGGACCAAATAAACCATTTCGTGTAACATTGTTGTGCTAGAGTTTCATTTTCACTTATTTTCATCTACCACGATTTTGTCCGTGAGAAACTGATTTTTTTTTTCCTTAAATTTAAAACCTAAAACCGAAAATCAACTGAATCGGTTTGAAGGGTTACACTCGAAGCTACTCCATGGAACTTGTATGTCCCGATAATCAGTAAATACGTCCAATGGAGGTGGATATGTTAGAGGTCTTAAGGGTACTCGAATCTTCACTTTCTCGAACAAACTGGCGTCTCAGAGCTTCTTCAAGGCGGCGTCTTGAGACAGGTTCTTTACTCCTTCATTCTTCTCTTTGAAATTCAGAATTATATATACTTGTACCTGTGTCTGCTATTTTTACGCTTAATTTTTGTTGGTTTCGGGTTACGGAGCCCTAATCGAACTAGTATCTTCACGATCGTTAATAATTTAGCATTATGATTTGGTCGAACACTTTAGTTTAATCAGCGTGTTTCAGTAATACACACTCAAATATTCTATATATACCCCAATAATGAGAACATAGGATTAATATTCTGGATCAAAGTCAATAACTGCATAACTGATAGCCAAATTTGCTTATATGTATCTTTTTTGGGCAGATATCCTGGCATTATGCACAGGAATGAGACCAGTAATAATGATAGATTATGGTGGAAAGATGCCTGAATTAAGAGAACGACTATGTGCATTTCTCAAGATTAACCAAGAGGTTTCATTACAACTTAAGCTTGTTCATAATCTCATAGCTTGAATTTTGATTTTCATATTTTTATATGCCCTTTAACCAGGAGTCTTCTATCTTTGAAAATTTGCGAGTTATGGTTATTGAAGACATGATATATCTGATACATGTCAAAGGGCTTGCAGATCTTATCAAATTAACAATAAACAAAGAACAGGAACTGCATTTTGTTGACCTTGAACAAGATCCACCAAAGGTTAAAACTTAAAATATCATCCACATCTACTATATCTTTGAAGTCTTGGTTTTTTTTATACATCTTTTTTGAATCAATCAATCCAGATGATGGTGGATATTGAAGGGAGTTCCATTGGAGCACAATTTATATCACTCCAGAAGATGTTTTCATCGGTATTTTGTAGTGATGAAGTAACAAATGATGTTTCTGAATGTAGTAAAGATTCAACAAGTAATGGTGAATCATGTTGTGTTACTTATCAGCCTTCTGAATTTATCGATCTTAGTCACTTTATGCAAGATACACTTGTCACTGTGCCTACTCTAAACGGGTAATTCCTCTACCTTCAACATTTTTCTTGAAATAAATATAAAATCAACTGTGGAATTTTTATGTAAGAAACACAACATGGAGCTCTTAGGTATGAAAGACTTACCTCCATATCTTGTTATACTACCTCTGGAATCTTGAACCTAAGGGGCCGTTTGGTTCGTCAGAATTCGAGGGAATTGGAATCCATTTCTTTCGAATTCCTGCGTTTGGTTCAAGTTTTCTTTGAAGGAATTAGATTCCAATTCCATTAAAATGGAGGGAATGAATACTTTTGGTGGTTGGATGGAATTCATTCCATCCATTGGAAGAGGGAATGTGCAAGATTACCATTATACCCTTCTATTACACTTCAAATTGAAACCATCTACCACCACCCATTGCCACCACCCCCAGCCACCAACTGCCACCGCCACCGCCACCGCCACCACCACTACACACCACCATCACCACCCACCACAACCATTGCCACCCATCAATACCCACCACCACCCACCGCCACCACCACCACCACCCACCGCCACCACCGTCACCTTCTACCACCACCGCCACCACCATCATCCACCACCTATCACAACCGCCACCACCAACCATAGCTACCACCGCCACCATCCACCGTCACCCATCACTGCCACCACCCGCCGCCGCCACCACTGTTACCCACCACCCATCACAACCGCCACCACCCACCACACCCACCATTACTCACCACTACCGCCGCCATCCACCGTCACTATTACCCACCACCACCGCCACCACCCACCGTCACCCACCACCGTCCCCCACCACCACCACCACAACAACCCACCACCACCACCGTCACCCACCGCCTCCACCATCCACCACTATCATTAAGTTGTAAAACAAAGTAAAATTATGCAAAAAACATAAGAAGGGTAAATTTGTCATTTACATGGATTTCCTGCCAACCATACATGGAATTGGATTCCAATTCCATTTCCTACCAACCAAATAGAATATGGAATTGGATTCCAATTCCTAATAGATTCCAATTCCTTTGACAGATTCCAATTCCTTCAAAAACTTTCTGCAAACCATACGCAGAAAGTTAACACTTAACTAGACATGAGAGATTCTGTAGTTATTGGTAAAACCTCGAGAAAACATAACAAGTTACCTGGATGTGGTCGGTAAAGTCAACAACGAACAAGACGTTAAAATTACCATATTGTCCTTGATACATAATAATACAATATAACCGATATAACCAACATAACTTGAAAAGTAACAAAGTTTTTCACACAAATTGTTTATAAATATATAAACGCAAACAAAGTTCTAATACAAATTTGTAACACAAAATAGCCAGCACTATTTGTTTATTTAAATGCATAGATTTAAAGGTTTCATATGTTTTAAGAGGATATCCATTGATCCCTACAAACAAATCTACCATGAATGCTACAATGGTTCTATATGGTATGAATTATGATAAATATATAAAACAATATGGTATTTTTTTTTATACTAAAGGTGGCCACATTGCTGCAGGTGGCTTCTTGGTTATCCAGTGGTGTATATTTTTGGCAAGGACCATATAGAAGATGCTGTATATAATCTTTCCACCAAATCACTACATCTTTTCAATGTTTTTGTCCGCAGGTTTATCATCACTAATCTTTTTTTTTTTGTCAGCATTCAAACTATTTTCCTACTTCAAAACCGTATTTAGGATAATGATTATGTATTTTATGATATGTTATTGCTAACTCCATTTTTGTTTCCCGTATCAACTATCTTGTATAAAATAGCAAACATTATATTCCAGTTTTAACTTGATTTACATCAATTTGTAGGAATAGTAGCTCAAGTAAAAAACCTCCACAAGAAGAATTAATGAGGTAATTCTCTTTATTTTCTTTTTAGCTTTTGTTAATAAGCTTATACCCTGTTTCTTTTTTTCTGCGTGATGTCTGAATAAATGATGTTTATAAAAATTTGAGAAAATGACCGCAATGTTACTAACATGAAGATGTTGGTTCAGTTTTTCAGTACCCTATGAACTTAGCATAGATGGGGATAATGAAGTGTGGGCAGAGGCTTTTCTGGTTCGCATAAGGGCAAAATGGGAAGAATGCAAAAATGTTTGGGGGTCATTAAGAATGGAAGTTAGTGCTACTTATCCACAAGCAATTGCATTGTAGCAAATGTTGAAAGTCACTTTTAGTTTTGTAGGTTAACAAGAAACATTTCAGTTGTATCAGTTTGTGAATGGTTGTCCAAAGGGCAAAATAGTAATTTAAGATGTCTATATATAAGTATATGTATCCACTTTTGAATATGTTTTGGTTTGGTGAGTCAACTTGGGAATGCAACATAGAGATAGTACAAACATAGAGAACAAGAATTGATGACTCGTCTTCTATAATTTTTATTCAACAATTTGGATCATATATTAATATTGTATTCAAGAGTAGTTGGGTTTATTTGGAAGTTTTTTATTTTTTATTTGGAGAAATTTAATGTTTTATATTCGGGATATACATCGAGTACCTTGTTTGTGATAAATATATCCATCTTGGTTCTTTGATTGAGGAGTCGTTCAATACTCATAAAAAGTGATTCTTGTAACACTAGATGTTAGAATTTAAAAAGTAATAGACTTAAAAATAAATAATTTTACGTTTACATGAAGTTGATATTATTGCATCACCTTTCTTTTTATTCTAAACTCTGTTTTTCACATTAAAAGAACAAAGAAAAACATAACCAATAACCTTTTTTTAGCGTATACCTGAACTTTTGCCAGAAAAAAGTTTTTTTAGCATGCCCAAATTGTCCTTCTCCATGTCCATCATGTGGGATTTAAATCACATACACAAATACTTGATAACACATTGTTTTCCTATGTAAACATAATGCGAAATTTAAACCAAGTACAAAACTGTTTGCTAGGTAGGTGGTTGATATAAGAGCGACTACCCTCAAAGAACACAATTCATATCAAAATTGAAATTACAAACTCTGCATTTCGTAGAACATTCAAAAACTTCAATAAATAATTCACTTATTTTTTTACTTAGGATTCTATTAATATGATGTGTTTATTCTAATTTTTTTTATTTAGATAAAAATAATGCTGAATTGGAAAGATTTGGCCATCCTGTTCTTGTTTTCATTATGAAGAATGGTTCTTTGAATAAACGAAAAGGTAGATGATGATATGGGGTTGTTGTGGGGGAAAGTTGATGTGTGTGTGTGTGTGTGTGTGTGTGTATATATATATATATATATATATATATATATATATATATATATATATATATATATATATATATAGGAAATAGTTTAAATGAGAACCACTAAACAATTAAGAACTGTGAGAACCGATATTCACACATTAAGAAACATGTTTATTTTTGGTTTTTTTGTTTTTCACACTTGTTTATTATGTGAAAATACATTAAACTTAATAAATTTCATTATTTTTTAATACTTTTTACACTATTCACAATATAAAAAATTTTCTAGTTATTAAACTGTGAATATTAAAACGTAAATTTTTTTTTCTTTAAAGCACATCAATATTGATATCTAATAGCAAAGGAATGATAATTATATATATTTATGTGTTCGGTAATTTTATTTTGATAAAAAACAAGTGTTAAAAATAAAAAATACAACGTTATTAAACTGTGAATTAATGGTTCTCATTTGAACCCTTCCCTATATATATATATATATATATATATATATATATATATATATATATATATATATATATATATATATATATATATATATATATATATATATATATATATATATATATATATAAATAAAGTCAATGCTGTTTTTGTTGTGTATATTTTATTCATCATGTGACTGGATATCTAGTCAAAGAGGTAGATTAATTATAGAGTGCAATTTTGATGATGTGAGTTATTATAAGTTTATTGATAAATTTAATCAACGTGATTGATCACGACAACAATAACTAATATAATAAGTATTTTATTTAAGAAATACATTGATGGATAAAATATTTTACTACAGGATTACATGTTTGCCATATCAGAATAGTTTATAAGTATTGTTAGATGTTTAATATAAGTCCTTATAGAAATGTTAATAGAAAAAAATAAATAAGATAATAACCATTTTCAATAAGAAGAAAAATGTTATCGCCCACTAACGATTCTTTTCCAATCCTTTTACATGATAACAGAACATGTAAATATACATTTTTTTATCAAAATATTGTGAAATGCTCCTACATATATATTGCATTAATTACATTGTCCCCTTGCTACCAAATTAGGTAGATTAGGTAAACAAGTTGTGTTAAAAAAAAATAGTGGCCTAAGAGAGTACAGTTCACACTAAATGTGCACCAACCCAAATCCTATCAAACTAGAAAAGTGCACTATTTGTAAATTAGTTAGAGTCTTAGAGTTTAACATATTCTTATATAAAAAATTCCACGTTCAATTCGTGTTTAAAAAATGAGTGTAAATGGATCATACTCATCCATTGGGAAGTGGAAATTTTGTTCATTTGTGTTGAATGAGCGGTCATGGCTTTCGTGAATTAAGAGACCCAACATGGTCATATATGTAAACAAACATTAAAAAAATGGTGAAAGGTTTATTATTGAATAGAAAAATATATATAATAAAAAATAACTATAAATAGGTAAGCTAACTAGAGTTAACGGAGCTAAATGACTAAATAAAAGTCAAATACAAAAAATAGCATAATAACTTACAATGCAAATATTCCATTCAAACTCACTATGGGATAGCAATAAATATTGAACGATTATCAGACAAAAAAAGAAACCGAGATGTTGACTGAGCCTTTGTGAAGATATCAGTAATCTACAAGGCCGATGGAAATATATGGAAGCGAGATGGTTTCAAGATATAGATGGTGACAAGTGAAATGACAATCAATATCAATATGCCTCGTATGCTCATGAAAAATAGGATTCTTCGCAATCTGCATCACATTGTTGTTGTCACAATGTAAGGGTGTATGATGGGAAATATAACACTCATATCTATAAGAAGCCAATGTAACCAAACAATCTCACAAGTAGTCACAACCATAGCTCGGAACTCAACCTCTATAGAAGACTGAGATACAAGATATTGATGGGTTTTAAGCAAACTATAAACTTAAAGCTCTTAAGTTCACATGCACCCTAAAGGATCTATGTTTTCATCATATTGAACCTATAACTATGAACATAATAAGAATCAAAATTTTCATAAAGAAAACATACATTTTGATCCTTAGATCTCTTGGAAGCTAGCACCACAATTGTAATGTCTCTAATGGCTCATACCCAAGAACTTGGCAAGCAAGAAAGCAAGAGAGAATAAGGGTAGAGACCCTTAGAATGGCGTGGAATA
The DNA here is from genome assembly GCA_023525715.1 of Cichorium intybus. Lineage (NCBI taxonomy): Eukaryota > Viridiplantae > Streptophyta > Magnoliopsida > Asterales > Asteraceae > Cichorium > Cichorium intybus. Next base: position 45,959,728 of record CM042013.1, read on the forward strand.
TGGGGTGGGGAGGGCCTCTATTTATAGTCCAAAACTGATAAGCCTTATGACAGATAACTGACATAATTAAGCTTCTGATATGATAACTCATTTATCATACAAGCTAGTTGACTTATCATTATCATAAATCAGAAAAGGCTCCATAAATAATATATACCCATATATATATTTACAATATATATATATATATATATATATATATATATATATATATATATATATATATATATATATATATATATATGTATATATATATATATATATATATATATATATATATATATATATATATATATATATATATATACATACATATATATATATATATATATATATATATATATATATATATATATATATATATATATATATATATATATATATATATTATATTTGTCTATTATCCAACTCTTAAATAATTTATAATTCAACCCCTGCATATTTAATTAATCCAATTAATCCCAAAATTAATTCCAAATTAATTTCTTATTAATCTTAATTAAATATCATAATTTCTAATTAATATATTATTCTTATAATATATTAACATATTATTTATTCCTCTTTTCTGATTAATATATTATCTTCATAATATATCAATCTTTTTCTCTCTATGCAATCTTGTCCTCTGCCAGGTTATAAGGGCAATCCAAAAGGACTGTGCTGCCATCAATTCAAACATATGTATCAATTATAGTTATGGCTTAGACACCTTAATCCAACAATTTAGACCCCTGAGACTTGAGACGAGTCTCCTCTTCCATCATTTCATGAACAAACCGAGTCAATAGTGGGCTGTCAGGTACGATGATGGATTGTTCCATGTAACCCTTCAAAATGGTATCATAGCGTCTTTAGAAATTGAACCAAACACTGCTCTTTTATATTAACAATGTAGGGTTTGAATGAATTTAAATCAACAAATTTTGTAAAGGCCAACTGATCCTACAAATTAGACATAGCAACATAAAATCATGAATATCGATAGTAGTTTGTTAGATTGCCTGAATATCTATTATCTATTTCTAACTGGTACTACTTAGCAAAATTAGAATGAGTATACAGTCTATCCAAGTGATCCAAACTTCTTTTGTTGTATCACACTTCGCCAACTAGGTGCCAATAGATCGGATTACAATCTTTTTTATCCAAGTTATAATCTAGGAATAAATTGTCTCCCATGTATCAAACAAAGTGTTATAGTTGGCTGCCTTCTCATCAGTAGGCTTACCTAATGTGCCAGTAACATAACCCCGCATATGTTTCTCACCTAGAAAGTTCTTCATCACATAACTCTAGTATACATAAATTTTTCCATCGTATTGAGTACGAATAGACTGAAAAGAATCATCTTTACGATCCATATTGATAGAAATCAATACAAACCAATACTAGCACTAGATACCAACAAATACCAACAATGATAAACGACTGGCAACAACAGATACAATCAAATACTAACGAAATTGAGAAACATACCCAACAAATACGAGAACGAATCTAGAAAATACGATGAACAATACAAGAATCATCAAATCTTGGAATTATCGATCCACGCAATTGGTTCCAGCTACAACTCTTCCATAATCATCAAATCAATAGGCATGTATCGAATAGAGGTTTGATTGTAAACTAGTATTGAAAGTAACTAATAGTGCTTATTATTGAATTATGAATACAATGAAAAGAAAAAAACAAGTATAAATAGAAAAGTTATCTAAGGTAAACCTAGCTTAATAATTAAATAAAAGTCCAATACAAAAATAGCACAATAACTTATTATGCTAATAATATCTTTTAAAAAGACAATTTCAGTATTTCAATCGTATAACAATAGATTTTATATATTCAAGTTTTTTCTAATTATTATTTACTAAAAATATATTTTTATAAAATAATATTTTAGTGTATGATCATAATTTTGGACTTTACAAAGAGATACACCAACTCATGTCCACATTATCCTTATTAATTTATCATCCTCTTTTTCCTCGTGTATTAAGACGCATGCTTCATGATGTAGCATCATTCATGTTCATCTTATAAAATTTGGACAAGATTGCCTTTTGGTTTGGTAGCATCATTCATGTTCATCTTATAAAATTTGGACAGGATTGCCTTTTGGTTTGTCGAAACTTACATGACGAGGACACCTATAAAAAATATTTAGGCTTTTGATACCTATGGTTTTGTAAACATTGTCTTTCAGCTCCTTATAATTTCGTCTTGTATCCTAATTGATCTAAATTTACTATTTTACATGTAGTTTGATTTTTTTTTTCTGCATTTCCAAATTTAAATTAAATTTAAAAAACTAGAAAATAACCTACCTTAACCCTAAACCCACCCCATCCATTCCCTTCATAATTTGTTATGTAAGGTAAAGGATGGATAACTAAGTATTTTTAATTTTTCTTTAATAACAAGTTTTGGTGAAACGTGTATAAAAATGTGATTATTTGAACCTTAAACGATAAGATAATAAATCAAAATGCTTTCATCCATACATTGGAAACTGGTTATTATGACTTTTCTCATAATAACAAATTTCATAAATTTCATAACATATATCCAAACGCAATCTACTTTGATGTTAAAGACCTAAAAAACGTGGTCGTTTTCGAAACCACTTTGTTCTACTTTTGATGTCCAAGACTCCAACTACAACCCCACTTGACGTCATATCTCCTTAACAACTGGACAACCGACAAAAAAACGATCACATATCTTAATCTCAATCTCCTCTTCACAAAGTGGGCAAAAGGTAGAATGCAACTTAAATAGTTTGTTTTTTATTAGCTCTTTTGTTTGATAGTTGCTGTATAAGTCAACGTAACTATTGACTATAGTGTTGCAAGTCCATTTATGTTGTAAGTTTATAATCAAATACGTCTCCTTAAATATAAAACCACCGAAAGGAAATTCATTGTATATTGTACGACACCATCCAATTATTGTTACTGCCAAGGGGAGCACTAAAATCTATAAAGTACTAACTAAATCTAACATTTTACATTCAAACTTTTAAAAAGATACTATTACCTTTCACTGCTTTGTCATTACGTGTTATTGTTGCATCTTTTAAAAGCTTCTTATATATAAACAAATTGATTTACAGTTGTATAGTACAAAATGCACGTAAAAGAATAGTACTCTTAGTCAATTTTTCCAATATATTAAGGAACCATAGTTTTAATTTATTTGATCATAGACTTACAACGTTTTAAGTTTAACAAATAATATTCAAAGCATTAAACCGAGTCAAATGAAGAAATAATTTGGGAATTTTGAATTTAATTCAAGCCTTTTGTAGAACACAAAACAAGCAACAAAACAATCTAGACATACAAACCCACACCAGATGAATCACAAAATCCCTGGTTTTCACTACTCGTTGTCATCGTTTGTTTCAATTGAAAACATTGATGGATCATAACACAAAACCATTATTATTCAATGAAGAAAGAAGAACATCAGCATGAACATGAACATGAAGAATAGACCACCGGAATATTCCCTAATGATGAGGAGCATTAAGAAAACTGTGAACTTCCGACACGTTAGGGAGGGCGGGAATTGCGCCCTTTTTAGTCGTGGTGATGGCCCCACAAGCACATGAGTATCTCAGTATTTCCTTCAATTTCCCTTCGTCCTGTATTTTAATATTAACATATTAGTTTCTATTTTAAACTTAATACTAATATGGTAATTTTAATTACGTTACATTACCTCTAGTACGGATTGGTCATCGACGATTTTAGTCAATAGGGCACCGACAAAAGAGTCTCCGGCGCCGGTTGTGTCTACGGCTTTAACGGGGAAAGCACCCACGGTTCCATGAAAATGCTACAATTTTAAGTACATGTAACGTTTATAAATAACAAATATTAAGGAATTATGATTGGTGGATTTAGACGAATAATTGCTTTTATTATTTTATTCGAGATCCAAGAGTTGGGGTTGGTTTAAGTTTAAGCCATCTGATTTGAAGGGATATTTAACTTTCGGCATGAAAAGCACGAGAAATTGATAGTCAAACATGTACCATTCATTGTCATTTTTTTTTAATAAAAGAATCAATTATAAAGTTGTGGGGTGGCCCCTTTTCGTGTACTAATCAAGTGCTTTAATAAATAATTACGCAACATGTTTTCATTTAACAGAAAATAATATGATTTTTCAAATTGATAAAAAAAAAAAAAAAAGAATTTTGTTACATACCTTGGTGTAGTAATTGCAACCTTTGTCACCAAGAGTGACCAATAAAAGCTTCAAATTAGGGTGCCATAAAGACATGGCGGCTTCATCGTCAATTTTGTTACTTCCGGTGAGAAATTCGAGTTCATTATCGCTCACTTTAATCACTTCCGCCTTGTCCCATATGCTCATGATCTGCTCACGTGCCTCCTCCGGCGACGGCCACAGTGGCAGCCGGAGATTTGGGTCATATGACAAAAGTGCCCCTGCATCTTTTGCCACTTCCATTGCTTTAAGATGCGCCGATCTGCATGGCTCCACTATCAAACTTATTGACCCGTAGTGAAATACTTTCGCCTGGAAATTAATATTCATTTACTCATAAATCACTCTAAAATTTTAAAACATCAAAACAAATATTTAAAATTGAAAGAGTATAAGAACAATATTTGCTACTAGTTTTACACAATCGTACAAAACCACGTGTAGATGCACACTCTTCTGTTTCGATTGAGTGCATGAAAATGTGGATCACACCCACCACTTTTAAATCTCTCGTTTATCGCATTAATGCGCAGAAAAATAGTAATTTATTTAAAAATAATATATAAGTCAATGGATATTGGATAACAACAAACTTGTTTCAAATTATCCACAAATTAATGTATACTTTCAACTTCCAACGTCTACAAACAATAAATAGACCTCTATTTGGGTTTTGGTAAGATATTGACCAATTGGTAAGCATTTTACATTATCTTTATTAGAGAATATTTAAACAGATATTAGTTTTAGTTAATAAAATCCTTCTTTTTTATTAGAAATATTGTACTAATAATCAAATTAATTAGCATATATGCCATTCTATTTATTATTGGACGGATGAGTACAATTTGGGGAAGTTATTAATTAATTGTATCACATCAATATATATAAATGGATTAGATTTTTGGATTTTGGATTTTGGAATTATTCTGGACGTATCTCTCTGTATGTATTGTGTTCATATATTTATATGCCAAACTACGACCCTAATGAATTAAAAAATAACAACTTGAACATTTTAAAAATCAGTATAATTGTAATTTTTTTTTCCAAAATGACGGGTATACATGGAAGTCAACAAAACTGTCCTTTTTGGTGATTAATTATCTATTAAAGATCTGAGTGCCGGTAGGTGTATGGATGCGTGCGGGAAAGCTAAACGCGCGTGAATTCAACGCGCTTCCACGGTTTCAACAATATATGACGTCAGGCATATAGATATAGAATCTACTGTATGTATAGGTGTAACAGAGAAGAGTACGAAGAAGGAATACGTACAGATCTAATGAGCTCAAGGTTGAGTTCATCGGGAGTCAATAACATGTCGGCGCTAGGGTTCCGGTAGAACATGAACTCGCGATCGCCGTCGGCTTTCAGTGTAACAAATGCCAGAGCAGTGCGTGCTCCTTTATCGAAGTTGATTCCTTCGCCGTTGACGCCGTTTTCCTTCAAGATCCGGGCGAGCATGTGGCCGAACTCATCGTCTCCTAATTTACCGACGAAAGCCGACTTTCCGCCAAGCCTTGAGACCGCGATCGCGACGTTTGCCGGAGCACCACCTGGTGCCTTCAAAAACCCCGGCGCCTCTGCTAGCGACACGCCGGAAACGGTCGGCACAAAGTCGATCAGCATCTCACCGAAGCTGACGATTAATCCTCCCTCTTTAACGACTCCATTGTTAGCGGCCATTTTTGATTGAGCAAGAAATTGAAGATGAAAGAGAGGAAAAAAAGAGTTTTGGGAGTGGGGTATATATAAAGCCAATATTCATCCCCGCCCCTCCAAAACCTTCAAAGTTTTCTTTTTACAATTTATTAATTACCTTGAATACCTTAATGTTTATCCGGTTTTAATAATATATTTTTAGCATTTAATGTAGAATAAAAGAATATAATGGTCAAATAAGTTGTAGTTGATGTGGGTAGCAAAAATGGATTAATCAACTTTTGGTCGTAAACTGAACATTGATAAGGCTGGAGGGAGTGGTTAGCATGTGCTGAACATGCTAAACTATGCCACATCAGCTTAGCACATGCTGACCAAATTTGGTGGGAGTAGTCAGCATGTGTTAACTATGCTAAAATGTACAAGTCTCATGCTAAAAGGTACAAGTCATGTTGCTAATGGTTGCTATAGCGAGTTCGCTGATATATTGGCGAGGCTTCTTCAGCGAGGGCGAAGGCGAGCTTGGCCGGTGTGGGTTAGCGAGACTTGGCGAGAAAGATGGCGAGGGGGATGGCGAGGCCACTCCCCCAAGCCTAAAAACACATCGTCATTTTGCAAAAAGTTAAAATAATCTTAAATATAATTTCATTTAAAATACATTGTTAGTAATAGATCATACTGATTCGATTTATTTTTTACTTTTGTATAGCTTGTTTATAAAAAGTATCAACAAAATAACTAAATTAAAGAACATATTTTGTAATAAAAATGTCCAAAAAAATTATTTTGCGTGCTTGAAAAAAAAAAGTATCAACAAATAACTAAATTAAGGAATATATTTCAGTCAAGGACTTTTAAGGTAATGTAATTCTAATCGGTTATCCATATTTGCATCTTATCTGAATATATCTCTATCTAGAACGATAACCAATATGAAGTTATGAACTATGTTATATCTTTTTAAATTTAAACGTTTGTACATGTGGTTATATTAAAGCTTTAATATTAACCAAAAAGTCTTTTGATCTGGTATCATAAGTTGACGAATAAGATCAAATCCACTGATTTTTTTAAAGAAAAAAGAAGTTCAAATAAATAAAATATAAACATTTAGATAGAATATAAACATGTCAAGAGTATTCAAAATATTTTCTAACGCGTTCAACTTTTTAGATCGTATTACTCATAAAACATATCAGTATAATTATATATGATTGTGTCTAAGATAATTGGTTTATAAAAATAATACAAAATATTTTGGGTTAATCCAATCATGATCCAACTCATAACGCGTAATTATTCATTTTAATAGACCCGTTTCGATATATTACTCGGTTCCATGTTTTATGATCAATGCTATTCTGCAAATAATCCGCAAGAAAACAAAATAATTTAGTATTTTGAGAAAAATAATTATATTTTATCAGATTTTGGTTGGTGGTAAAGTGGCCCAAGGTTTTTGCATGTAGTTTTCAGTGTACTTTTGTAAATGTGTACGATAATATATACTCGTCATTAATACCAATACAGTATTTGAAACCATGGTTCATGTTAGTTGTTTTCAAATAAATTATTATCAAAGGCAAGAACCCAGGTTTCCAACTAAAAATAAAATAAAATGGTTCGAATTATCTTTCAAATTTAAAATTAGCTTACATATATATAAATAATAATGTACTCATATTGGATTATTTGTTGTAGTAATTACTTTCTATTTTTGTTTGTAACGAACTGACGATACGGTAGTTTAAAAAATCTATTAAAGTATAGCAATGCCATTTAAATATAAATAAATCAAATATCACTAATATATTAAATAGTTTTTAGTATGATATACTTATAAATAAATAAATAAAATACGATAATGTAACACGAAGAAAATGCAGTATATTATTATAATACAAATACAAATAAAAATTAACTAATATTAATCATTTAATCTTTTTCTTTGCCGTAATATAACACGAAGAAAATGCAGTATATTATTATAATACAAATACAAATAAAAATTAACTAATATTAATCATTTAATCTTTTTCTTTTGAACGGCAAGCTCTTATTGATATCGAATAAATGCTAGAAAAAATAGGAAGAATTAAAAATGCAAATTGGATCATTTAACCAATTAACTTATTTAAACTTTCGAAATATACTAGAACTCTCAAGAATTGACTGAAAATTATAGTATTAAACATCACATCTTATGGAAAGCCCAAATCAACAAAAGACAAGTCAATATAACAACACATTATTTTAGTGTGTGTGCGAACCCGAAACATCCCCCCACTGTAATCAATCCAAAGTTATATTAAAATCTAGAAAGGTAACATTCCACCATCAACCAATAGTCCAATCTTACGTCATATATCAATCGCCATAGGGTAAAGCGCAAAATGATGGTCCAAGCTCTCCTCGTTACCATTACATAAAGGATAAGTAGTCAAATCAACATGTAATCCTCTTTTACCAAGTCAACTTTCATAGGTTAACAATCAAGACTAATTTGCCACCATAAATGTTAATTTTCATGGGTGAATCTTTTCCAATAAGTAGGTTGTCCACCCGTGACCAAATTAGTGATATCAATAAAACGTCTAGCCGAGGCAAAGGTAAAGAACCATGAATAATATGACACCTATGATCATGTATCATTAACGAAGATAGAATAAAATTTTCACCATGCCCTATAAAAGCCGTCAATTGAGAAAGCTCCACCGACCTCACGTTCATGCCACCAACCTCACGTTCACTTACCATTCAACCAACGATCAATATACATATAGTTTTCATCCACTTCAAGAGTATAAAATCTTGAAAAACCCCATGACACATACTAAAACACATATACCATTTAGGATTAACCGGGCATTCCCTCATAATCTTTTGGATCTTCCATCTGCTTTGGCCTCATTCATAACAGTGCCCCTTGTAATGGTGCGGAAGATAATGCATTTGTGGCCCTGTTTTCCCTTCTCAAACTTGTATCCAAAAGCTTGGCTACCCAATTCTGCTGATCAGGTTTGGTTATGCGTTAACACAGTAAAAAATTTAAGACTATTCTGATATGTGTAAACGATAAACGTGGTACCCAATAAATAGGATTGCCAGTGTTGCAGCGCCAAGACTAGTGTCATGATTTCCTGTTCGTAAACCAATTTGGTAAGGTTTTGGTCACTTAAAGCTTTGTTGAAATAAGCAATTGGTCTATTGTTTTGCATCAGTACGGCCCCAAGCCCCAATACCCCTGCCAGATGTGTCACTTTAAACAACAAATAGACACTTAAAGTCTGGTAGAGCTAGCACCAACTTCGTTGCCATTGTGTTTTTTATTTTGTCAAAAAAGTCGTTTGTGCTTTCGAATGCCACTATAAAGCATCCTTCTTGGTTAACTCGATGAGAGGTCGAGCGGTGCTACCATAATTCTTGACAAACTTGCAATATATCTCGTTGAACCCAAGAAGCCCCGTAAACCTTTAACTTGCTCAGGAATGAGTCAAACCATGATTGCCTTAACCTTTTGTGAATCCATAGTGACACCCTTACCATCAATAATGTGCCCCAAATATTCTACTAACAATAGACCAAACGAACACTTTTTTCAGTTTACCACAAAATGATTCTATAATAGCACGTGCAATACGGTCTCTAAATTAGCCATGTGATTTGACCATGCGTTGTAGATCTGAATGTCGTCAAAGAAGACTACTACTTTTCTTTTCAATAACAGACAAAACACATCATTCATAACTGCCTGAAAAGTTGACGGAGCGTTGTTGAGCCCATATGGCATCACCACATACTCATAATGGCTATCATGAGTTCTAAACGCGGTCTTCTTGATGTTGTCTTCATTTTCTAATCTAATTGTAACCGGATTTTTAGTGTGCTTTGGAAAAGAAGCAATCCCCCTATAACTCGTCTAATAATTTATACACCACGGAGATCGAGAATTTATCCAATATCGAGCCTTGTTGAGGGCTCGGTATCCATACACATCTTCCACAAATTGTCATTCTTACAAACAAAAAATGGCGGGGCTCGAATAGGCACTCTTGCTAGGCCGGATCATACACAAAGTCAAAAATTATTGAACCTAGTTTTCAATTTCAATTTCATGTACATGGGGATACCTATATAGACATACACAAACTAGCTTATGTTGTTTGACTGGATTATACCATAATCTTGGGCTAAGGCCAGAGTTAACACCGACGGAGTTTGGAACACTTCCATAAACCTCTCCCCAACTCGATTTGAATAAGCTTGTATGCGTGATCAAAACCATGACATCGATGATCATCGTCAACAACAAACTAGGTTCACGAATAGAGGTTACATCATTAAGGACGGTGTCTTTGATCATCAACCATCCTTGTGGTGAAGCTTGAGAGTGTTGAACTGTCATTAAACCCTGAAGGTGTACCACTTCACCCAAAGACTTAAGCCACTCCATGTCTAAAATCAATTCCAAATTTTGTATCAAACACCAATGCATCCAAAACAAAGGTACATCTTCCAACTCTTATGGTTAAGTTAAGACTTAAGACATCGTTCAGTATCAAGTATTAAGGACCATATGACCATCCCCAATTAATATTAATGCCCCTGAAACATTCTGGAAGTATCCCTAGAGCAACCACCAATTGACTAGATATGAAATTATGGGTGGCCCACTATCCACCATAATCATTACTGGAATACCTATCAGGGCGCCCTTAAATTTTAGTTTCATGCCATTGAGAACTCCAAAGTTGTACACAATCTGACTATTCTGGTGTCCAATGGCATCTCCTCTGACAATAGACTTTCCCAAATGAGACCGTACTCACCATTTCCCTCCTCCTACTCGTCGTCAGCTAATAACAGCACTTGGAGCTTCCCTTCCAAGAGTTTATGAGTCGAACCAAATTGTTGGCCACACCGAAAACATAGACCCTTCTTCCGACGCACCTCTCACTTAATACGGATCAAGGAACGAAACCCTCGATCACGAGGTGAGATTTGCCCTAAGTTTAATGTTGTTGTTCCTACTAGTCGGGACGAATTCAACACCGGATTAAACTCCATACGCCTCGTATAGGGCTTTCCTCTTGTAGAGGTGAAAGTCCCTTTGGTATCTGTATGGCCCAATATTGGAGTTTGATCCGATTGGAAATTGTTGGGGGGGGGGGGGGGGGGGGGGGGGGGGCATAGTGATGTTTATAGAGAAATCGAGACTGAGAAACGTTATCGGATGATGGACAAAGCTTTTCTTCTAAGTCCTTTGCCAGATACATGACATCTAAGTGATGGGAATACACATTGTTTCCAAAGCCTCATGAGAAAACCTTTTTCAAAAGTCAAAAGTCCAAAAATGGAACTTTGAGAAACAAGAAGCAGAAGCATGAAATTGTTTTGTGAAAAATCTTTCAAAAAGGAGTTTTATTTCCCATAAAACAGTTGTGGTGTTACATGCATGGAAAGAAAAAAAATCAATAACAAAGAAGGTTAGAACAACAACCTTTGTAGTCAATGGACCAATTCTAAGAATTGGGTGTTGTTGAAGAGGCAATGACCAAAGTAGCTCCTCTCTATAGCAGTCCACCACAAGTTGTTTGTGTGACATCAAGGAATACTAGTTCCACCCTTGTGTATACAAAAGAAGTTATGTTCTTCAAGTGTTCTCCAAGAACATATGAAGAACATCAAGAATACTAAGGATACACATTAAGTGTGTGTTCTTCTTCCAAACCCGAAACCAAGAAAGAGGTGGAAGAACAAGGTGTTTGATACTTGGTTGTGAACATGCATGTCAATATATTAACATTTAAGCTCACATGCATGTAAAAACATAAAGATCTCAAGGTGTTCTTCATGATAAACATGAAGAATACCAAGAACACACACTAAGTGTGTGTTATTCATGTTTTTGTGAACCAAGAGAGAAATAAAGAGAATTGTTTGATTCAAAATCAAATCCATGCAAATTATGTCATACATAAAGCTTTGGGTTTATTTCATAAAAAACCATATATTTTCAACTTTTTTCTGTTTAAACCTAAAACTTTATTTTTTTCCAAAAAAAACCTAAATTTTGGAGAAACTTTTTAATTTACCCCCTTAACCGGTTTTACAGGTTATACATACTTTTTTTTTTCAGAAAAAAAACCCTAATTTCTTTTTTTTCCCGAAAAAACCCTCAATTTCAATAATTTTTTCACAAAGAAAAATTTTTCTTCGTTTTTGTAATTGACATAACTTTCATATACGATGTCCAAATTCTACGAACTTTATATCCATGGAAAGGCCGTAAGTAATACTACAACTTTGCTTTACTGACTTTTGTTTGAATATGTTCATATATTTCGCTACACTGACTTGTTTTCTTATAATAGTTGTATCTTTTGCTCGGGAATAAACATGTATAAGTTTTGGTTTATCCCCTTTGTGACTGCTTCATCTCTATTCGTATCATGCAGGGAAAGAAGATGATTGGTGGGCATGATGTAGGGAAGAAGACGCAGCGATGAAGAATAGATCCTGATATGGGGCCCCACATTAAGTAGTGTTAACTCTTTCTTTTGAAATCGAATGCTGTCATCGAATGAATTGTATGTATACACAGAAAGGAAATGAATTTTTTTCTATCAAAATATTAGGTTGTAAATCAAAGTGAGTGATGTCATGTGCACCCTCTCTTTTTCACATACAACCACCCTCAAGATACCTTGGTAATACAGACGGAGACATATATACCATTTGTGCATCAACACATCCTTCGGTCATAGTTCATAGTTTGTTACACATGACATGACAGCTTGTACTGCATTTTACTTATATTGGATTGGTACTGAGACCAATAACAATGACACAACCCACAAAGGTGGAACAAGACTCGCCCTCAATCTCTCATCTTTGCAAAAGACGTAAATACCCTCCTCATCCCTGTCATTATAAATAGCCTAAAAGGCTTGTCCAGTTTGGTCCATATAACAAACACAACCAAATTGTGTTATGTTTTTTCATCACAAGAATCCAATTCACTAGTAGACTCATCCATGCAGCTCATATCACTTAAAGACGTATCATCATCTTCATAATCAACTTCACTTGCTGATAACTCTTCATTCAAGGAACCATCAACATCCTTCTGAAGAACTTCTTGACACCCTGAGTTTTCACTTACACCATTGCCAATAGTATTGGGCTTATTAACAGCAGGGTCACCATAAAGTGCAATATGTCTATGATATAATTCTAATTCCTTTTCAGAAATAGCAATAAAGTGCCTTACAGACTCCAAAGATTGCTCATATTTTGACTTTTCTAATGCCTGCATGTATCAGATCACAGATAAGAAGTCAAAAAAAAAAAAAAAAAAAAAAAAAAAAAAAAGATATGGTAATTGGTAAACACTGTTATAATCATACTCGCCTTTTTCTTGGACAATGTGTCAATTGGACTCATAACCTCCGGCATCACGTAATCCTTTCCACGATAAAAGATTATGGTGTCATCTCCAATCACCTGAATCGGGATTCCACCGCTTAATCTTGCAATTTCATTCGCGTACTCTTGAACTTGACCAGGTTTACAAGGTTTGCAGATGACTTTTACGGTCTCGTGTTTTTTCCAATGCATATGCATATTCAAAATAACACCTCCAAATACACCTCTTCTTCCAACTGGTACGTAATTAGATCCTTTTTGAGCCATTTTCTTCATGTAGAATCGTTCTTCACCTGTCATCTCAACTGCTTTCATCATTGGTCCCTGAAGTTTTGAAACCTCATACCGCTTGAGTCTTTCAATTAGCAAGGCTTCTTTAATTTTTGCCTGAAATAGCGTACAGTTCCATAAACAACCATGAATAGGTCTAGACGAAGAAGAATCAACATATTTACCTTTCATTATCCCCTTAACAACACGGAAAATTTGGAGATTAAATTAAATGTATACCGAACTAGACGAGATGTTTGTATTACTGACCTTTTCGAGTTTATATTTGATTCGTTCCTCAGCATTGGCGAACCTGGCTTTCTTTTTAGATCCTTTGATGGTGAGACGACGGGGGTCGTTTTTGTTAGCTGATTTTCTCTTCTGCTTCTCTTTCTTTCGTTGCAGCTTCAGCTTTTTCTTCGTCTTCCACTTGTATTTCTTCGGCGGATCGATTTCATATGTCTCGAATTTGGGTTTTCCTTGTGATATAACGCAACGCACTGACGAGGAATGCGATGAGAATGAAGATGATGATGACCCATAATGCCTACAAATTGGGGAGTATCCGAATGCCCACCAAGTGTTCGATGAAATAAATGAAGATAAAGTGGGTTCTGGAATTTGCCTGACATAAGTTCAGCAATGAATCGGTATGGTATGAACTCGATGTAGTAAGTATGGATTATAATTGATGCAGTTGCAATGATGGATACCTGGTACTGGGAGAGTAAGCGCTGAAAGTGGATTTGAATAATGAAGCGAAATATCGCCTTCCGAAGCCACGAAATGAACAATTTGCCATAACAAAATAAGCCCGAGAAGCAAAACATATATGTTTACTGTTTAGGGCTTTGGGCCACCAAAATGACCGAATTCCTTGATAAATATAATAAAACTAGTATTCGGACAGTCCGCGCAATGCTGCGGAAGCCCCGTATATTGAAAAAACGCAGCTCGACAAAGACAAATTACGTACGGGACGGAAAATGTAACTTTAAAATATAATAAGAGACTGGAATCGTAACTTACGAAATACCAATAATATAACTTTATAATAAATAGGGTGAAAACAATTAATTCAAAATTAGTTGAGGGTAAAAAACGTAAATATAAAAGTTTACTGTAAGAAGCAAGTGAAGCCCAGCCTAGCTGGGTGGATGCACCCGGGTTATATACCCATGTGGTGGGAGGTCTGGAGTTCGACTCCGACTAACCCCATGTGGGGGATTTTCCTAGAAGGCGAATTAGGTGGAGGGGAAAGGCCTTTGCGCCTTAGGTAATCGCCAACCGCCCTGGGTTGCGGGGCTGATTACCCTCAGGTGAAACCATATCTATTCGCTGGTTCCAAAAAAAAAAAAGTTTACTATAAGAAGAATCGAAATTGCTATTTTCAAATAAAAACTTATTTACAATTTGTATCCTATGCTTTACCAATTATACTATGATCTGAATTTAGTAATTATAGCTCTGGAAATAGCAGATACCAAATGAACAGTGAAAAACTCTCACATGTTCATTTTAGTAATTAATATATATATATATAATAATCACTTTTTTTTCTGCATTCAAAATCATAGAATTCGAAAGTTGCTCTATTGTATTTATGAAGTCCGAGTTTCTATTAAAATGGTAGTTTAGAAAATGTTTTTCTAAAATTTTGAACCCAATTATCATTTTCTAAAGCAGTTCATAGTTTCGAACTTAATCTGGTTTTAGTATATTTAATGAATTAATGGTGTTGTTTTTAAGATTTCAAATGAACCTGTTCCAACTTCCAAATTTATGAAATGTCAATGGAAGGTAATATATCGGTAAGGAATGTTATATATCTGTTTTTCAAACTGCACATACATTTTTGGTGTAGAATATATAGTTTGTAAAATTACGTTTTAATTTTTATAAGTCTGATTTCTAATAAAAAGGTAGTTCAGAAAATGATATTTCAAAATTTTGAACTCGATTATTATTCAAACATGCTTCTGAAAAAGGTAGCTCGCAATTTTGAACTTAATATGGTTTTGGTCTATTTTAATGGTGTCGTTTCTAAGATTTCAAATGTATTCCAATTTCCAAATTTTCGAAATGTCGTTGAAGGCAATATAGTGGTGTGGAATGTCATATAGCTGTTTTCCAAACTACACATATAATTTTGGTATAAAATATATACTTTGTAGAATTAGGTTCTTCTCAATTAGTTGTCATCAAGTTGTCATCAGGTAAAAAAAATCGGTAACAATAGAGTTGCAGGTCAATGATGCGCAACACGTGGTATGGAATTAACTATCTCGGTAGCAGGTGAAACCCACTCTTAATGACAAATTTTCCCTAAAGATAGCCTTATGAGACAATTTTTACCTATGATTTAGCCAACAGATGTTTTTTTGGCACAAAGGTCAAAACTCTTGCAATTGTTATCATTGAGTTGCTATCAAAACAAGAAGAAAATGGCATGAAATGGCTTGAAAGTTATAAGATGGTAGACGAGATAACAAGATCCCTAAGATAGGAAAATGCTATCTACTTCTTGGTTCGATAATAACTTGGGTTATATTTTTTCACAGACTAATTTTTTTCTTGAGTTGTCATTATCCAAGTAGTAGCTATTCATTCCTAGATCTTAGAAAAAATAATTATTAAACCAAAGCGTGCTAATGAGAAATCGTTGTAACATGTACACTTTTGTTTCAAGTTGTAATATGTACACATTTCTTTCAATAAATATGTTATTTTTCATGACTTATTTGTAATATTTTACGATTAATTCGAATAAATTAAGGACTTTGTTGTAAATATCACATAAATATTATCAAATAACACACGAGCTATATAGAATCAACACATATTAATGAATTTAATCAAATCATTAATTTATTTAATTATAAATTTAGGTTACATACAATGGAATATCCTTAAAATCTACCACTTCGTCCACACACATGGCATACCTCTTTCGTTGATGATAACTCACATGATACATTAGTCTCTAACACAATTCCACCCAAGTTATCATTAAACCAAGAGGTAAAAAAACATGCATGTATGTTTGGAACAAATAGGCTTCAACTAGCAAACATTATCTAAGATTTGAATATCGGGGATAATATCCTCAAGGATGTTGTTGTGCCCAACCAGTACCAATTTGTATCCTTCCAACACTAAGTTTATGTTGAGATGTTTAACACAAGGTTATTGCATCCTCATGTAAACATCATGGTATATAAGAATATTCCATTAGTGGGACAAATTAATAGATATAGGAATCATGATGGGTTGTTAAGATCTAGGATCAAGAAATCCTTATGTGTCGTTAGTCCTAGAAAGTCATTGATGTAAATAAATGTTATTAAACTCCTTAGGTATTAACGGAATAAAGAAGAAAGGAAAAAAAGGGCAAAGGCATAGTGAAGAACTAGCTAGACTTCTCCAACTACCTAAAATGAGTACATGTGGCTTTTTCCCGCTTTGTGGTACATGGAAAAATGTTTATGAAATCTTATATGCTGTCCAATATGAATTGATATATATATATATATATATATATATATATATATATATATATATATATATATATATACACACACACACACATACATGTGTAGAAATTACATTATATTCGTAAGATTTATTCAAATAGTCATAATTGAATCCTTCTCATTAGGAACAAAATGTTTTTGACTTATATCCTTAAAATGTTTTGACTTCTATCCTTAGAATGTTTTGAATGATTGATACATGATGAAAATAATGAATAAATGAAAGGAATGAATGAATGAATGAATGAAAAAGCTTTCCCGAGCTATAAAGTCTCCACAATGAGACTTCAAGGAATCTATCGGGGACGTAACTCTCCACCGCGAAGTAGATGTCCTAAGGTGATGATACTAAAGATGATGTTATGTGTATATTATGTTTAAAGGCCTTTAATAAATGATGAAATGTGTTGTGAATACTATATGTCTAAACTCATGCAACTCGCAAGACTTTATAGTATTACGTATTCGTTTTATGTCATGTATTCCAGGTACTAGTTCTAAATCATAAAAGTTTAAGGGTAAAGACTTGAAGTGGCGGGAAAGTCTTGAATAGAGTGTAATGTAATATATTATTGTTGTAATTATACCTTGCTAGCTATGATTTATGATACTATGTCACTATCACTCGTGGTTTATGTTTTGAGAAACAATGGTTTTTGTTTGAACACAATTTGAATGGTTGGGTTTAACCCACCTTATGATGCAAAATATATGTATGAAAATGTTTTGTAAAATGGGGAGCTACACTTGGCTTGTCCTTAGATGTAAAATGTTACTGCGAATGTTGATAACTACTTGTATGTTGTTGTTTAATATAAATGTACCACCTAGACGTATGTTGTAAAAAATGGGTGTACATTATGTTACGTCGGTGAAAGTTACAACATCGACCACTAATGCCACCTAGTTGGGTGGCCCTAGTGGTAGACTAATGCATTTAGGATACACTGTCTCACTTAGGGTTAGAGTATGTATACAGTTGTCATAACTTGGTTTGGCTAGGACGATGCACTGTTCCACTATGATTGGTGAGAATAAGGGTGTGATTCAGGCTTCTAGTGTCCTCCTCTAGGTTAGAGGTGGTCATCTCAATGTCGGACGATGTTCCAACTCTCCATATACTTTGGAAACCCTTCTTGTTGAGGTACTAGTAACTTCTTATATAAGGACGTTACTACTTTGGGTAAGAAGTTCAATCTTTGCGTTCTCGATTTAGAAGGTGGTGGTATCAATTTTATGCTAACTTATGCAAAATGATATTGAACTAAACAAGGAAAATGATAGGTGGAGCTATAGGCTACTTCATAAAGGAGGGGGTCTTCATGATTGATTGTCATGGTTTGTTAATAATCGGGGTCTTTATGCTTAGGATCCCATTGATGTCACCATTATTGATATATTGGGAGAAGGCCCTTGTACTATATCACATTGCAGGAGTTTTCATCTTGGGTTTGGTAGAACGTAGCTCAAACTCACCTGAAAAAAGGGTTAGTTGTATTGTAGGATGATATATTGAAAATATGCTCTGATGACTAAACTAGTAAGGGTGTAAAAAGGAGAGTATGTTGAAAAGTGTGGGATGTGTTATGTACCTTATGCATTGAACTGTTAGTAGGGACAATATGAGAAAAGGCCATCCACAATCTGTTGTTATCCGTATAAAAATTGTCATTAGGCCAACTATTGTTATAGTAGTTGGATAAGGCGATTCTTTTCGAGCATTAGACTTCACTTAAGGGGAGAGGGGACAACGTGTCTAAGGTTTGTCTTTTTTTTTTTCTTTTAGTTTTTGCATGACATTGTGACACAGACTTAGTTTCAAGTTTCAACCTTAATTGTGTCGTACTATCGTACGTGTTTGGGCCACTTTGGTCCAAGTCCTTATAAACTTTGTTGGGCCTATGAGTTTTAGAAAGGAGGTACATTTAATAACAATATGCTCATATTTTTAGAGTAAATTACACTTTTGGTCCCTATGGTTGCCACAATTATATGCACTGGGTCCAAGTTTCGAAAAATCACTTTAGGGTCCATGTGGTTACATTTTTCGCTACATTGACGGTTGCTCTTGGGGTTACCATCTGTTTTGCTTCGTTAAGTGGAGGTAAAATGACTAAAATGCCCCTCTTTTTTATTCCTTTGTTATATTTGTTATTTTCTAAAATTCAGGGACTAAAACTGCAATTTACCCAAACCTTTAACCTAAATCAACGTTGATCACATGTAATCGCCGACAGATCCATCATCGCATGTCGTGACATAAATCATGCCATCTCCGTCAAACAAATGGTGCCGTGACCAAGGCAGGACCCTCGCAAAGGGGTTGGTTGGCAACTTCGACGAGACCAACGCAGAACAGGAATCAACTAGATGTGGTTTGACGACGACCATGCCCTCAATATCAGAACGAGAATCACCAGATCGATCTTTCCCATCCCTCATTGGAGAACCAACAGATCCGGAGTTAGAAACGATCGTGTGGACCAACCGCATCCATTTCTTCAATCAATTTCTATTCGAGAGAATTTAGTAACCTACAATCAAGACGAGCGACATCACGAGGTGAGAGATAAGTCACAACATCGGTTCTGTAAGCCATTTCACACACGACATTCTCCCAAATTCTTATTGTTGAACATCCCAATTGTCTTTGATCTTGATGATTAGCGTCAGGCGGTTCTGTAAGCCAGCTGCTTCATCGATTGTAAATCTGGTACGATATCGGTCCCGTTTCTTTCCACGGAACACAGTACTCTTAACCGGCGTATCCAACAACGTCACACACCCTTCACAATATCATCAATGTACGTAAAATCTCGAGCTAAATCCACAGGGTCGCTCTAGGAGGAGGTGGCTGCTGGATTATGTGGTGGTATAAGGTAGGTCGGAGGTGGGCTATGGTGGGTCTTCTGTGTTGGAGAGAGAGAGAGAGTGTGTGTGTGTGTGTGGGTGGGTGGGTGTGTGTGTGTGTGAGAGAAAAGTATAAGCAAAATATAGTTTTGGTCCCTAAGGGTAATTTAGACAACTTACCAGCACTTAACGGATTAAATTAAACGGTAACCGCAAGAGCGACCGTCAGTGTAGCGAAAATGTAACAACAGGGATCGTGAAGTGATTTTTTGAAACTTGACCCAGGGCATATAATTGTGGCAACCACAGGGACCAAAAGTGTAATTTACTCTGTTTTTTATTTATAATATGCTTATATTTTTCAAAATAAGATTTACTTAAACTCTACGTGTGTAACACCCGACTTATTAACAAAAGCACCCCAAAATTTTTTTCATTTTTCAAACCGAATATTTTTCAAATAAAACCATAAGTATGAGGTTTAGTTAATACAATACGAGTACAAGAGTATCACGAAGTACAATACATAAATATTATACATTCTTAAGCCGGGTCGTCACTTCAATACTAAGTCCTCAGTCACAGACTTTATCTTTTCCCTTGGCGGGATCACGCTCACCTGCAGGGACATATCAAATAAAACCGTGAGCTATAAAGCCCAATGAGTAATCAAATCAAGTATAACATGTATAAGAATAAAATTCTCTATACAAAATCAATTACGCATTATCATGCAATATAAAATCATATGTGGCTCACGGGTTATCCCACTTTTGCCTAGACTCACGGCTCCGTTCTTGCCATCGCAATGACTCACGGCTTATCCGGTCTTGTCTATATAAGTTGACTCACAGCTCCGTTCTTGTCTATTTTAGACTCACGGCTTATCTGGTCTTGTCACGTCACAGTTTACATAGATATATTGACTCACAGCTCCGTTCTTGCCTATGGTAGACTCACGGCTTATCTGGTCTTGTCATTTTTCAAATCATGTAATTTGTCATTTTTGTCCCCCAAAATCATATTCATCTGCAGCTGCTCATATACCATATATCACAACGGATAACAGTGAGATTACTCACCTGAAGGTTTGCTACAACTAGCGTTTGTTGTTCCTTGCTTTCCAATGTAATCCGTAGGGTTTTGTCCCGTACCTATAATTCCATTTATTTTCAAAATGATTATAGGTTAATAACCATTCCAAGTAACTCTAATACAATAGAGTTCAATACAATATCATTATAAACAATACCTAGTTAATAAACTTTCCGTTTACTAACTTTTTATGAATTTTACTATTCACCGAGGCATTCGTATCGATCTACAGTGCCCCCGAGGGGTCGAAAACTCGATACAAAAATTTTTCCAAACTTTTCAAACCATAACGAGGCTACGGTTCAAGTTTGAGCTAAATCGGACAAGCCAAACAAAAGATAGCATTTTGAAATCCCTGTCTCAGGGCGCACCGCGCCTGGAAGGGGGGCGCACCGCGCCTAGCGGCTGTGCAGGTCTCCTGTCCAGTCGCGAATTGTGCACTGTAGCTTGCAGTTTTGGTCTATAAGTTCTTAATGCTGTTCTCAACCGTTTGGGGTTTATTCCTAGGCTAAAACCTTACATTTTAACAAGGTTTTTAACCCTCAAAACCCACTCAATCAATCATATGAAGATTTAGGGTTCTTAATTCTAACAACCCCAAAACTTCAAATTCCTCAAAAATAACAATCTACTTACATTATCTTGAATTAAGCCCTTATTAATATGACTTAATGGAAGTATTACATCAATTTAATCACATAATCACAACTGCAAATGCAGTTTTCAGTTCCTATAAAATTCATTAAGATCAAACAATCAAGAACTTGGAATACTTACCTTTCAAGCTTCCAATTCTACCCTTTGAAACCAAGAATCAAATTACACGCTTCAATCTTCAAGAACCCTTCAAAACTCTGCAGAAATCGCACAAGGAATTTCTCCCGTAACTCCCAAAAATCTGCACAAGTCTTTTCTTTTATACCTCCAGAAATTGCAATTTGGTCCTTGAAGTTGCATTTCTAGAACTTTTGCCACAATTTACACAATTTATGACAAAAACTAGTTTCTATAACATTTTAAGTCCTAAACTCAAAATATTATTACAAACTTAATCCTTTTCTGTCCAAAAGACCAAATTACCCTTTTAAGGTAAAATGACCATTTTGCCCTTTTTATTATAATTACATAATAAAATACATTTTGGCGTTACAACGTGTAAGTAATATTATATATATATTAATTTGCAAATAACGTATGTGAGGACTTTACACTATTCATTTGGTTTTTCTTTTTCCAGATTCAAAAATACTAGATTCAGATCATATTATTATTGTTAATACATTTGTTACAAAATCCAAATAAGTTTCTATTTGAAAATAGCAAATTTGATTCTTCTAATAGCAAACTTTTATATTTACGTTTTTTCCCCTTAACTAATTTCGAATTAATTGTTTGCATCCCTGTTTATTATAAAGTTATATTATTGGTATTTCGTAAGTTACAATTCGGTCCCTTATTGTATTTTTAAATTACATTTTTCGTCCTTACATAATTTGTTTTTCTGTCGAGCTACATTTTTCTATATATCGGGCTTCCGCAGCATCGCGCGGACAGTCCAAACACTAGTTTATAAATATTTTACAAGGTTAGGGTTGCAGATCAGTATTGTCGGTCCGTTAAATTAATGTTTCATAACTGGATAATTCATAAAATCCATTTCATAGCCTATCTAGGGTTAGAAATATTACATGATATTATTATTTTTAATTATAAACATTATATGTAATAAGCGCTACAGTTTGTGGTATTACATTTTTTTAGCAAAATGTTAGCAAGTTTCTCATATAACAATTACGATTTCTTAAAGTTAATAATGTCGTGTAATATTTTTTAACCCTATACAGGTTATGCAACCAATTTTATTAGGTTATACAATTTTATAGCATTAATTTAACCAAATTGAATAATTATAATAGATATAATAAACAAAACAATAACATAATAGTTTTCAAAATATTGAAGAATAATACGTTGTTTTTTTAAATAAAATAAAATAATTATCTATTTGATAACAAAAATAAATATTACTATTTCCACAATTTAATATTCTAAAAATTCATTTACCCAAACCCGTTTTATTTTGCCTTAGATAGTTGTTTGTTTGCAAATGCAAATTGCAATCGCACTCGAAATAAGTCTCATCTCGTACAGGGCTTCACCACTCTCGACCTCCCCTCCTTTGCCTTCCGTCCATATAATCCCCAACCGCACCTCCCTGCCTCCCTCTTTGCTCCATCTTCTCCCTGCTCATCACTGTAACTCTAATCAACCCTTACACGGCGATCATCATAATCTCAATCCCAATTTTTGAGTAAGTTCTTCCCCCTTTTTCTTTCTTTTCTGTAATTTTCAATGCAAACCCATGTCAGTTCTTCCATTCTTTTGCCAAATACAGTATTTTCCTCCAAAAGTTTCGTACCAATGAGCCTCTTTGGACGAAAATGAGACATAAGGGCTATTTCAATTGACGATTTTTTATTAATTGCCTTTTAATTTATGCTCTGGGGTAGCGTGGAATTTTCATCGGGATGCTATTATATTTATATTCAAACATCTTTTTTGTTGTTGCGTTCTTTCGCATTTGATTTAGTAGCTTGTAAGATTCAAACTCTATAAGTTAGTAATGCTTGCCGGTGTTTGTGAATTTTGATTCTATGCAAGTAGTTTTAGCTGTTAATTGTGCAATTCATGTGACGTATATCCTAAATTCATATCAGTTTCATTGAGATTTGAATCTTTTATCAGCCAATCATAGTTAAATACCTTATAGAAGTTTTCTTGTTTTATCTTATTGCGCTGTTTTAACACCAACAGAAGGAAGACAAATAAGTACACACAATCCAAATGTCCTAAAAATTAAACTTCAATTACTTAACCAATTCAAGATGGGATTCTAAATTCTTGTAATACCCCTTTATATATATATATATCCCTTTCATTAAGTCCATTACATTTCTACCATTTTGTGTTTTCTTGACCAAAACAACAATCTTGAAAATCATTTCTTGTATCATGACAGTGGATTTCGAGGTTGATGATGATGTCAATAGTGAGGTACTCCTAAACTCCACCGAAATAGAACCCAGAAAGGGCGATGAAGACAACATGGTAGGATGTTCACTTGAAGGTGTTTTTCACAACAACCACGACATAAAAATCGATCAAGATGAACCCGAAAGAGGCATGATTCCATTAGACGGGGCCCTCACGGTTCTCGTTGAAGAACCGTATGTCGGACAAGAATTTGAATCGGAAGCATCCGCACATGCATTTTACAATGCATATGCAACAAGAGTTGGATTTGTTATCCGTGTGAGTAAACTTTCAAGATCAAGGCGTGATGGAACCGCAATAGGAAGGGCACTTGTTTGTAACAAAGAGGGGTTTAGAATGCCAGATAAGCGTGAAAAGATTGTGAGACAAAGAGCGGAAACACGGGTCGGTTGTAGGGCGATGGTTTTAGTGAGGAAAGTGAGTTCGGGAAAATGGGTGATTACAAAATTTGTGAAGGAGCATACGCATCCGTTGACACCTGGAAAAGGGCGTAGGGACTTGATTTATGATCAATATCCGGTTTGTCTACTTCCTTGTTTTTTCTTATTGTATAGGGAAATCTCCAATAAAGTCACGTTATTTTAAGCCAATTTATAAAAAAGTCCCAAAATTAGTTTTATTTACGGAAAAGGACAACATACCGGCTAACGTATTCAGTTTAACCCTTTCTTCCGGTTTACCAGGTTTCCTAAATTGGAAATCTTCAATAAAGTCCAATTATTTTGGGTCTGTTTATGAAAAAGTCCTATTATTTTGTGTAAAAAGATTCAACATTGGGACTTTTTCATAAACTGACCAAAAATAGTGGGACTTTATTGAAAATTTCTAATCTAGGAAACCTGGTAAACCGGAAGAAAGGGCTAAACCGAATACGTCAGCCGGTATGTTGTCCTTTTCTATAAATAAAATTAATTTTGGGACTTTTTCATAAATTGACTCAAAATAATGGGACTTTATTGAAGATTTCCCTATTGTATATTAGTATGTTTTATTTTTGTTTTGTCACTAGCATTGTGTGAAAAGTCATGGATTTTTTTTTAGGTAAATGAGTTATAAGGTGAGGTGAAAACAAGAAAACATGAGGTTTTAAAGAACAAGTGAGAAAAAGACAATGATTAAAAGGATGTATATTGATTGATAAGTGCATGTGTTAGAAATGAATGATAGGAAAAATGTCGATTTTTCTTTATTTGTGTTTTTTGTTTCCTTTGTTTTGATACGTTTTAGCTTTTAAATATGAAAGTACTTGATATGAATCTTGAACAAAAGCGATCAATGATGTTTACCTAAGGTTCTATTTGTGTTTTCTTTTAATTTTTCATTAGGTTTTGTTTGGATAAATGATGTTTAAAAAGTATTTGAGACCTAGAGCTTGAAACCATAGTCAATTAATTAAGATAAGTATTGAATTAATAAATGACTCAAATCTTGATGATAATTAGTTAATTACAAGTGAGGAAACAAAGCTATTGACACACAATTAGGAGAAGACAAGTCCTAGTTAATAATTCATAATGCAACCGTGAAATTCCTTAAAGAATTTATAAGAAGAATTCACAAGTAAAAGGTATAGTCTCACTAAAGTTATTATCTTTATTGGTATCCTTTAGGACAAAAATTTAACCTACTTTAGTGGTTGGTAAAAACCATTGAAAGATGTGCAAATATTCCCTTTTTACAACCTTGGAAACCTTCTTTTTAGGTTTATTCAATTAGGGAGTGTAAGAAACTATTTAAATACTCTACCATGTCAAAAATATCCTACTATATTTAGACATATAGTTTTATAGCTCAACTTTGTTTTTTGTTTTTTTTTTTTTTTTTTTTTTTTTTTTTTTTTTTTTTTTGCAGAATGAGCATGATAAGATCAGGGAACTATCACAACAGCTAGCAATTGAGAAAAGAAGATCAGCAACCTACAAAAGACATTTGGAAATGGTTTTTGAGCACATTGAAGAACACAATCAATCATTATCAAAAAAGATTCAAGACATTGTAAACAACGTGAGTGCAATGGAGTCCAAAGAGATTGAAAATCGTAGATAATAAGTTTGAAACTTCTCTTTTGACAGAATAAGTCAAAATTTTCATCATATATAGGAATCTTTAGATGGTGTTTGCTTGCACATTTATCAACTTACTCATTTTAGAAAGTGTTTTTTTTTTCCTTTCATCTTTTGAAAGACTTGTGTACAAGTGGAAACCTTATATAGTAATTGAAGGGTCTAAATGCAAGAAATAGCAATGTACTTTTGTTTGTTTGTGTATCATAACATCCTACTTTTGTTTCTTTCTACCATGGCCTTCTTCGTGTATTGTAGCCAATTAGAGCATTGTATTTTTTTTTTATCTTATCACGACATAACGTTTTGAAAAATTTACCAAATTACAAATACAGCAGTGAAAATCGTTTTGTATTGAATGTAATCAGATGAAATTTTTGTAATTGGGTAGAATCCAATTATAGAAATTGTCATGTCACCCACCATGTAGTCAACGTAATTGCTTCCATAGCCGATTTCTTTTGCATAGACAAATGAAAATCAACTATTCATGATAAGTCTCACTAACATAATTCCAATTCGGTTGTACCATATGCACCCACTTGAAAATTGCATTCCATCATGTTCTCACTGCAATCTCATATTTGACAAACAAATGATCTAAAATTCTTCATGATTACTGCACCACGGACACATAATAGAAGGGACGTATATACCTCGATAGACCAAATTCGGTCTAGTAGGAAAAATTGCATTTGCGGTTTGTGGTTTGGTTTTGGTCAATAACCGCACAGCACTCAGCCCTACCCAACACTACTTGTCGCCTTGATCACTAATCTGAACCTCTCCTATATAAACACCACTCATCTCATCGCCC
This sequence comes from Cichorium intybus, assembly GCA_023525715.1. NCBI lineage: Eukaryota > Viridiplantae > Streptophyta > Magnoliopsida > Asterales > Asteraceae > Cichorium > Cichorium intybus. The sequence goes on from CM042013.1 coordinate 45,986,745, forward strand.
CTGATGTGTTCTTTTCATGCCTCTATAATAAGTAAAAATATTATTAGCATTGTATAAGTATTGATATCTTTTATGAAATAAAACAAAGGAAATATAATATTGGGCAACTTTCAGATGTATGGATCCAAATTAAACATCCACATCTAAAAGGTTACTCAAATTTTCAATTCCTTTATTTTATTTCATAAAAAGATATTTATCTCTTTCAAGATTCAGTGATAAAAATAGAAGCGATGAGTGTATGAAACTTCTTCAATATGAATTAATTATTTGGTTATTTATAGTTTTTAACTTATTAAAATTGATTAAAATAATAATTAGGGTAAGAATTATATTTTAAAAGTTTATAAAGGATATAAATAATATTTTAAACTTAGATTTATAAGAATGTGTAATAGTCAATTGATAAACATAGGGATTTAAAATGATTATAAAACGTTTAAAAATATCAAAAATAAAGATTTAAACAAATATGATATTTTAAAAGTTTTTGAAGAATAAGTATATTATTTAAAAATTGATTTGAATTGAATAAATATAATATTTTGATATTTATAAAATATACTAAAATTCTCAATCCATGTCATGTGCATTGAAGCCAGTTAGGTCATCGGGTATGGGTACCACGAGGTCCTTTTGTGGCCACTAGGGTTGTAAACGAACCGAACGTTCGGCGAACCGTTCGTGAATTGTTCGGCGGAAGTGCGTTTATGTTCGTTTATTTAATAAATGAACGAACATGAACACAAATTCTCGTTCGTTTAGTTAAACGAACGAACATGAACAATGGTCTCGTTCGTTTAATTATGTTTGTAAACGTTCGTTTATGTTTGTTCATTTAAGTTCCTTTTATGCTCATATATGTTCAATTGTATTTGATTACATTACAATATTATGTGTTTTTTTAAGTTCATATATGTTTAATTGTGTTTATTTATCTCTGTTCGTTTATGTTTGTTCGTTTAGTATGTTCATGAACATAAACGAACGAACATGAACAAGATAATTTGTTAAACGAACGAACATGAACAAGAAAACTCGTTCGTTTATCCGTTCGTGTTCGTTTGTTTGTTCGGCTAACTTAAACGAACGAACATGAACAACCCCTCGTCCGTGTTCGTTCGGTTCGTTTACAGCCATAGTGGCGACCATGGCACCCAACTACATTGTGCATACCAAAATGTGTGTTTAGTAGTCGCTAGTGGTCATGACAACAAGAGAGCACAACCGATTAAAAAAATTGGGCTATTAGAAGGTGGGCCATGGACAATCTCATCGAATTATTTAATTTCTTTAAATTGCAAACGATGATGTGGTGTGGCGGGTATACCAAACTCATGTAGTGTTTGTGTGATAATGATGTGACAGTGATATAACACCCACCACATGATGTGGTGTGTGGGTATACTTGATGGCCTTATTAGTAATAACAAAATGGACAATTACTTGGAAAGGTAACGAACTTCTATAATTGTTCACATTTGGTCACCGAACTTATTTTTGTGTTTGATTGCCCATGAACTTTTTATAATTATTCATATTATACATTTATGACCGGTGATAAAAAATTTATGTTGATTTGGCATCTTATGTGGCATCCAAGAAGACTTAGAAGGATAACGAACTTCTAAAATTGTTCACTGAACGTATTTTTGTGTTTGATTTGTCCATGAACATTTTGAAATTGTTTACATTATACTCTTATGACCGTTGATAGAATGTTTATGTTGATTTGACATCCTACGTGACATAAAAAATAAATAAAAGCTAGTGGTATTCAGTTGGGGTTCGTTTTTGTGCCCTAATCTACAAGGAACGATAGTTCAATCCTGCAATGTCTTCCTCTTCCTCGGCATTCTCTCAAGTTCGCAAGTCTTCTAGCATGAATTTCCATAATCGTTGTGATTGTGGTTTTCCTTTACGCATTCGAACATCAACCACATGGACTTACCCATGAGTTATCGCAGACCAAGAATCACCAACATGGGTTCTTTTCTGTGGTTGAGGTTCGAGTGCATAAAGAAAAACCACAATCACAACAATTATGGTAATTCATACCGGAAGACTTGCAGACTTCGAGAGAATATTGAGGAGGAGGAAGACATTACAAGATTAAACTATCGTTGATTGTAGATTAATGTAGGTTGTCAAATAAACATAAACCTTCTAGCACCTGTCATAAATGTATAATGTAAACAATTTTAAAATTTTCATGAACAAATCAAGCACAAAAATAAATTCAGTAAACAAATATAAACAATTTTAAAAATTAGTTATACTTTAAAGGACTGTTTGATTTGCCTCTTACCTATCTAGTAAGTCCAGTAAGAGGTTTTGTTTGATTCGGTCCAAGTCAGACAGTTTAATAACCTTAAAATTTAGTTCTGACTCGATCATATACCGTAAACTTTACTACTTACCTGATCAACTTCAAGATAAGTAACCCAATCAACTCTTATGACAAAACCCCAAGTTCTAATCAAATTTACGTAAAAAGTACAAACATCATGAGAAACCATTTAAAAATTCTAGGGTTCGACAATTCACAGCTCTCTCACAGTTCCTCACTGCTCACCTTCCACCATAGCCACCGTCAAAGCTCACTGCTCCACCTCCGTCGAGTCGCGCACTAACATCGAATCATTCAATGCTCCCCCCAACTTCTACAGCCTAATTTGTGAGTTCTAATCTTATAATTTCTCCCCAAGTTTATTTCTTTTGTAACGCCATCGAATGAGTATGATATTCCAGAATTCAGTTGTCGTTAATTCAACTATAATAATAACATGTTAATTCTTTCCAGAATTATATGGAGTTTGATATACCTTTCTACATAATGCTAGCTCAAATCCTCTAAATCGGTGGTCATACTTTCTCAATTATGTTTCAAGTTCCGACTTTTGAGCTTTTCAAATGTAACGTGCGAATTAGGATTTCTATTTCGAGTACATCAAATAGTTTGTTACTTCGTTTGTTCATGAATCCTATAACGTTGAAATCAATTGATTCTCCATTTGTTTATTTTCCCAAATCCCATTTCCCCTTTATAACATTCATTAATTACGGTTTGTCTTTGCTATGTGTTTGTTCAAGTATGAAGGATAAAAAAAATGTCTTCTTTCTATCATGATCCAACAACCGCTTGTAGAACACAATCTACATGTCAAGAAGGAGATCTTGCTTGCAACCATGCGAGTGAAATTCTATCCATAGATTGTAAGAGAACTTCTAAATACCTGTTGTGCACTTTAACAGTGTGGGTCAAATTTGTAATTATTTTCTTTTTTTACAGCAGACAAACAACAAACACAATTGAAAAATGACATTGAAAAGATCGAATTACCTTCATGTGAACCCGAAAATAATCAAGAACCATGTGAGGGTATGCAATTTGAATCAGAAGAAGCAGCAAGAACTTTTTACGATAATTATGCAACACGACTCGGTTTCATTACCCGTGTTTTATCTTCTCGTAAATCAGAGAGGGACGGAACGGTAATTTCACGTGGTCTTGGATGTAGAGGCGATTCAGAAAATCATAAAAGCGAGAGTATTATGATCCGAAAAAAGGGCTGTACAGCGATGATTTTAGTGAAGAGAGAGAAACCCGGGAATTGGGTTGTTAGGAAGTTTGTTAGGGATCATAACCACCCACTTCGTGTGTCAGTTTCTAGAAGACGTTCAACATTTGTAAGTTTTTGTTTGCTTCTTCAATTTATGTATACAAATATTAAAGTTTTTTATATTAATGTTTTGTGTAGGATGAAAAAGACAAGAGGATTCAGGAATTAACAGCTGAATTGCGTGTAAAGAAGCGGTTAAGTGCGGTGTATAGGGAACAACTTCTTGGTTTGATGAAAGATGTTGATGGTCATAATGAACATTTATCTTTGAAAGTTAAAGTTGTACGAAATAATTTAAAAAAACTTGAAGGAAGGAATGGGAACATCTAGCATATATAGGTGAAGTGAATATTCTAGTATATTATTTTGTAGAATATAGGAATTTGAGATGTGAAATTCTCTACTTTGAATGATTTAAAGATGATTACAATGTAGGTCTACTTCAATTCTAGTATGTTATTTTGTAGAATCATGTAAGTGCAAATAAGAACATTCTTTCACTGATTTGTTTACTATAGCAACCTACTTTCATATCTTCATGTAACAACATTGTATTAGAAAAAACATCTACCCAAACCACCCCACCCTCACCCCTACACACATGCGGTGTTGATTATTTATAATTATAGTATCGTAAAATAATTTTACGACTTATAAATTAAGAACAACTTAATAATTTTAGTGTATTTTTATGTTTTTGTCCTAGTGTAACCAAACGATATATAAGAACTAAGTTAGTCCCGTTCGTTTCGTCTTGTTCAGTCTAGTCATGTCCATGTATCGAACGCTAACTAAAGAAACTCGATTCTCTACAGTATTAAGGTTGTGCTAGATGCGCCACAGTTAGCTTATTTTTCGAATTTTTATAAGTTGTCATGTTTTGAAAGCCAAAAAAGAATTTATAAATTAGCTTATAAAAAGCTACCTAGCATTTCAATAGGCTTATAAAACTTTTTTTTTCTTAATTCTCACAAATATAGCCTTAATTAATAAAAAAAACTCATTTTTCTACATACTCTTATATGTCATTTTAATTTCTCACATGCTTATCAGCTAGTTTTTATCGAAAACCGTTTTCTATGCTAGCTTTTCATACATTATCTAACAGCTGACTTTTCAACTATTCTGCCAACATAGCTTTATACTAATACATAGATACCACTTGAAAGCCCCAACTAAATTCACCACACATTTTGATAAAGAAAACCATTTTATTACATAAGCTAATCGATAACAATCTCTTCACTAACCTAACCTCCACCATCAAGCCAAGGAATATTCACATGTCCTTTGACTATACCTTTTGACCTTCTTTGACTCACCCGCCAAGGTCAAACCTTGTTGACCACAAGAATCTTCTAGATCTTGAAATACTTGTATCCATCTTCAGGGTTTTTCATCCCCTCTTCCCAATCACCCATTTTCCTACCACCAAAAATTACTTGTTGTATACCCAAATACCTGCCAATTAACCAACACCAAAAAAGAAAAAAAAAAAACTTAATAAAAAAAAGTCAAAGAAAGATTTTTACAAAACAGGGTAGCCTTACTCTGAACTTAATACAGTGAGACAATTAAGCAGGACATCAAGGGCAAAGTAGTCCGAAGTACCTATGTCTACCCTGTTTCCACATTTCCAAAAGTTAATACTTCTTTAAAAGATACAATAATGATCCTTTTTAATAAAATTTCATTACCAAACACGTCCCCAGTTATCTTGAAACTCAACATCCCCAACATCATGGAAGGATGATGGCATCACATTGAAGCCCTTATCTGCATCATACAGAGGGTTGTATTCCATGGATGTATTTGCTAACTGCAGTACAAAAAAGACGGAAATGACCTTCTATTTTATGCATTTGAAATGGATCACAATAGTATCACCTGCAAATTAGATGAATTATATGCACCTAATCGTCCCATGACATACCATGATTGAATAACCTGTCACATTGATAAACAAGATCACTATATTTGTGTAGAATGGGAAAAGGAAATGAGAAGAGTTTACTGTTTACTTACACTGCCAATTAGGTCAACATCTCGGTCAGAAGGTGGACCATATAGCTTGAACCATATATGGGAACCAACAGGACTGAAGCTGTTAATCATAGATCAAAAGAATGTTTGTTAATTGATAAACATAAATGAGTAGATTGAAGAGAGAAACTGGTTGATTACTCTCTAAATGTGACTTTGAAAGCAACAACAGAACCAGTTTTAGCTTTGTGAAAATCTCTCCCCTTTTTCCGAATCCTATCTTCAACCTGTAGAATCATGTTTGTAGACCTTCTATATGAAAACATCATCCAAATGCATCTTAATTTGCAGAAAATCTTAACATTAGAGAAAGAAAAACAGACACTGTAATTACCTTCTGTCTCATTTGTTCTGGCTTCCCGATTGTATCACCGAGAACATTTCGAAGTTCGATGTCGTTTTTTGCTGCATCTTCCAACACCCTGCAACCATTTGTAATTCGTAATCGTGATAATGGTTAACAATTGGACATCAGAAATGGAAATTGTTAATCGTTTAGCTTCTAGGAACAGGAAATTGATGTATGAATAAACGAAGAAGATCGTTTACTTAGCCCAAGAAGGATAATTGTGAAGCCGGTCATATTCACGCTTCCTCTTCTCTTCTCGAACCTTGAGCAACCTCCGCCCTCTAGCGCTCGTACCTGAACCTTTCACGTCTTCAACTACAGAACCACCGCTACTACCGTCACCGTCCTTGTTACCGGGAGATTTTGCACTCACGGTGAAGGTCGTTGGTCTTCCGTTCCCCGGAACGAATTTAGGGCACAAATACAGAGTTTCTTGATTCAATGAAATTGAAGAACAACGATTGAATGCAGTGCACATGTGCATCTTCCAAAATTAATAATCTGCTTCTCAAAACTGATGTTGTACCGGGAATTATGGTAGTTTGAGGATAAGCTGACGTTAGGGCTTTAGGGGTTTATGCCTTTATGGTTCTAACCGGATAAATTTAGTTGTGTTTGGTTGTCTGATTGCACACATTGTCCCCAAAGTTTGAGTATTTGCATATACAGTCCCTGAACAGTGAACACTACAGCCTACAGGTACAGGAAAACCAATACATCAATGGCTATTTTACACTTGGCCTTCTATAAATATTACTCCAGCCAATGACGACGTTCAATTTGGGTTATTTAGCAATTTGCGTTATGTGGTTCAATTTGGGTTTGCTGCCTATGTTAAAATTGGTTAAATGCAAAAAATGAATTTCATTGATCTAGTTCTTATAGAATCATACCATCACTTTTCTAAAATTATAACATTGTACTATCAAAAATTTTATCAAATTACAGCATTATGGTACAAATACAAAATAACATTCACTAGTCACTGCCACAACAAATTAGAGGTCTTAAAGTATAATGCTCTAATAGAAAAAATTTAAAACTGCTACACTATAATCGTGTATATTTTTCTAAGTATAATGGATTAATAAAAAAAAAAAAAAATACAATGTTACAATATGATCTTTTAGTATATGATGTTATAATACATACGATGTAATAGACTTATCTTATTATGGGAATTATAAGATCACATCTTGGCCTTAACCTTAAGTTTTAACAGATCATCCATCATAGAGAACGGAATTTCTTCTAAAAGAACTAATCGAGAGTCATAGTTATTTTTTGTATTTATTCATGGAAATAATAAGAACATTTTTATCAAATTGTATCTTGTTCTTAATCTTATTCTCTCAATCGACTTCCAAAAATTGTTATAGAAATGATTCAGTTCAATTTTATTTTATTTTTTTAAAAAAGGTTCTAGGTACGGTCCAATTTGGTATAAAACCATAACCAAACCTGATTTTTTTTTTTTTCAAACTTAAACTGGTCAAACACTAAACCCTAAAACCTAGACATGACGACTTCATCATTCAATCATTGACCGAGAACAAATTTCTGATATAAATAAGCCAGCAAAAGATTACAGAGGTTACATGTAAAACATAATAACCAAAATTTTCTGCAAGTTCGTGATTTATAATAATAAAAAATTACTCCTCGGTAACTACAAGTAAAAAGCTACAAGAAACCCCATCATTGTTAACCTCTGCAGTTACACCTAACCACATCATCAAGCTGCTTTCGCCTTACGCGACGGAGGTCGACGGAAAAGACTGATCAAATCATCCACACCCTGTTCAATAACACATTTAACACGCTTATTTTTATATAAATAAAAATAACAGGTTGTTCGATACTTGCTGATTGAGTAAGAGTTGACTAAGTCAATGTCTGACCAATCATACTTATCCTGAAGCTGACTGGGTAACAGATAAATTTTAGGGTTATCAAACGGTCTGACTTGGACCGTGAGTCAAATGTAACCTCTTAATGGACCAGTAAGAGGCAAAACAAACAGGCCCTAAGGTTTAGCAGATGACAAAATCATACCCTGGTAGTTATCACAAGGAAACTGAAAAGAGTAATCAGATACGATCCAAGAACTAGTAGTAACAGCAAGTCGAATGTTACACTTGCAACCTGCGATTATAAAATGTATTCATAAATCACTTAACTTATTTAATTATTTATAATTAAACGGTTAAGAAGAAAACTTCACCTGATAAATCTGCAGTGTATTGACTGTCGAGTCGTAAAAAGTGAACATTCCGTCAATCACGTCATGTTGCAAATTTACTTCTACAACATGATCTGCTAATTCCTGTGATTAGCATTAATTATTTGAGTTAATTGTGATTGAAAAAAAATAATGGAATAATGATAGTTGGATTTGGAATGGTGTACTTTTTTTAAAGCCATGATGAATGGATTGTCCTTTGATAAAAATGGTGCGACTCGAGGTGTTGTTGATAAAAGGTGAAGCCATGAACGTATGTAAGAAGGATTGACAGCCAAACTGGTGTTGTCTGCAAATATGTCGATCTTTTTTCCTTGTTGACCGTAAATATGCCTCTGTGTATCGCGGTAAATTTAGAGTAAATTTGGAGCTTTCTTAGAATATGAGACTTGTAAAAAGAATGTAGTTTTTTAATTATGGATCTTACCGCAAGGCTCTCGGCCACCAGTTTTACACTCTGGACAACTGCAGCTTCACTGACAAATTCTCTAATGCAATTGCAAAAAACACAGTAAAAATGATTTTACTTTTTATATATGATTCATATAAAGAATGTGAATGTGAATGTGAATGTGAATGTGAATATGAATATTCACCTGGTATCAGAGAGACCTCCGGTATTTTCTAGCAAATTTGGTGCAACAGAAAGTCCAGAAACTGTTGCTGCAGTGACTCTTAGTCTTGAAAATTGTTCATGCTCCCAGGCTACCTGTATGTTGTAACATTTAGCATACAAACAAATTTCTTTCGATTATTATATATGATTTTGTTACATTATTAGGATACAACTTTGTGATGTGTTAATCTCCAATACTAAAAAAAAGGAACAAGTAATTCACCAATTTGAACTGTGACACTTGAAGTTTCGAGTTATAAATATAAATAAATTGTACATATAGAATCTGCATTTACAATTTTACTCTCCTCATGTAACATTCGTATTTTTGGGCCTAGTAGTTTGGACCCTTTTTGGTAGAAAATTTAAATCTTTGATAAATAAATTAAATAAACTTTGGAAATAAACAAAAGAAGTTAGTACTAAAAGTTTGAGGTCATTAAGATGTTTAAACTTTGATCAAATGTAGTGATAAAGAGAAAACTTCCAATAAAAAGACTAAAAATGTTAAATTTGAGAAACTTCGTAAGACCATGATTGGACTGTATTTGAAAAACCTAAATGTTATAAAATCAACATTTGAAAAGTATAAAAGTGAGATCCATAAGCTAGAATTTAGATTAGAGACCATTTAGAGATATTTTAGAGTGAGGGAACAATCTTGCCAAATTCATGAAAGTTAGTATTGGGATGAAATAAACAGATTAGGGACTAATATTGTTAAGAATAGTTAGCTTAGGGCTAAGTGCTAACGATGAGATTTCTATGTTAGGAGTTGGTGTTGGCATCATTTTGGAACAAAAATTAAAAAGGGACTAATGGTGTCAATTGTGCCAGAGTTGGCTTTGACCGCCTCTGACTTAGTGTTGACCTATAAATTAAATATTTTGTTTCTAGGGGACTTGAGTGTGAAGAAATAAACTTGGTTGACTTGTGAGAGTTTCAATAAGGGCAAATTGGTAAAAATATTAGGTTGAGAGGTTTAGTTGCAATTAGTCAAAGATATATAACCCAAACATTATGTTTTCATTCAGAGGTAGATTCATTTAGATCCTCTCGAGCCTCTCTGAATTATTCAAATTTGAATCATTAAGATCTGATTCAGGCATTCAGCTCGTAACATAAACCTCAATACAAGAAACTTGATATAGATGAAATGGGGAATTTTTCTTTTATTAATGTTGTTTTATACTTCAAAATCATTAACTTTCATTCTTGGAAAACACAAGTTCTTCACTTTCTCCTTCTAGAAGGTTCTTTTCTCTCTCTACAATTACGATAGGCTTCATAAAAATTGAGAAATTAAAAACTAAAACTCTTTCTTTCATTTATCTTTGCAACTTGGCACTTCTAGCCCTCCACATAGCCATTAATACAAAAGAACCCCCTTCACAATGTATTCACAGATTTAGTCCTTAAATCACACCATTTCACCATTTGTCCCTCAAGCCTATTTCCAACTTTCTGGTACATATGATCCAACTATCTAAGAGATACGAACAGGATTGGGGTGTTACATGAACCTAAAGTTTTTAGATACCAGCCCTTAAAGGAGAATTCAAGAATTCACTCACATCCTGGTCAGTAATGGAATCAATGGTCCCTATCCGTCTAAAAATAAGAGCATGGATTCCATTTTAAGCCAAAAATCTTGAGAAATTACACTTCCATAGAATCATTGTAGTAGAATGACATAATAAGATATTTTAGAAAGGAAAGTAAGCATAGAAATGGGCCTTGATTGAATTCACTTACTCGCGAATTAGAAACATTGATTTTCTTGTGCTTTAGCCCAACTTTAAGCCCCAACTCCTCTGCTACATCAGATAAACCCTACACAGTGCACACAACACCAATTAAAATAAATAAATGCAATTTAAAATAATATATATTGCTTCCTATGATGTTTAATAACTTACTTCAAATATTTGCTTCACATATGCATTTTCTGGAGGTTTAGAAACATGAACCCACAACCCATTTTCTGACCCAAGACTATTCAAGCAGATAGCATAATCAATACTTTCTCTCAAACGCTGATCAAAACTTCTAAGCCACTACATCAAACAAAAATCTATTTAGGCAACAAACTTTATAATATAAAAGTATAGAGGAAAAGATTTTCACCTTCTGAGTTCCATTGTAGTTATAAGGCCCGCCAGATGTCAAACCAAAGAGTAAGTTATACTTTCCTCTTGTGTGAGGGTTGGAATATAAATTAGAAAATAATCTAGCAATTTCAAGAAGTCCCACAACACCACTACCATTGCTATCACTTCCAACAGATAATCCCTTAAGATGAAGGAAGACATAAACCAGGTAAATTAGTATATAACATGTGATCATAGGGAGGCTATACAAGGGTAAATGAGTAAATTACCGGAGCTGCTCCAAATGTATCGTATGATGCTACAATGGCGATAGTTGGGAGTTGGTTTGAATCTCCATCAGCTTTCAATCCAGGTAACCATCCCTGTAAAGATTTAACCGGTATTAGAATTTGTCAGCTAATAAATCTTTAATTTCTTGAAATTCCATGCAGTTTTTGATCAATTTTAGAGACCTGGATGTTTGTGATTGTGGGAGATACAAGTTTTTTAGGAGTTGGTGATGTCACAATCAGCTTGTATCTGTAATGAAAGAAATAAATACAGTCAAGATTATCAGTTCTTTCCATTTCAAATAAACACTCTAATTATAAGAGTGTGAATGCTGCACTTACAGCCTTTTGTAAAAGAATATAATATATCAAAAGGGCAGTGTTTTTAAATATATATGCAGTTTGGAATATATACTAACCCGCCAGTAGTTGCAGTGGCAGGCTGACCAGCTGCATCATTTTTCTTGATATCAGCTAACACTGTATCTAAATCTTCATCTTCAAAAGCAAAATACACAGGGTACTGTAAAATGAAAAACAAATTTTAAGAAGCAAGATAGAAATAGTGAAACAACAGGAATGTCTTCAAGGATAATATTTAACAGCAGACTGAAAACATGTAATGAAAATATCCATTTGAATAAGCAAAAAGATAAACAGTTGGTATACAAATATATTGTTGACTTACATGGATACTAGAATGTATTAGCTTCTGTTCTAAATCCACCAAAAGTTTCTTCATGTTCACCTTTTCAGAGCTATCAACATATCCACCAACAGTTTCAGAGTTTTCAGGATGAAAGATTCGAGGAAGTAGAAGTAGTAAGCCACCTAAAGGCTTTCCCTGTTCAATATATTCTGCCATATGGTCAACAATAGTTAAATTTTTGAATCAGAATATTATATAAGTGAAAAGAATAAACATCTAATCCAGTTAGGGAAGGTTGATAGACTTAAATGAATATAGAAGGACACCAAAAATGTGATCAGATAAAGAAAGCGAGAAAATCATGTCATTTATGAGGGATCTTAGTTTCTATAAAGTTTCACTGGTGGAACATGTGGCATTTCAGTAGTAAGCAAGCAACTATATTCACATTGCAAGGGTCATTATCAGATTGGGATATGTTACAAATGGTATGTTTGCTCCTTTCTGATTTCTGAAGGAAACTCCAACTCATTATTTTTGTTTTTATGACCACAAACAGTATAACTTTTCTTTACATCTATCTTTTTACCTGGAATTTTGATGCAGTACCTTCTTTCAGTATATGTTCTTATAGTACGAATTTTGTATCAAATCAGATCATTGTATGTGTCAATGATGCAGACGTGCAATACAATTCGTATGAGTTGATTTAATCCACGAAGCAAACTATACAAAATTGTCAACTAATCAAACATCGTAAATCGTGATACTGGCAAATCAATCTCTTATCTCCATAATTTTTTTGCACCTGAATCTTAAATGCAATTTACTATTCACCGATCCAAGAACATTGGAACTCCGCAAAAGCATCAGTACTATCTTAAGATCAATCAAGTCCCTTCAGCTCTAATAGAGTACAGGAATGATACTGTATCGATGACGTAAACAGTAACACGTATCCAAGTGATCCCTACTTTATAGATTCCGATACGGAATTAAAATCGCAATTAATCAAAATACCGGATTGGATGCAAAGAAAACGGAAAGTTACCTCGAATGAAAGTTTCGTTCAATTCGCGTAGGGGAAGTATGACAACAGTACGGGAGAGATCGGAACCAGGAGCAAAGAGAGAAGAACCGGCATGGTGATTAAGGGATGCGACACGAGATCCAAAAGGAACACCGGAGATATCATACTGTATGAGACGATAAACGTCGACGACGGTAGATGCATCGCAGAGCTCCACACAGGCCACTAGTATGAATACAAGTGCAATGACTGAATAGAATGATTCGAACATTTGTCGTCGCCCCTCTGCTGCATTCCTGGGATTCGCCATTGATGAAATCAAGGAGAGAGAGGAGGCGTTGGATGTGTATAATACTAGGGTTTAATTAAGTAGCAATAGTGACGCCACTATACACTGGATGACGATATCATACACTCCGGAGTTGAGTTCTTCGCCGACCTTTACCCACGAAATTTGTACCAAAACGACATGTTAAGATGTCGTTTCATGGGAGTTCTGAATATGCGACAAAGTCGATTCATGCGACTTGGGTGGTGGTTATTTGGAGTTCGAAAGAAAAATCAATCACTAAGTTAAAAAAATGTGAGAAACGAATAAAATGACTATTTTTTTTTCTTTTGTATTTTTTAGATGAAAAAGAATATGATATCAAATCACACGTATAGATCTTTCTAATTATGTTGTCATGTAAAGTGAAATCGATCCATGTGGAACATGGTACCCTTCATGCTTTACGCTTCTATCTTAATCTAAAGTTAACAACTAAATAAGAGTCACGTCTTTCAAACATATATTGTCCGAGAGCTTCAATTGGCGTCTGAATTGTATATATACCTCCTAATCTATTTTTATTTGTCGGGGTAGAGGATCGTGGTGGGTGCCCGGTCGTACCCTATGTAATGCATTCGTTGTGTGCTTATGTTGTACAAACCACATATACCTATTATTGTTTGTAACAAGATAGACTTGCATAATGTAAGTTAGCAATTCAAAGGCATCTTCAAATATGGGCATGCACATAAGAACATTAATGTACATGTATCTATGCCAATGGTAGAAGTGAATAAAGCGAAGTGTTGTACAAAAAATGATAACTTGTGAAACTAAATTGTGTGTAAACAAAATAGAAGTATATGTTTTTTTTAATTATATAAGTGTTTTAGGGATCAAAGAACGGTAGGTTAGGCATCAGAAGTTGTACATCTGAAGAACATTGTTGGAATGAAAAAATAGGATGCCTTAATTGAATGTTTAATGTCGAGTAGCAAAAATCTAGGTCGGTCGCAACACCCATGATGTGTGGGTGAAGGCCTATGTGAGATCCGATGTTGTGTAAGTTACGAAACTAATCATTATTGAAAGTCATTGTAAAACGACATCAATTGCTATGTACATGTCACATGGGAAGTCTCATTGACATTGATCCTACATCTGTATCACATTGCATATCATGTCAACTACATTGGCTGTTTGGCCATATATGTAAAAAAAATAAGTCAAATCGTCTTTTTCTCAGTTTCATTCTAGACTCGTGCTAATTGTTGAGGATTTTTGTGTTGAAAATGATGTGAAAAAATATAAACAAATTATTATATTGCTAATTATGTGTAAAATTCGGGAGGGGGTCAAATACTAAGTGGTGGTTTGATAACCCTCTTAGTGGTTCCATTAAGAGGTCACACCTGAATCGTTCAACACAGAAAGTGTTTAGGAAACTTAATTTTTACCTTTGACCACGTGAGACGCCTATGGACGATTTCTTAACTATACATCTGAATGATTCTTTTTTGTTAAGATACACATGTTGCCTTCTTTCCTTTTCCATCCCACACAAATCATACCCCTTATAACATAAGAGCATCAACATCACCACATTACTTCCTTCTCGTATCATCGAAGCCACCTCCTCCTATCGCCACCACCACTTCATTCATTCCCTGTAGCCCCACAATACTGATGCAACCTCCCTCCTTGAAAAATAAGTAATTCTCTACTCTGTTTTAGTAATATTGTATGCTCCCATGTATCCCTATAACTCACTGCTCCATCTCTATTTATATGTGTGTGTAATTCATTGGTTAAATCCTTCAACATGAAGAGTTAACAACCCAAAAATTTCAGCCTTTTTGAAATCAAATTCAGTGCCCTTCGTAATATAAACTAGAAAACTTCACTATTTTTCTAAAGACGGAGGTAACAATTGAAATCAATAAACACAAAATGGAATATGGATATCTTGGTAAACCAATCACTAATGTATTATTCCAGAGTTAGATAAATATAGCTAATGGCGACTGTGGCATAAACACATGAAATCCTAAACAATTCCCATAGTCTGCACGTAAAATGCATGTCATCCAAGTCAATATTGTAGCTAGTACACCCTCTTCTAGTATCAAAAACATATATATGGCTATAATCACTAAGAAATACATACACTGATTTAAAGTTTATAACATTAGTGTACTAGCCTACAAGAATCAATGAATAGAAAACATATCAAAATTTTACCTCATATTCTTACAAAATGCTATCATTTCATTCAATATTGTTGGAAAAATATCATACTTCTACTTTGTGCACTTATCAGACATGTGATCAAACCTGTGTATGATGGTACATATTGGTATATCCTCAATCATTGTTATTAATGAGTTTTTTTTCTTGCATCCATGATAACAACAACCCAAACTATTAACCTATTAGGTATACCCGATTATTTACATATCTCATTATTTTTGTTAACAGTTTTCCATTTACTTCACCTTTGATAAAGCAATCATCCAAATTGATAACCTTTACTACATCTTCTCTCCCACCCATCACTCAAAAGTTTTTAAACATATATAAAATGTTTGAAAATAATTATTTCAATCGGGGTTTACAATTACACCAACCTTACATGTTGAACTTGTCTTATCTAAGCACCACATGAGCATAGTCCCAAATCTTTGCATAGTGGTCACTTGACTTACCTTTAATTAACTGTTTGGCCTATATTTAGGCCCTATGACATTGCCGTATGGACATGGACATTTATTGTTTCAATCATACATGTGATTTTAAATTATTTTTCTTTGTACATCCAAGTTTCATATCATTTAAATAGGCATATGTTCTCTTTCCCTTTCCGTATCTCGTTACAATTCTTGTATTGTCACACTTCTCAAAGTAAATCTGATAACCATTTTCAGTATATAGTTTGTTATGCAAATTTAAGTTGTGTAAGGGACTCAAAATTGTCACCAACCATTGGTTTCATCTTGTATCAATTTGGTGGTTGGATCATGAATCATGTATTCGGTACTCATTATCATCTTTACTTTTCCAATGCTAGTAAACCTGAGCTCAGGTTTCATCACCCATACTCTTACGTAAATTCTTATCAGTCAAAAAATATTAAGAAAAATTACACTTATATAGTGTTGTAATGGATTCCTCCTCGGGTTCATGATCCAATAAAATGACATAAAGCTCCAAGTCCACTAGAGATGAGCAAAAACCAAATCGGAAATAGAAAAACCGACAAAAACAGAGAAAACCAAAACCAAACCAATAATCGACGAAGTGGTTTGATTTTTTCTTAAAACAAAAATTATTAGTTCGATTCGCTTTTATATGATATACCGACTGCGCAAAAATTGAACCGACCCATTACCTGAAAAACTGTAGAATAACCGATCACTAGTTATTTATTTGATTGATTATGTCTTTGGGGGGCTACCATTATACTTCAATTCTTTCAAGCATCATTGCTTTCAATTACATTACAACCACAAGTTTTATGTGACACATGAATTGCATAAATGAAACACGACTATAGTACTCACGTTCATGTGGGTCAAAATAAGAATTACAACCATAAGCAACCCAAGATACTTGGTTTAAATCGTTTCTAAGAGTTTATCTATTGGAAAGCAAATAATATCCTACGTTATCTCTTTTAGCATCCTTCCTGTTACGAATTAAAGAATTAAGTCCAAAGTAACTTGTATCACATATAATTGGTCATCTTTGAATCAATCTAAGAAAACATAGTTGATTAATAAAGTCAAACAATGTTGTACATATGAGATGATTTAAGAGCAAATATGATTAATTAACCAAAGTTCATTTCCTTTAAATGCTATTGTCTCAAAGTACAATGTCACTATCGATTACGTTATTGAGTGTAGTTTACTAGTTTCCTTTATTTTTCTTCTAAGTTTGATGTTGTCATTACAAAAAAAAAACACAAAAAACCGTGAACCCACAAACCTACTGTTTCAAGCTGAAAACCCCCAAACCCAAATCGAAAAATCGAAAATTTTAACCTATCAATAACCAAACATATATTGTTTCTGCAACTGAAAAAACCAACATATGAATGAGGTTTGGGTTCGATTTTAGCCAATACCCAACCCAAACCAACCCACGTTCATCCTTAAAGTCCACTTCATTCAATCCAACAAAACGTTCATTTAATTTAGCAAATGGGTTATTCATATCGTCGTCTGATGAAGCCATTACTAACAACTACACAAAATTACACCACCATTTTGCCAATGAGCGTAAATTCTTCATTTAAGAAACCAAAAACCGAAGAAAAATAATTGAGCCATAGATATTGAGTCAAAGAAACTACTCTCTCTACATATATATTTCCACAACTTCTTCAAACCCCCACCAATTTTTTTTTTATTCCAGAAGCTTAATCACGACTACAATCCTTTGTTTCTTCTTAAACCCCCTTTTCGTGATGATTACTTTTACGCAAGAAATACAACCTGATTAAGTACGAAAAGTGATGTGCTTAGACGATTTTGCCGTCTTAATGCGTAACAGTTGTAAACGGAAGGTGTCTAACAAAGTTAAGAGTTTAATGGCTTGACATCCATGTAAACAAAAAGTACCCGCTAAGAGATGAAAACCTAGTGGAAAAACATTATGCCTGTTTGGATAAGCTTATTTAGCTCATAAGTATTTTTGGGCAAAAGTGCTTATGAGCTTATGGCTTTTTAAAAAGGAGTTTTTAAAAAAATGTTTGGATAAGCTTATGTGGTGGGGAAAAATTAATAAGTTAATAAGAAGGTTTAAAAATTGTTTGGATAAGCTTTTATATATGTAAAATGACTAAAAATAACATTTTTATATATTGTTGGGGGTATTATTGTTATTTTGCAAATAAAAAACTATTTTCTCTTTGAAAAGCCAAGAATTTGAAGCTTTTAGAAAACAGCTTTTCCCCCTTTGCTGAAAAGCCAAAATAAAAAGTGTTTTTGAGGAGCCAAACATTTTTTTTAGCTTATCAGTTTTTTAAAAAGCTGAAAAGCTCGTAAGCACTTTCTAAATGGAGAGCCAAACATCCTCCAAGTTTTTAGATTTTCAAAAAGAGAAAAAAAGAGATAAAACCGTTAAAACATTATCGCCTTATAGCATTTTTCCAACTTCATACAAAGCTGTTTTTTCACTTTAGGTTCAGCCCTTCTTACCGGATTAAACTATAAAATGAGGAGCTTTACCCATTCAGCCATCAGCCCATCACCCTTTACAAAATTACCCCTTCCCATTCAACATTTCAACCCCCATCGCTCCCGACATCGACTCTGCTTATTATCGTATCCGGGCTATCCACCTCCTTCTTCGCCGGCGCTGCAACGACGGCTCTTTGTTGGCACTGCAACGACGTTGTCTTTCTCTGGCGACCCTTCCCTTCTCCAGCGTTCTACCCTCAGTCGCACCTTCTCTCCTCTGGATATCTGCTTTCCATCTACATCTGCAAGGACTCTTCTGGTGCGTTGATTTGGTGATTGCTTTTTATTTGCATTTAGGTTTAGGTTGATTATGATTTTTTATTTTTGTTTACGTTTATATGTGAATTGATTTGTTGATTTCTTTTGATTTGAATTTAATGTTTAGCTTGATTTTGATTAGGTTTAGGTGTGAAATAGCCCTTGTCTAAATCCCAAATAGAAAATCTAAGGCTCCAATATCCGGTATTACAAGACCTCAATTGAGCACTGTAATCGGCAAATAGCAACAAAGATAAACCATTAACTGCGCCACAGATTGATTGATGGTTGAAGTAGCCTCAGTGTTCCGCTTTTCACGATAATCCCTCTTCAAATTCTGCAATCTTTGATGTAACTGTTTGTTCTATTGCTTATGCATATACGTGTGTATCTGAAATCTAGATATGATGGCGTATCTTATGTGAAATTTGATTAATATGACGGCGACTCACATCTGATTTTACGAGAATTCCTGGAATTGAGATTGATCTGACGTTCTGTATCATTGTTACATGTTGCCACTACAGTACATGTCACTTTGTGGGGTTTAAGGATGACGACAATTGGAACAACAATGAATCAACCTAACAATGCTAATAAACCTGGATCTACAAACACTGCTAAAATTCAGAATTCAGCTTCAGGGTTCAAAAGATGGGGAAGAAAAGGGCCATTTATCAGATATGGACTTCCTATGATTTCACTCACTGTGTTTGGAGCACTTGGACTTGGTCATCTTTTACAGGGCAGGTCAGTGATATTTCAATAATTTTCTAAAGCAAATAATTTTATCCCTCTTTTTTCCATCATATGATGTCAACTTTTGTACTTCAGTAAGGATATAGCAAAGGTGAAAGATGATCAAGAATGGGAAATTCTTGAAACAAAAAAAGCCCTTTCAAGAACAGGGCCCATTGAAGCTTACAAACCTAAAAACTTGTCACTAGAGGAAGAATTAAAGGTGATCTTAGCATCCAATAAACTAATCCATTAGTAAAAAAAATAATATTTTTTAAAGTTTATTAATGGGGTTGTTTTTGTTGTAGGCTTTGCAACAGAGTGTTGACATAAACAACTATGAATATAAGAAAA
Organism: Cichorium intybus; assembly: GCA_023525715.1. Taxonomy (NCBI): domain Eukaryota; kingdom Viridiplantae; phylum Streptophyta; class Magnoliopsida; order Asterales; family Asteraceae; genus Cichorium; species Cichorium intybus. The sequence goes on from CM042013.1 coordinate 46,006,541, forward strand.
TCCCTAAGCCAAATGAAGGTACATGAGCTTGAAGTCTAGTTCTTTCGATTTTCTCTAAATAAGCCACATCTTTCATCCTTTTTGTGCAATTTTGTGTCTTAGAGAGATGAAAATGCTCATAAATTGCATGAGGGTAATTTTGTGCCATTTGTGGTACCCTTTTTCTTTGTAAAATCGTGATGTTTTTCTAGATGGATGATTTTAATCGATGGTCTTAAAATTAGCAATGTCATTCAAATACAAATAATCTTTACTGCTAAATTAGGTAGATTTTTTAGAGTATGATGTCCTAATAAGAAAAAGATTGAAAGTACGATCAACAATGCTATAACTTGGTAGATTTTTATAGAGTACAACATCTTCATAAGATTTTTTTTTAAAGTATAAGGTTTTAATAGAAAGAAAGGGTAATGAAGGAATGATGTTATAATACACAAAGTGTGTTGCTATTTCTATTAGAATCATATGACTCTATGACTTCTATTTGTGCCTTATGCATGAATAAGATTAAATATAACTCTTGATTTATAGTTTATTTTACCTATTATTATGATTAATCAATTTGAAAATTACTTATTTAGTAATCTTTTAATTTCGTTAATGATATGATTATTTAAAATATCAACAATTATTTTTAGGCAACGTTTATGTAACTTGTAATTTTTTGTAACTATCATTTATTAATGTTAATTAATTTTAAAACCACATACTATTAAAAAGTGTAGATACTAAAGCCTAGGTTTTAAGTTTTTTTTTTTTTATTATATTACATTAATGATTCAAAATTTGGAATCATTACTAAAAAACATCCAACAAACGTTTCTTTGTAAACAATGGCTTTTTTTTTTTTTTTTTTTTTCCCAAAGTCTCATCTATCATATCTTCATCTGTATTTAGAATAACCATATCGTTATTTTTTCTTACTTTATATAAGCACAATTTCTTGAAGTATATTTTGGATGCTAGAGGAATGTAAATTACACATTTTCTTTGTATTTGTGGCGATGATCATCATTTAAAAAGAAATCAAGACACTAATAGATCTCTATCTCATAACAAAAGTTATTAAGGTTCTTAGAAAGTTATGAAAAACAGTTGAAATAGTGTATAGTAGTATACAACAAGAATACGCCGGGATCCTAAATCAACAACCCGTAACAAATAACCTGAAACCACATCACTATTTTCTTTTGGCTCCAAGTATACATGCATAAACTTTTTCTTGAAATTTAATGAAAGTAGAAGGAAAAAGAGGCAGAAAGAAAAAAAAAAAAAAAGCAAATGATAATATTATTATCTCGATATTAAACGGGGAAACTTACACAAGAATAATCGACACGCTTACATATACAATATGTTAACTCACTTTTAATCGTCTTTTGCTTTGTAATTCTCTTTATGTGTACATTCTTTTACATTTTCATGCACTTTATATAAGGAAAAAAAAAGAGAAAAAAAAAAAGCAATTGTGAGTAACCAAGCAAGTAAATTATCTTATTATATTGACAAAATATTTCAATTAACCAACCAATTAAGTAGCATAAGTCGAAAAGTTGGCGTAGTTATGTAGGCAAAACATTTCATTTAACAAATCGGTTAAGTTGCATAAGTTGTGAGAGATATGTAACCAACATATTTCAATTAGCCAATCCATCAAGTCGTATAACTTGAAGTCATTGAAGTTTCAAATGAATATGATTCATATACGACTCATCATATTCTTTTTAGACCTGTGTGTTGGTTTGAGTTTCGCCGCTAAGAGAGAGAGTCGGGAAGCTCGAGTTTAGAACTCTGAAAGTGGCTCAAGATCTTCGGTAGTGTGACGCCTGGGTACCTCTTTGTCAATACCATCCACACTAAACAGTGCCATTATATTTTTCTTCGAACCTCAGCTTATAACTAACATTACAACATTTATTAACCATTCCAAGTCCCATAAGTAGGGGTGTGCATCACGATGATGCAAATGTGCAATGAAAACTTACTAGACCGAAATGAATACCGCCATAAACAAATTCAATAACCCAACTACTGAATATAAATTTGGAATTTTCAATTTTTAAAAATACAAATATAAAATGGAGACGTTTTAAATATCAAGACTAACTTTAAAAAAACTGATTTGCTTTCGGTTCTAGACTTCTAGTTAGATCGGATAGGACTAAACACTGGTTGGTATATGTAGAGTTTTAGAAAAAAAAACAGAATAGAAGTGATTTCTCATCCAAATGGGTCTCATCTTTGTTTATATTATCAAAATTAATAGTCGACCAAGTTGCACCCAAAAACATAAGCTCAAATGAAATATTTTGCTAAAACAAAAAAGGCGAACTCGAATTGGAATTATAATTGAGATATTGTTAAAATCAAATAATCATTTGTTCAAAATAAACGATATAACTTTATATTTGTTCTCAAACATCATTTTTTTAATAATGATTACAACATTTTTTGTAAGCTCAAGTCACACAATTGGGGCGTGTATGAGACAAACATGTTTGGAATCGCAAAACCTAAAAAAATCATAATCATAATTATTCTAAATTGGTTCGGTACCGGTCAATTACACTTTAGAACTGAATTCTGGACGATGAACCAAATATACATATAAAGTTTTTTAATTTGGTAAATATATACAAAATGACATCATTCTTATTATTAACTTAATTTAAAAGAAATTGATTTGTTTCCAAATGAAACCACTAAGAAAACATGTTTTGATAAACTCTAGTATCAAGATCCGACCAAAAAATTAAGAAAAGATGAATTGGACTTATTATCAGGTAACGAAGCCACCTCTTAATCTCTTATCCAGTCCGTCCGAGTGTATGAATACGATCACGAATTTTCATCTTAAGTGGTCTCCATGTTTCGAACACCATCCCAACATGGCCTAAATGAAGTATCATTGCTTAAACAAACAAAAGAAAAAATATCACCAACCAACTGTTCAAATGTTTTTGCGATCGATCATAAGACTGTGGGGTATAAATCCCAAGTCACCACCTACCAACCTCCGCCACTTCAACATCATATTCACACCACGTCTCTTAATGGGGAGGTGTTCACCTCCACCACATCGTGAAAGAAGAGAGGAGTTCATCATGGTGGGAGGGGAGTGTTTAGTTGTGGCCCGACCAGCCAAGTCGCCACTAACGTGGTGAGTACACACACAATCTAATAGTTTTCTTTAAATATGCCAACTATCTAAAAAAATGGTTGTTTTGTATTTTTATAATCGATATATCGTGTTTACCGGTTAAGTCGACGTAATGGGCCATGATAAGTTTAATAGTTATTTTTACAGTGATGATGGATGTGAGGTTAGAAGGAAAATACTCTTAAGTGATACAAGGAAAGGGAGACAAACATGACATGGGTCAAATAATAGTTGCCATTTTTATGTTGGGCAAACTTTCAAATCCACAAAGCATATTATGAAAATGATAAGCTTAAATGGGATAGAGTCAGAAAGGAATTTGAGCCTTAGAATGATAAATGTAGATTTAGAGCATATTGTGTTATTTCTATTGTTGGGGGCCAATTGAATGTAATAAGGGCAAAATAGTAAATTTCATGGAATCAAACTACCCTTGAGTTACACATGTTTCCAAATATAATGAGTACTAGTAATGAACATGTAAAACATTAGTTAAGGACCATACTTTGCCATCAACCAGAAAAATTACACTATATCCTTTTTATCTCAACAAATTCTTTTGTATGTGTCCTTAAGGCACTATAGGAAAAACTTTATAAGAATTATCAGGTTTCTGTTTCGAGGATGAAGGATTTGAGGGCTAGAGACAAAGCTTTAAATATCTGGTGATTATATAGAACAATATACCTGCTATGGAGTACATCTTAAAGTCGCAGTCTATCAATCCACGTACAACAATAAAGTTAGAAGCTGAAAACCTAATTTTAGCTCGCTAAAATAATCTTTACAAGAATATATATTTTTTATTAGGCGTTATCAATAAGGGTTTCAAAACAAGGCTTCAAGATTTGCTTGGTTTGGACGGAGCATCTATGAATGGGCCTTTTCCTGGGTAGATCTTAACTACAGTTTGGTATATATCTAAACAATGGTATATATCATATAGCCTATGCCATTGTTGAAACTACGAATATAAACTCAAGGACATGGTTTTTGGAGTGCTTGGGTGATGATCTAGATCCTCGACTTAATTCTAATTTCACATTTTTCACACAGAGACAAAAGGTACCTACCTCACTCTCAATCATAAATATGCACTTATTTTATATATTGTAGTTTAATATTTATATTTATTGTGCTTTATGACATGGTATAATTCCAACAACAAAGAAGTTGTTCATGTGTTGTGCATAGATATTGCGTAAGGTGCATACATGATTATATGAAACTTACCAGGGGAGTTTACAAGAAGTTGTTGTAGAATTGTGTAACTATTTGCACTTTCCCACATATTGATAACTCTATAGAGGAGCTAGGGAAGCATAATATGGAAGCATTTAGATGATTAAAATATATTCTCAACTATTAGAATGTATTAAAACCCAAGCCAATGAATATAGTATGTCATATTGTGTAAATTCCAAGTATTATGTTGGTGGTCCTTTTGATGAACAATGTGTTGTGATTGTTAGTAATATGATTTGCACATGTCGGATGTGGGAGTTTATGGGTATACCTTGTAAGCATGTTGTTATAGTCAATTGGGACATGGTGGAAAGTCATGAGGGCATGAATATGTAGAAAGTTGATTTCATAAGTGTTAATGGCTTAAAACATGGAAATATATGTATTACATTCAAGATAAAACCAATTAAAGGTAGAAGCATATGGCCTAGAAGTGATTGCCCAACCATATTACTCCCACCTCATCATTAAAAAGGTTGGAAGACCCAAAAAGAAAAGACAGAAAACACAAGATGTGATTTCAACTCAAAACATAATAAAAAAAACAATCTATGACTTGTTACAAGTGTAAATTTAAAGGTCATAATGCTAAGAGTTGTAAATGTTAAGGTATTTGATCATCTAATGGGTTCCAAGGAAGAAATCATCATCACAACCAGTTAGGAAAATGGCAAAACATGTCAACCTAGTAAATATATACATTGGTTAAAGTTAGTTAATGTTAAGAAAAATGTAAGTCAATGCCCATAACTGCATTATATTATCCATTACTGCAACCATGTATATTACATTGCCATCCAACTTCCACTTTGACCAAAAAGTTCAACTAAATGTTATAATTAAACATGAACAATAATTCCACCATTTCAAGATTCACCAAAATCTTACTAAACCAAAATCCTCAACCATACCTACTATTACATCTTAATGATTACCAGCAATACAATTACAAAAACCCAAATAGCGAACAAGCAAAAACTGATTCTTCATTATGTGCAAGAGGAAGTTGTTCGCTTCCAAGACATTCATGGAATGAAACAGTCTTGGAATTGCTTTCATTGCCCTTGAACATATCGATATATTAACCCATCTATAGAATTTGCATTCATTACCCCACATTCAAGTTAGCAGTTAGTGAGGAAGTAATCGAGTAAATAAACTAACAACCTTAATAATTACCACTTGAGAGCATGATTAGATTCCTCTTCCAGACTAGGCTGTTATCACCGTCCAAAATCAGATAATAGTCACCGACCGCTATTTGAAATAATAGTAACGGTTTTTTATATTACATATAATTAATATTTATATTCTTATAGTTCACCCGCAACACTTGAATTTTTGTTAGTCAGAATGATATATCGTAATAAGAATCATATCTCATAATAAGCAATATACACAAAACAATGACCTCAACGCACATTCACACTAAACAACCCATTCTTTTTTAAGAAATTCTAAAAAATGATCCTTAGGTTAACATAGTGGTTGTAGATGTTATAGCACTACAAAATAGTGGAAAATAGCGGCAAATAGGGGGCCTTTCTCGACGCTAATAGCGTCACCGCTAAAACTCACTGTTAAACGCTTTAAAGTAGCGGTTGCATGTAGCTAAACGCTATAATGCTGCTATAGCACACTAGTAACTGCACAACTTCCAGGGTTGTTGGATGTCCACGATGTTCGTCTAATAGTTGATCATCCATATACACAATGCCATTTTAAAGAGGGGAGGTTTTATCATTTGAAACAAAACGAGAAATGAAAACCCGCTAAGCCATTCTTCTTAAATGAAAGAGAGCGTGGTAAAAAGACTAGAGTATCATCATATGACTTGCACATGAGGTAGGTTAAAGGGAAGAAGGAGAGGATGTCAAGTGCCAGATACTAACCTTACTAATATAGTTCAGATTAGGGACTAAGCTTCCAACTCCTTCAATTGTTGGATAAAGAGTGCCATGAGATAGAAACGTTATGGACCAAACATGCAATTTATTCTTTATTATGAGTTTTTGTTCTAAAATCAAAGTTTTTAATCTCGTACTTCCGACAAAAACTTTTTCTTTAATTAAGCTTTACCTTAAAACTAAAATATCAAACCCTAAAAACTCATTGCAAATACACCCAAAGTCGAGTTAACGGACAAATCCACATCACAAGAACGTAAACGGAATAAAATGTTTCTGTAGAACAAATTGAAGAAAATCATAATAACTATTGATCATGTCCGTGCGTTACGACAAATTTATTAATCCTATATTTTCGACTGAATAAACTAATACAAAAAGTTATTTCCTGCAAAATATAAAGCTATAGGAATCATTTCGTAATTTTACTATTAGATTGAGACTATTTCTGTAATTTTGTTTTACACTATTACATAGCGGCTACACAATGAACCATTTCTTTTATTTTGCTATACTATTACACATAGACCATTTCTGTAATTCTACAAATTAAAAACTCAGAGACCGTTTCTATAAATTTTGGAAAATTAATAATACAATAACTATTTCTGTCATTTTATTATACTATTATACAAATACCATTTTTGAAATTCTATAAATTAAAATCACAAGATCATTTCTATAATTTTCGCAAAATTTAAAACATAATGACCATTCCTATAATTCAACTGATTCCTCTTGTATCATAGGGTTACTTCTATAGTTTTTTCAAAGCTAAAAACACATGATTGTTTTTATCATTTGACCGTATTATTACACATTACACACGAACCAATTATGTAAATTAAAAGTCAATGATCATTTCTTTAATTTTTAGAAATTTAAAAATACCGTTTGCATTTTACCATACCATTACACAATTATATAATTCTACAAATTAAAAGCACTAAAAAACCAATTCTATAATTTTTATCAAATTAAAAATACGAAACCATTTTTGTAATTCAACCATTCCTTTGAAACTCAAAAGGAATATATATATATATATATATATATATATATATATATATATATATATATATATATATATATATATATATATATATATATATATATAATTGGTTTGTTTTTGCGCAAATTTGATTCTTATCGGGTAACCATATTTCGTTAAAACCATAACCACCACCCAACAAAGTCCACCGGATCTCTCTTCCATGGCGTCCAAGCTATCACTCGCTCCCATTACAGACCTTACAATCCATAAACGCCCCACATTCCACACACAATTTCTTCAAAGCAGCTATGTTCTTCGTTCCTCGTCAACATCATCGCTTCATAAAAAACTTCTTAGTTCCAAGCTCGATTCAAGACGAAAATCGTTTGTTTGTAGCAATTCACTGAAACAGGAAACAGTTCAGAACCCGACCGCACCTCTTACTTCGTCTAATAAGCTTGTTCTTGTCACTGGAGGCACCGGAGGAGTTGGTACGATCCTTTTAACCTAGTCTTCTTGTGTTATGAAATTAATATTAAGCATATTTTCGGACTTCTCCTGTTTAGCTGCTTTGATTCGAGATTAGTATTGAATTTGGACTTTCGCGGTCTGATCGGTCATTCTGAATCTTAGAAATTGTTATAGTTTGGATAAAATTCGGTACGATTGGTGCCTTTGTATGTAATTCACGAATTGACTATTGTTCTCTTCCAAACCTGAACACATCATTCCAAAAAATTGAAACCTAAAACCGATCAGTCTGACTATAGCAAAGGATCAAAAGAAGTTACATTTCATATTACTGAGTATCATCGATATATCATGGATCCCTAATTTTTTGCTTTCTATAGGACAATTAGTAGTCGCATCATTACTAAATCGCAATGTTAAGTTGCGTCTATTACTCCGAGATCCAGAGAAAGCAAAAACACTATTTGGAGAACATGAAGATGACAAATTGCAGGTCTGATTTCTTTTCTTTTTGTTTTTATTTATATAAGCGATATGTAAGAAATGAAATGGGATACTAGTATTTATTTAACACTCTTTCATTAGTGAAACCAATTCAGGATATAAACTTTTATTTAAAAAAAGGGATTTTGGTAGGTGGTGAAAGCCGACACTCGAAATCCTAAGGAGCTTGAACCATCAATGTTTGAGGTTTATACTTTATACTCTCAATTGATTTATATTTTAGAAAAATATCATTTTGTATATTTATAACCTTGATTATAATTTTGTAAATTCATAGGGTGTCACTCATGTTATTTGCTGCACAGGCACTACTGCCTTTCCATCACGGAGATGGGATGGAGATAACACACCTGAAAGAGTAGGTCTGATATTGTTCTTTTCACATGTTTTTATATATCAAATGTTTGACTTGATATATAATTTAATAAAAATTTCTTGACTAATTCCATTTTTTTTGAAGATTGGGAAGGTGTGAGAAACCTTGTGTCAACACTCCCTCAATCACTTTCAAGACTCATCTTAGTCTCATCAGTTGGTGTAACCAAGTCTAATGAACTACCATGGAGGTATGCATGACATGACATGACATGACAGAACAGTTTGTACTGTGTTTGACATACATGATATTAAGAGGCTGTTTGATTTGGTTATTACTGGATCCAGTAAAAGGTTACATCTGACTAAGAGGTAACGTCTGACTCGGTCCGAGTCAGATAACCCTAAAATTTACCTATGATTCGGTCCTAAGACCTAAAATTTACCTGTTACCCGGTCAGGGCAGCTTCAGGATAAGTCTGACCGGTAGACATTGACTTAGTCAATTTTTACTCAATTAACAAGTGTCAAACAGCCCCACTCATACTAATGTCAATGGGACAAAAATTACAATTTTTTGTCCCACCCAAAAAGGTGGGACCGTGACTTGCTCTTTAACATCTCATATGAGCAAAAGACGTAAATACCTTTAATTTGTAAACTTGACTTGTGCTTTGATATCAGTATCATGAATCTTTTTGGTGTTCTGAAATATAAGAAGATGGGGGAGGATTTTGTGCGTAACTCTGGGCTTCCGTATACAATAATAAGGTTTGTGTGTTTTGATTATAATATTAATTAAAGGAGATTTATTTATATATGCGAATTATGTACTTACTAGTGGTATTATTTTTGATGGTAATAGACCAGGTAGGTTGACAGATGGACCTTATACATCATATGATTTAAATACTTTGCTTAAAGCTACAGCGGGTGAAAGACGAGCTGTTCTTATTGGTCAAGGTACTTGAATAACAACACCCTTATTTCCAAATTTAGTCCGAATTGTTTGTATTTTGTTATTGTTAATTTGTTTGTTTTTTTGTATTTGGTTATGTTTTTCAGGAGATAAACTAGTAGGAGAGGTTAGTAGGTTGGTAGTTGCTGAAGCTTGCATACAAGCATTGGACATAGATTTTACTGAAGGCCAAATATATGAAATTAACTCAGTCCCGGTAAGTAATTTAGTAATTTGAAGTTCCATTAATTGGATAAATAATTTTTAAAAAAGTATATGAGAAAATGATGCACACTTGGATATTGTTGTTATGGTTGGTAGGGTGATGGACCAGGAAACGACACAGAAAAATGGAAAGAATTGTTTAAAGCTGCCCAACTCCAATAAGGAGTAATGTAAATGTAATCTAAAATATTGTTTGGTTATGTCGTAATTAAGTTTCAAAATTGTATCTAACCATGTGTAAATTGGTACAAAGTTATAAAAACAAGTGATTGATGTGTTTAGAAAAAGGAGCTATGTTAGTGTAATCGTTTTACTGGCTGTTTGATACTTGCTGATCGAATAAAAGCTGACTAGTGTCTGTCTGTCTGACCCAGTCAGACTCACCAGACTCGCACCGAAGCTCGAGTCAGAGGTAAATTTTGGGATTATCAAACGGTCTCCAGACTAGGGATGCAAACGGATCGGGGATTCCCCGTTACCTGCGGAGACCCGACCCGAACGGATCGGGGATTCCCCGCCTTAGCGGGTGACGGATCGGGTATGGGGCTTGATTTATTCACCCGAAGCGGGGATGGGGCGGGGATGGGTATAGTAGTATCTGCCCCGTTTAGGACCCGATATATATATATATATATATATATATATATATATATATATATATATATATATATATATATATATATATATATAGAGAGAGAGAGAGAGAGAGAGTTAGGATATATTAAGATCTATAATTATTGTGTGGACGTAAGACCCAATCACAATTTAGAAGTAGACAAGGGTATAATAGGAAATCAACATAAGATTTAATTAATTGCATTTTAATTATCTCCATTTATTTAGGGAAGTTTGACTTATTATCCCTATTCTCTCTCTAACTTCTTTACTTATACTGCTCACATTTGAAACCCTTCTATTGTTGCCGTCGATCACCGACCCATCACCACCATAGCCGAGTATCAACCACCAAGAGCATCTTCGATCGACAATAAATCAGCAGTCAAATCTGCATCAAGAGGGAAGACCTGAATACCGTTCATCTTGGATGAAGTTGACAATAGGTCTTATTCTGATTCTGTGATTATCAATTTGATCTTAAAAAGGGAGACTTCAATTTCAGCAACTTCAGCCGAGTATCAATCACCGGGAGCATCTTTGATCGACATTAAATCAGCAGTAAAATCCGCACCACGAGAGAAGTCATGAATACCGTTCACCCTGGATGAAGATGACGATGGGTCTTATTATGATTTTGTGATTATCAATTTGATCTTAAGAAAGGAGACTTGAATTTCGTGATCAACATTATAAGAACTTCAAAGCCAACAGTATTGTCTATTCTGATTTTTTGATTATTAGTTTGATCTTATTGTAGTGATACTTACATATTATTTAAGAATATAATGGTTCTGATTCAAGATTAACTATTATTTTGGATTCTGATTTAAATATAGTGATTCTAATTCTATTAGAATAAATCTCTTTAGAGTTTTGATTTGGATGCATTACAAGTATGGGTACCGATTCTTGCAGCTTATTCAGAATCTGTTTCTATTGGAATACATCTCAATTGCAACTAATTCATATTTATCTTACCAGATTTTGATGAACTATCACTGTATTCTGTCAGAATTGTATTCTGTCTTGATGTCATTCTATCTATATTCTATCATAATGAATGTATATTCTGTCAGAATGAATGTATAGTATGTTAGATTCTAATATATCATTCTAGTCATTTTAATGTTACACAATACAATGTAAATATCATTTTTGTAATTCATTCTAATAGAATGTTTAATTTACTTTCATATAAATCTGATTTTTGTATAATTTTGTAATTTATATAAGTATGATTTTGTAATTTATTCTACCAGAATGTTTAACTTACTTTCAAATTTGCAGTATCATTCTAATGTATGTTTTTGTAATTAATTCTAATAGAATGTAAATGGTTAAGAACTCAGATGAAGAATCAAAATTGAAGTTTGAATTTAAAAAGAAATTCGAATTTGAATTTGAAATAAAATTTAAATTTGAAATTTAATCCCATGAAAATCTCACATTCCATATTTGAAAAAACATAAAATGTCCATATTACCTTTTAGAATGATATAATTGGAAAGTTGATAATTTTTTAATTTAAAGAAATCAATATTCTGTAATTAATCACAACCATTGACCATTTGAATTCTACGCACCAGATTTGTCCTTACGACCACACAATAATTGTGGTTCTTAATGTAACCTAGCCCTATATATATATATATATATATATATATATATATATATATATATATATATATATATATATATATATATATATATATATATATATATATATATATATATATATATATATATATATATATATATATATATATATATATATATATATATATATATATATATATATAACTGATTTAATAAATATACTCAAATTACTAGACATTGGCCAATGAGAAGTCTAGGGCATTTGTATACGGCGCATTCCAATTTCCAATCTCTAAACCAGGCTCTTCGATTCTGATTCATCTTTGGCTTCTTGAAAGACGACAATAGATAGACAAGTACACACACCTTTAAAATAACGTGACTGTGGATTTAGATTCCCATTCGATTTACGACATAGACTCTACTAACTTGAAATTGGTAGTACTAGATATTACTAGGCGTTGTCAAACACCCCACACTTGTGCCTTGCTTGTCCCCAAGCAAGAGAGTTTTTAATAAATTCTAACTAAGACTCAAACAATTCTTGAATGTGTTTAGTTTCAAAGCTTATTGCCCTATGAGTTAGAGTGAAATAGTTCATAAAAACCTAATCAGAATGTTCTTTGGAATTCACGGCTTTCTAGAGAACCCTTGATTACAAATTTTCTGTCCACAAAAAGTGTACGTACTCATTCAGATTCTAAAGGCCATTAAGGAATTGTCCATGACTTTCGATGCTGTCCGTGTAGCGAGCTTTCAGAAATACCATCCTAGACCAGACGATCTTAGGTGGTAAGGTGCATAAATGCCTCTTCGAGGCCACCCTTTTCGGACCTACCGGCTCGAACAACAAAGGCCACAGATTGACATTTCCTTCCTAAATTCCAATCCTAAAACACTCTAATCGTCTAACTCCTAAAACTCAACTTGTTTGACTAAACTAAGCATGGTAACAACTACATAGTATTTCTCGAAAAATACTAATGCTATAAATAATCACAAACCATTCGTTTCAAAATTACAATTTATTAAAAATTTTGAAAAATATTGCTAAAAAAATTGAAAATTGATCATTCTTGCAAAAATTTCAAAAAAATTTCTCTTTCGACCGTCCACACCCCACACTTAAAACCGTACAACGTCCCCGTTGTACAAAAAAATATTTTAGAACTAGGGAGAAAGAGTTACCCCTTTGACGGCGAATTGCTTGATTACCGGGATCATACAGTAACAGGGTCGATCATGTACGTCGTCTCGATGAAATCCAGGAGTCGGGGCGCAGAAGTGAACACGCCGGCATAATGCGAGTGTAGGGGTACGATGACCCCACACTTGCGTTATGCAACTCCCTTAGTTGGTGCAGCAGTCACAATTTGGCAAGATACTATTCACACTAACAAACACATTAAAAATAAGAGTTGCAAAATACAAAAGAAGATTACACATTGCGAGTTGATGTCCTTGCTGATTCCCCATTTCCGCGACGCCGAAGTGTCAAGGCCGCGACGCGTAGACGTTATGAGATCTAGTTTTCATCGATCAAGGTTGAAGGTCCGCGGCGCCAAATCAAGATGTCCCGTCGCGAGTATGCGTGAAAAGCCCCTGTGCATCGGGTCTCTCCTCGGTCCGCGTCGCGGGTTGGTGATGTTGGCGGCGCGACTCCTGAATTTTCTTTGTTTTCCTTTCTATTTACTCACCCTCACCCCTCACTTAGGACATACAGTATTACACTCAACAATAATCATCCTCAATGGTATTTTGACCAAAAATAAAAATAAAAATAAAAGAAAATACTTATCGAAAATCGGGTTGCCTCCCGAAAGCGCTTCTTTGCTCGGTCTTTTAGCTGGACCGTCTTTGTGTGTCTACGGTGGATTGTACGCCATTTTTCTCCATTGAATTTCAGTCACCACCGTCCCTTCGTTGATTCCATGCTCCATTTTCCTGGGTCAAATGGTTTGTCGGTTCTGCTGTTGCTGATTAATTCGCGTAAATGTTTGGAAGTTGCTTTAAACCTCCAAGCTCGGTCCTTCCTTCGGTGTCTCTTCAATATCACCGGCTTGACTTTGAGCACGCCAAATGCCGCTCCTAGTAATTGTTTTGCGCCTCGTTTGCTGCTTGCGTATTGCGTGTTGTCTGCATGTTGCGATTTTTGCCTATAGTGCCAATAAAAATTTTCCAATCGAATGGGATCGGAGGGCATAATATTGATATGCTCCCGTATATCCTCATCGATGGTATTGATCACATCTAATTTTCCATTCATGAATGGATCATGAGTGGCGATAAAATCATGTTTCTTATTTTCAAAAACCAACTCGTCAGCATCATCTTCTTGATCATCGTCCAATAGGTGGATCGGGACCAAGAGTGAGCGACTGGTTTGATCTGGTGGTGGTAGAATGTCACCCATCACCAGATCCTTACTTTCAAAAGACTCAAAATTTTCAAAAATTCTAGGTTCGGGGGTAGTATTGTCATCTACACCCCCTTCCCCAATAGTATCAACAACTTCAACAATTTCGGGGATCGTTGGGCTGGGGTCTGTACTGTCACTTACAGCCTCCTCCACAACATCCTCATCAATCAAATCGTCTGATGATGGTATGGATTCACTCATCACCCGCTCGACATTATCAACATTTTCAAAAACATCAAAAACATCAAAAGCTGTTGAGTCAGAGGTAGCATTGTCACCTACAACCTCTTCCTCAACAACATTTTCGACCCTCTCAGTGGTCTCTTGACTTTCCCAAGGTGTATGCCCTTCCATCACATATTCAGGTGGTGCAAGTTCACACACATTATCATTGGTATAAAAATCACTCACCTCCGGTTCTGGCGAAGGTGGTGAACATTTCCAACTTTCCTCTAACCTATCTAAAGAAGCTTGCACTTTTTCAAGAGCTTCAGCCTGGTCCTTCTGCTCATGGTAGTTGTTATACATGAATACCCAAAGTTGGGCCCAAGTTACAGAATTCTCAAGCTGAGATGACTCCTCGGTCCGCCATCCATTGTCATCGGGTGATCCATTGAAGCAATCATCCTCGTAATAGGTGTCGGCCGGATTTTCATAATACTCAAAATATTGATCCGGGTACATGTAATCGCCCATTATGAAGACGTACACATACCAAAAATCAAAAACTAAAAATCCAACATCAAAAGAAAAGAAAAAAATACCACTAATCGTCTATCCTAAGCGCACAACTCCCCGGCAACGGCGCCAAAATTTGACACGCCTAGGTCGTCGTGCGGTCAAAAATAAGAGAAAACCAAACACACACTAGTATAGCGGTAGTCAGGGTCGATCCGCAGGAGTTACGTGGTTAGGACAAGACGATAGATTACCAACTGTAGTGTCACAGCTACAGTCAGCGGTATTGTTTCTACTTTTCCAAAAACCAACTAAAAACACAATTCCAAGACCAATGCCAAAACCTAACTCAAGCATGAACTAAACTAACCCAAATCAAATCCTAGACTAAAGTTCCTTACTGAAATCAGAACTAAATTCAGAATCCAGAAGCAAACAATCAATCCAATATAATCAAAACACATCCAAACATCAATAATGCAAAATAACATCAAACCGAATGATTACTTTTATAAATCCAAAAACCAAACATCAAACCAATATCCAAACAATCAAATCAGATCTAAAATACCAAGCATTTACTACTGAAATCAGAAACTACAATTCTAAACGAACATCGAGTAATCGAGGGAAATCCCGATTGCGGAATATCTCGATACCGAGTTGATAAAACAAGAGAAAAACTAAATTACTAACCAAAATATTGATTCCCACTGAAAAACTGACGAAATTGTGCCTTCGGATCCCCCCTTCGCGTCCCGGGATGAGTGAAAAGTCGGACGAGACTCCGGTATTTATAATAGTGCGAAATTAGGGTTTCCGCGCCGCGGCCAAGCAAAATCCGCGACGCGCGTGTTGCCTTATCCCGACTTTCGGAGTTTAAAATTCAAAAACGAAGATTTTATCCGGTCGCGAGATAGCGGCGCCTATCTCAAGAAATAGCGGCTCTATTGTCGATAGCGGCTCTATCTCAAGAGATAGCGCCTCTATTTCTGTCAGGTCCAACTTTTTGCCTTTTCGCTCCACAACTTCTCCAGAATTGCACTAAAACCCCTGCATTTACACTAAAAACATTTCCAAGCACTTTGACACAAAAATAAGTGATATTAGCCAATTAATAATGATAAATTAACTAAAACACGGCTCAACAACGCCTAAAATACTTGATATTACTAGGCGTTGTCAATCGCCTTGTCCACTGTTTTTGTATAATCGCCTTCTCTACTTTGATTATCGACCTTCAAATATCGATCATTGGCCACTGGTATCTTAATGGAACTTCCAACTCAAAATCACATCAGGTAAGTTTCTTTTTTTTTGTCAATCAATATTGATTTAATCTTTATTGCCGAAGTTATTGATTTAAAGAACTCGATTTGCTGAATGTAAAATGAGTATTGATTTTAATTGTATATGTGTCGGTGATGTATATGAATACAAATCCCTCTTTAATTTTTTATGAATACTTATAAATTCATTAGTTTTGAATGCTTATGTAGTTTTCTGTTGTCCAACTTTCTGCATATGTAATCCGATTTTCTGCATATGTAATCCAGTTTTTTAATTCGATTTTTGAATGTATTAAGGCTGTTTGCAATTCGTTTGCTTATCCGACTTTCTAAATGCTTATATAAATCTGGTTTTCTGAATGTATTAATGTATATTATTAAGGTTGGTGTCTTTTATTGAACATATTTTTATTGAGGCTGAATGTTTGCAATTTGATTTTCTAGAATCTGATTTTAGTAAATTGTTTGCTATGTTTCTTGTAGTGAGACTGTAATATCAAGTTCCATAGCCCCATAACAAGGTTGTAAGGCTGCTGAAACAACTAATAACGAGGCTGTTTGTACAACATATGCACTCGATGGTGATTGATAGCTATGAAGAACAATGATATTTTTTTGAGCAATACTAGAGTCAAATTATCTTTTTTATTTTAGTTTCTTATCAAGCATAAGAATGTCATTGATCATTTTTTATGTAATTTGTTGTCTATGAGACTTATGAATTGAAATGCGGTGATTATTGTTTATGTTTATTATATTTTTAGATTTATAAAAAAATATGGACTTTAGTAACTAAACGGATATCCATCGGGTTCCCCGAATCCGACGGGTATTTTTTCACCCGAACCCGTCGGGGATATGGCAGGGCGGAGGCGGGGATGGGTATGGAGATCGGAGGTCGGGGACGGGGACGGGTATTGCTATCCCCGCCAATATCCGCCCCCGTTTGTCTCCCTACTCCAGACGTAACCTCTTACTGGACTCGGTAAAAGCCAAATCAAACAACCCTGAATGTTACTTTGAAAAAAAAAACAGTAAATTACATAAACGGTCCCTGTGGTTTAGACGAAATCACAAGTGATGTGGATTGTTGACACGTAAACAAATACAGATATAATGAATTGAATATTTTTTAACTAATTATATATTTGTGATTCTAAGTAACTAGAGTCATACGTGTATATGAACACCTCATGTAGAGGAGTGATCTTCTGTCACGTGTTTGGATCTGCTTACTTTAATATCGGGTACGACTTCAACTTCCATATCCGGCTACAAAAATATATATACAAACACCATTACCACAAACAAAACCAAGGGGTAGTTTCGTAAATTTATGCAAAAACATACCTGCCACACTTGTAATAACCGCCATAAGATATAATCAACAATCATAACCAAACAGAAAAGCTTCCCCGCCCATGCACCACATGTCAAATACCTACAACAAATCAACAATTAAAAAAAATTATATTTTAGTGGCTAAATAAAATGATAAAATAAGTATTTCGCCTTTTTAAAGATTAATCAAATTTAAGAGTAAATTACATTTTTGGTCCCTGAGTATAGCTGTTTGTTTACAATTTTGGTCCCAAAAAGTTTTTTCTTGCAATTTTGGTCCTTATTTGAGATTCTTGTAACATTTTTGGTCCCTGTTTTAAGTAAAAATGTAAAATGACATTTTTGGTCCCTGGGTATAGCTGATCTTTGCAATTTGTCTCCAAGAATAGTCATTTTACTTGGGAGGCTCCAAAAACCTCAAATGACAGCCAAAATTTCAGGAGAACTTTTTGGAACCAAAACCTAAAAAATCAGCTATCCTCAGGGACCAAAAATGTAATTTTCTCAAAACTTAATAATCTCATACCGTGAGAGTCTTTCCAAGAGGCTTTGATTGGGACATTTTAAGGCACGGTTGTACACAATCTCTGTTCTTTTGGCAACATCTTGCCAACTATACATTCCTTTGATCTAAAATAACCACAAGAGATATAAGTGGAATTATTTTGCAAAAAAACATAATAGAATTACTTTTTACTACAAAAATGAACTTACACGAAGGTGCATTTCTTGTGGATCAATTCGAGGAAGTATCTTGATTGCCTTTTTAATTGCATGCACCATATCACTAGGATCTGGCTTAGCAAGAACTATCATATCATCCGGTAAAACCTAAAAAACCAACAAGAAAAACAAAAATATGAATCTCACAAAAATTTCAATTTTCAAAAAAAAAAAAAAAGGAAAATATATTAATTCACACCTCTGGTACACCACCAACACATGTACTCACTGTCAATAATCCACAACTAGCAGCCTCTAGTATTGCTATGCAGAATGCCTCTGTTAGAGAACTATCAAACAAAAAAAAAAAAAAAAAAAAACTCTTAGAAATAGCAACGTACTTTCATTTCTTCCTATTACAACATTGTAATTTGAAAAACTCTACCATATTATAACAAAGTACAATGCATTAATAAGAAAAAAGAAGTGAAAGTACATTGCTATTTCTAGCCATACCTGTTCAAGAATATATGACCACAGTTCAAAACCGACCGCACTTTAGCATGTGGAACAGCACCTAGCATATCAACCCGATCTTGAAGAGAATGTTTTTCCCTCATTTCTTCCAATCTTACCCTTTTCGGTCCATCTCCTCCAATAATAAAACGCACCTTAAAATATACCATCTTATATCAAAAGTTCAAAACCAAAACAACTCGTAATTATTTTCTTTTTAATGGTTTCAAGAACTTACATTAGGGTACAAACGGCATATTTCAGGAATAACTTCAACCAATAAATCCGCACCCTTTCTGTAAACCAATCTACTAATCACAACAATAACAATCGGATCCATAACAAGTCTTTGTGGGGCCGGTTTGAACATAGTTGTGTCAACAGCATTTGGTATGACAAAAACCTTTTCAGGAGGCAACCCTGATCTTAAAACCGTGTTTTCTTTACTTGTATGTGAGACACAAATGGCTTGACTAACATCTGCTAAAGTAAATTGAAGTACTTTGTTCATATGAATGCTTCCAATATCAGCAAAACCGTATAAAGAATGATCAGTGAATAAAACTTTGTAGCCCATTGTACGTGCATGCATTAAAGCTTCATGACATAAAGTTGAAAAGGCTTGGTGTCCGTGTACTAATGAGATTTTTTCACGAATGAGAATTGTTCTCACAATTGGGAGTGTTCCATAGAATGTTGGTAATGTGTTTTGCATTAAGAATGGTTTCCAAGGGACATAATAGACTTTTAAGCCGTTTGTCATGTATCTTACTCCAGAACGGTTTGCATATGCGTGAGTCATGACAACAACCTGAAAATTAAAGTGATTGGTTTTGAGTTTGAATAGAAGTGGTAAATTGTTGGATTTCTAACCTTGTGGTTGAGTTTAAGTAAGCATTGTGATAAGAGGTATATGTGATTCTCTACACCACCGAAATTTGGGTAGAAAAAGTCGGATACCATTAAGATTCTGTGTCTTCCATGGTTGGATTCCATAGCTACAAAGAAAAAAGAATTGTTTATCCATGAGAATATTTGATATATAAATTGATGTAATGTTTATGCTTGTATAACCTATAAAGGGATACATCATACAAAGTGGAAACCAAGTAAGCACTATAAACAGAAATGTACACATCTATAGAACTCTGAAATTAATCAAGAAAAACCAAGTCATTTTGAAAAGCTGAAACAAATTGAGGAACGCCTTGATCCTTCAATTATGTACAGAGAATCATATACAGCTGATGGATAATAGAAGATATACATTGCTTTTAGTTCTTATGAGTGAAAAGGACCTGAGCTTGCAAAAAAAACCCTAAAAATCATCTAACGTGTAATTCTAATCAAAATACTGAGGAAATGATATCAGATTCGCCATTGTATGAGCAAGTCGTCCTTGCGTCATATGATTCTATAAATTTTATCCAATGAGGTGTTCGGGGATGGTCATACAGGTAATCGAGCATTGAAACATAATTCTGATTCGCAGACTAAAGTAGAGGCGAGGCAGCCATTATTGAAGCCAGCAAAAGACTAATTTGGATAAATATGGAAAATGGAGATACTGAAGCCTTCTCTCGCTGCAACTAACTAAACAAGGTACAGAATTCTGATAGTTCCATGGTTCACATGCATTATGTAATCCCGCTATTAACAAAAAAACTGTACACTGAAATTTACAATGAAGGGAATACGAAATTTAATTTATACCTTCGGACGATCGAAAGGAAGAAGAATTTACTATCAGTTTAGCCGAATCGATCTACGAAGATACACGACATTCTCCGTAGCCATTTAGGGTTGACATGGTGAGTGGCACGAGATCTGTAGAGGTGAGTGAGCAACTCGGGATTCTAGGTTTGATCAGTGACCAACTCGGGATTCTTGGTTTGATCAGCGATTGCTTCTTTGTGACTGGCAGTGAGCAAATCAAGTTCGTATTGCAGGTTAGAGTTCCAGCGATTGCTTCGTTCGTTCGTTCAATTGCAGGTCACGATTCATTCCTTCAATTGCAGGTTCGATCAGTTCCAATTGCAGGGCACGAACTCATAATTGCAGGTCATGAACTCAGGATTGCGGATTCTTAGTGATAGGTTTTTTCCGTTTAACCGAAACGGGTTTAAAAACTGGTTCTTCCTAAATCGAAACCGGTTGTACCGGTTCTCCATTATCTTAGAAAAAAAACCGGTTAATTCCAAAACCGGTTGTGAAAATAGTCGAAACCGGTGGATTTGGCGATTTGCATCTCTAATTAATAATTCAACGAAAACAATTTAAAAGAACGGTCTTTTTTAAATGTAACGTTTTGACGGTTGGTTAAACATAAACCGGTTCTCTACAACCGGTTATCCAAAAAATTGGTTTCGGTTATTATACCGGTTATAAAAAAAATCGGTTGTAAAGTTGCACCTTTGGTTTACAATACATGTATTTTTATATATAGTTTCAGTTTTCATCGTAATATTGTCTTTGTTTTTTTTGTTAAAAATTATATTCATTTATATTTATAACAATATAACCTCAAGTTTCACAATTATATCCAGTTGCGGACCCAGGATTTATGGACATTGGAGGCACAAAAAAACATAAAATTAAATTTTTTCTCAGTCGGGTCAAAACGGTTATAAATAACAGGGAGTCGGTAAGAAAATGGTTACAAATTATCAGTCGGGTCAGAATGGTTATAAAATTACCTAGAATAAAAAATAAAAGAATTGTAGATCTTTTAAAGTTGATGCTTGGTATGTTTTTTTTCTTGTTGAATCATAGACCAAATGAATCAAAAGAAAAAAAATGAAATTAGCTTCTTGTTGGATGTTGCCATGTTGCATAGTCGTGCTGAAAAAAGACAACGAGGAAGGAAAAATGCAGTTTTTTTCCTTCTGTTTTCGAGCACATCAAATTCAAAATGTTGTATTTTGCTCAATTAAGACAAAATTAAATTATCTAGCCCATTAGTGCCCCCAATAAGCCATCTCTAATAACATATGTTTATATTTAGTTGGGAGCACATTGTATTTGAGATCTACTTTGCCAAAAATCAAGTCTAACCCAACATATAAAATTTTAAATCATTGGTGACACCTCCCCCTTACCTTGTTCTTAAATTCGACCATGTTTACATCGATATTGAGGCAAACGGAAACGAGCAACAAGCTGCATTGCTAATCCATTTTGAATAGCAAAAGTTTGTTCTTTAAACATGATGTCCATCGATATTGGAGACATAACATTACTATGCATGACACCTTGAACTTTGTTCAGGAGCTCCATTGCCTCTGGTGCTAGAAATCTAAAGGTATCGAACGCAAGAGGTATGAACACGTGTTGGTTATCCCTGCATACTTGAGCGTGTTTCATCACCTTGCATGAGGCAAATTTTGTAACGACTTGTCCCACACCAAAACTCCCATCCCTCAATCCCACAAAAGGAGAAACCCCTGTTAGATCAACACAAGCATGTTTCCCTTCTATGCAACCAAACACTAGAACATCAACCAGTCGTTATGTCGATCGTCCCTCCCCCAAATCAGTTAGGAAGTTTACTGATTCTTTTTTTTTTTTACTAAAACCCCAGCTCGCCTGAATATGTCATAAAGAACGTCCCTAACCAAGTCATGGCAAAACTTGAAGCCAAGTAGCTCTCTACAATGTACAACCCAAAAGAGTCCAAACATGCTTTGTGCCAAACTCATCAGCAGGGAATAATGGGATCATGAGATGATACTTGAGGATAATACGATATTCCACATGTGCCATATGTTGTCCCAGAGCATGCCATCAATCATGATAGCTAGAAGAAAGTCTTGGGCAAGTGGTGCTTGTAGACACTGAAAAATTGTTTTCTGTCTTACCGTCATGTCGAACCGAACTTCCATATCGTGAACAAATTTACTAAAGCGGGCAGCCGCCAATATATGTTAAACAATTAAGTATAATGGTTTTTATGAATTTTGGTTTGGTAACAATAAATAAACTACTAGTTCAAAATGCAACAAAGTGATTCCTATATCAAGGGTTAAGATCAAGGCTAAGACCATGCTAAGGTCATTCCACAACAGGTTGCTGTCACATGACAGAATTATTATTATTATTATTATTATTATTATTATTATTATTATTATTATTTTTTTTTTTTTTTTAATTCTTAAATATACACTATGATTAGATTGGAACAAAATATTAACTCTGCAAGTCTTGTAAACTTTGCAAGGGACGAGCTGACGTGACATGGCCAATCTAACCAAACTACCCATTAAATAAATTTTCATTACTACGTTTTAGTTTTTCTAAAATGTGTCAAAATATTTTTAATCAGTTACCCCTACAACCATCTCCACCCATTTCGTTAAATCAACTTACACCGTTTTCGTCAAACCACATCGTTAAGTCGTTAAACGGTTCCATATGTTCAATAAAACCACTTTTATGCATTCCTCCAATGTTCTTCATTATTTGGTTAAAGTATAAAATCCACAACTATAACTATATATCATTGATCACATAAAATTACACCGTAAACCACATACACCCGTTTAATAAAACCGTATGATTTACTTCACTCCATTATATTATGTCTCTCGAGGTCCATCAAAAGATTGAGTCTTCCTCAAATTCCAATGCAACCCATCATGAATACTATGCAAAAAGTCATTCGTAGAATCCCCTTGACACGCTGTCGGCACAGGCCACGTGGACATGCTACACACAAGCGCATCTCCTGGTGCCAACTGTTTTCTATCTTTCCCATCAAATGAAGCCCACGCATGACCCCGACTATTAAACGGTACTTGAATCCTAAGTGTCACATATTCCGGTAATATTAACGGCCGAAACGATAATGAATGTGGACAAATTGGTGTAAATAAGATCCCAGGAACCTGCATTAATGTTGTTTAAGTCATGTAAAAAGATTAATTAAATGCATGAAATCATATTAATGTACTTTTTATATATTTTTTTGATAATTTGTAAAGTAGTAACTTGTCACGTATGTACCTGTGGATGGACCATTGAACCGCCGGCTGCAAGGGAGTATGCGGTGCTTCCGGAAGTTGTTGATAAAATTAGACCGTCGCCTTGTACGCATGTCACAAAAGAATTATCGCAATAACATTCCAAATTTGTAAGAAATGATGAAATCCCGCGGTCAATTGTAACTTCGTTTAATACGAGAATTGGCTCTTCGGTCTCGTATTCGGATTTAGCCGCTTCACGGATGACGTGGCACTGCAAGCGGTGTCTGAGTGTGATGCTGATTGGACCTTGTAGGATCGATTTTAAGCATTCTCGATATTGCTCGCTGTCTTATTCAAGTTAAAGATGGTAACAATATTGTCTGGATAAATAATTATTTAAGAAAATGATGGAATAGACTGTCTGAATCTGAATGACCATTTTACTAGCTGTTTGATACTTGCTGATTGAGTAAGAGCTGACTGGGTCAGTGTCTGACCCAGTCAAACTTATCCTAAAGCTGACCAGGTAAGAGGTAAATTTTAGGGCTTAGGACCGAGGCACAGGTCAATTTTAGGGTTATCAAACGGTTTGACTTGGACCGAGTCAGACGTAACCTCTTACTGGACCGGTAATAGGGAAATCAAACAGAAAAAAGAATATTAAGGATACGAAATGGAGTCATAAAACCCAAGGAACCCAACGAAAACGGGACAAATGGAGGGACGGGTCCTTTAAACAATGACGCGGCCTGCAAAAGGTAAAAAAAGTAAAATTATCTGAGATGAAAATTTCATATTAGAAACCACATTGCAAATTCAAATTTTAATTTGCTTTTTTAATAAAAAAGGAGACTAAATACACTTACCCAAAGCACAGTTCCATCACCACCAAGAGTTACAACAAGATCAACTTTCTCATGAAGAAGCAAAATCTCATCATGTTTCCATGTTTGCACGAAGTTGAAGTATGGTGATTCTGTTACTAGATCGGTTCTTACTCGTGGTTCCACATAAATATTTAACTTCTTCTCCCTTAACCACCTGAAAAATATTTCACATAAGTTAATTAAAAATGTACGAAAAAACCGTCCAAAAAACTAGATATGTATTATATAATAGTATATATACCTGACCATTTCGGCACAAAGAAATTTAACAGAAACCGAATTTGGTTTTGTCAAGACGAGCACTGTCTGTGGAGGAGTTTCCCATTTTAAACAGATCTAAAATAAAAATTATCCGTTAAATCAAACACCACAAAAAAAATAAAGTTTTAAACACATTAATAATGACGTCATACCTGTTTACTGCTACGTTCTGCTGTTGTTATATTCCCTTTTTCAAATGAGACAACATCGTGTTTATGTTGATCATTTTTTTCACCATTACAACACCAATGTAGCTTAAAAGATGCCTTGCGAATAAGTTTGCTATGAATATTGGAATAAGAATTATGCTCATTATCTCTAAGAACCTCGTGAGAGTAAATTCCATTTTTGCCCCTAGGTATTTGTGATTGTTCGTCACTTTGGAGCATGCGTTTAAGATTTTGTGCTGAAATTTCTACTTTCTTTTCATTACAGTTGCCCTTGAGGTCTACAGATGCAAGAACTGAGAATGAAATGTAGAGAAGTATTAGTTAGATCGTAATCAGAAATGGTGAATTTGAATTTAATTGTGTTTTTTTGTAACTTTCGACCTTTGTTTTCCAATTGCGAATTCCGTTTCCGTTCCAGTTCGTATTTGCGTTTCCATTCCGATGCTTCAGCTTGAGCTGAAGCTTTCCCCTCTGCTGCTCGTCTTAAAGCCTTGCTAACAGCTGTAGATCGATCCGGAAATAACAAAAAACCAGAAATTTCAGTATTGGATTTGATTAATTTAATTACGAATTGAAATTTTCAAAGACGGAAACGGAATCGTACTTCTCATGGCCTCCGAAAACTCCACGAGATGGTCTTCAATCCCCTGAACAAGAGGCTGTTCGATGATCTCCATTACAGCTTTCTCAGAGGTCAAAAGAGACAGGGAATCATGACAACCGTTCTCCCATGGCGAATTAGTTGCATTTCCCTGTTCAAAAATGGCGTAAGAACATAACGAAAGGAAAGGAAAAGGTAGAAGATAATTAAGTACAATAACAAAAAAGAGGTCATATAGTGAGGTGGGGTATGCTATATTGCTATCATTCGGCAACTACTGTACTTGTGTCCAATCTTCTTTGTATATAGTACAAACTTTGGAATAGAAGTACCATTTTCATGACATCAATTTTGGTTTCTTCTGTATATGGCTGACTTTCAGACCAAATTCCAATCCCGTGAAAATCGAGTCGCGATTAAAAACACAACCGAAACAGTCCAGTAATATAATGAAGCCAAAAAAACGTCAACTTCAATCAAAATCTTCAGTCGTAAACGGAAATTTTGATAATTTTGATTCATTTCGAAACTCGCAAGCAGCAAACCGGAACAGAAAATTTCGACAAACAAACAATTGAAACAGAAGAGAGAAGGACATGCAGAATATATGATTATACGAACCCTAATTGAAATCAACATACACATAGAAGAAGGGTAATTGGTAGAAAATTACATTAGAGTTGACATTCTCCGGCGCCATGGCTGTTGGATGAACTGGGATAGATTCACGAGAGATCATTTGGGAATTTTATAGGTAGGTTGGAATTTGAATAGTATTTTTGGGAATAGTTGTTGGGTGTTGGTAGGTGGGATCCACTGAAAGTCTGAAGATGAAGACGCGTATAGAATCGTGGATGAAGAATTGCATAAATCTTGGAGACGTTCCCCCCATAAATGTAGGAGGAGGAGGAGGAGGGAGGAGGAAAGAAGCACGGTGGTGGAAGTCAACACTCAACAGCACAAAAAATGTCAACATCGGCGAGCGCGTCAGACGGTCGTTTCAGCCGAGTCGTGACTCGGTTCAAAGGGTTTGGTTTTTTGCTTCGAGTCAAGTCAAAGTTTTTTTTTATTCTTGCAAAGTTCGTCTTTGTTTATAGACTTGGTTGCCATTCCTACAACGATACATGATAAGAAAACGTCGGTTATTCACACTATACTATGATGGATACAAATGTAACATCTTATGTATCCGAAAATTCAAAGGTATTTTTATGCATGTACACGTATATATTTAGGAGTAAAATAAATATGTTCCTAAAGAAAATGTTTATGCAATCGATTTTGGAATCTAAGTATATTTTCATATTAATGTTTTGAAACTTCCGACTATGATTGAATAAATATCAAATTATCAATTTTTTATGTACACCTTTTTCCATGTATAACTATAGGTTTGGTTAAATAATAATAGAATGTATTCGATAATAAAACGAACATTATCCTCATAATCATTAATTTATTCTTGAAATCTTGAAAATAAAGCTCGTTTCTAGAATCTGAATGCATGTATATATTCGTTTAATAACTTATCAAATTTACATCCGTTATATTCTTTTAAATGGTGTATATTTTATGAATATGGTTCCTTTACATTAAAGTTGTGGGAAAATCTAGAAGCATGAAATGAAATGCTATTTAGATCCATGGATTGATTTGACTTTTATTGTTATTCCCTCGTCAATCTCTTATTTATATCACTTTTTGTTTTGTGTTATTTTTTAATTAAGACTGTCGGGTATTCCATTCACACTCATATATTGTAAGATACCACGACATGTACACCAACCCTCCATAGACATGGTGCTTACATGGTCTTCCCTGACGTGGAGTGTGGCTTGAGCCACATCCCTTCACGCGACTTCTGTGACTCTTTATTGTCTTGTCTTCATCTATATGCCAACATATCGCGAATAACATGTATTAACCTACAAAACTTTAGCTAATTACTTATTGGGTCATAATAAGTTATTTCTATGCTCGTGTCATTATAACTTAACAATTTATGTTTTCTTATATATATGCACAACAAGTCTTTTCTAATCCTATGCACAACAAGTGTTGTTCTATAATATAATTAATATTACTTTGAATAACATCTGTCCTGTAGAGAGAACTAGAAAAATTGATAACATCCTTGAATGTTTAGGATTCATCGTTAACAACAAATACCATATACTTGTGTCCAAAATATTTGGCTACTTTTCTATAGTTGCTTCTTCTTGGACCTTAGAAGCACTTCATTCAAATCTATATAAACTTTTCTCAAGAATGGCTTCATTTAACCATAATCTAGAGTTCTTTTCCTTGGACATGAGACTTCTTTCCCCTTGTCCTTCTAAGGAAATTTCTCCAAAAAGAATTCCATATATGCTAACCCAAAGATGGTGTTAGTAGTATATCACATACATGTGATTGTTAAAGTAAGAACTAATAGGCTTCAACATTCATTGTAGGACATATGAATATTTGAGGTGTCATTGGTATGGAAGCTGGCATTTTGTTACAAGTTGAATGTTGGTGGTAGTGGACTAAACTGTGACATCCGTCAAATTTGGTCAACAAAAGTCAACAAATGTCAACCAGAGCGTAAATTAGGATAATACGTTGAAATGTAATTTTCATAACTTTTCTAATATATTATTGGAAATTATAATACTACAATACGCTATTTTGAATCAATTATCGAGTAAACGCTATAATTTCGAATAATAGACTACAGTAGCGTAAAACTCGATAAATCATACAAATATTATTTTGGTTTAAATAATATTCATTACACGATGTATTCGTGTTTACGAATTCGTCGACTTATAGAACATCGAAAACGGAGTTCGCATTCAAAAGTTACAGTATTTCCGATGCTGAAAACGATGAACATACACCGGAAATCAGCATTTAATGCATTACAGCGCGTCTTAAACATTAAGTGTAAAATATCAGAACATATTTTATAGAACATAATATGATCTAGTATTTAATTATATGCTCCGGTTATTTTTTCGGTAAAAGTTCATACACCGCGAATCCGAAAATTTACCGCTCTTAGACGCTTATATTTTTATATAACGAATTAGGAAACAATTAAATTACAAGATTTCTAATATTTATTTTTGTTAGTAAATATATCTTTTAAATTTATACAATTACACAGCACATTTTACCACACTTTTATAAAAACACCAAGATTTATAAGAGTAACTAGGTATATTTTATAAATGCTAGTAAAATCTCTCTTGTTTCCCCTCTCCCAACAGTCCCCCTCTCCCCGACATCACCACCACCACCTTTTGATTATTTAAACCTAAAAACTATACTTGCATTATTTTAATCTACAGACCATGCTTAAAATCTCATCAACTTTCTAAACATGCATCCTTTAACCAAGACAATACTCCATCTCCCCTCTCCTCCTATACTTTTCGGCCAAACTACACCCCCCCACACACACACTCATAATTTCGAACTTTTGATCACCATTCCCTCAAACTCTCTCCATTTTGCTTCAAGTGTTCCAAGGTCTTTGCAAGAGTTTTTGGTAAGTTTTTCCATGCATCTTTCAAGTTCCAATACCTTTTATCATCACCTTTTGTTACTCTCATTTACATTCTTGAACAAAAAGCCTAGGCAAAATCTCCAAAAAGTCAAGAAGGTGTTAGCTTCCAAGACTAGCTCTTTCATTTTTACTCACCATCTCCTAAGGAAATCATCAAAGGTGAATTCATATCCCTCATTTTCTCTTCTTTTTACATGTTTTAGGGGGAGAATACAAGTTTACTAAAATGCATGTTTTGATCTTGAAAACATTACATGATATGTGTGTTTGGTTATTTTTCTATAAAATAGCCATACATGAAAAATGTGTTATGATAAACTAAGTTATATGTTTAACTTGAGAAAATAACATATAAAACTCTTATACATAAAAATCACTAATAAGAACACAAAATGTTGCTTTATTGGTAAAAATGGTCATAAAAGTGCACTATTTGTTTATTAGCAAAAAGAATTACTTATACATTTCAGTTTATGGCTATAAAGTACATTTTATCAAGATTTACAAAGTATGGTTTTACTTACACAATTCCAGTTTTATGGTTCTAAAACTACAATAGCGTTTAAGAAAATACTGTTTTTCTTGTCTACAAATACTTCGGGTTTCACTAAGGAAATACTGAGTTTTTCTCATTACAAAATCTTATGAACTCACCAACGTAATGTTGACACTTTTAAAACCGGTTGTATTCTCAGGTAATCATTAGTTGAGATTGACAAACTTTTGGATTGGGACGCGAAGACGTCACTCTTACTATTTTGTTTATCATACAAGTAATTAGATTCGAAACAATTAACATTTGGAACATGTAACTTATCTAATTATAATATATGATGGTTGTTATTTACTTATGCATCGATGTATTCAATTATTGTGATACTGTATAACGTTCCACCCTCAGACTATTTCGCCGTTCGCTTTGGGGGTGTGACATAAACTGCAAGACAATATAGATTGTGGTCTCCAACATGCAATGGTGGTGGTGATAATATCATAGCCATGGTGAAAGTCTAAGAGGAGACGAGATAACCCTAAGGGTTTTTCTTTCATAGATGTGGAATTGGTCTTAACTATTGTTTTTTTTACTCAATAAGCTTAATGGTGAAACTGATCTTCTGGACAAGTATATATCGTTGTTGTTTTTTCCTATTTATTTGGGGAACAATGACTTAATGAACTAACCGAAAAACTTCACATAATGTATTAAGATTTGTCTTTTTTCTTTTTTCCTTCAACTCTTTTCATTAAGTCTCAATAATGCAGTTTATTCATGTCTAGAAAAAGATAGAATATACGGATACAACATACACACACACACACATATATATTGATATATATATATATATATATATATATATATATATATATATATATATATATATATATATATATATATATATATATATATATATATATATATATATATATATATATATATATATATAACTAGGGTTTTGACCGTCCGTGCAATGCTGCGGAAGCCCGGTATATTGGAAAACGCAGTTCGACAAAAAACAAATTATGTAAGGGACGCAAATTATAACTTTAAAATATAATAAGGACCGGAATCGCAACTTACAAAATACCATTGATATAACTTTATAATAAACAGGGATGAAAACAATTAATTCGAAATTAGTTGAGGGGAAAAAACATAAATATGAAAGTTTGTTATAAAAAAAAATTCAAAAATGCTATTTCCAAATAGAAGCTTATTTGTATTTTGTATTAAATGCTTTAACAATTATACTATGATCTTGATTTAGTCGTTTTGATTCTGGAAATATAAACAACCAAATGAATAGTAACTTCTGTGAGATAACCGAATGTTGCAAATTAATATATATATATATATATATATATATATATATATATATATATATATATATATATATATATATATATATATATATATATATATATATATATATATATATATATATATATATATATATATATATATATATATATAATTTCCTATTTAGCCACTTTATCCATTCATAACTTAGGCTATGTTTGGCACGCTACCCCTAGCATGTAAGCTAGTTTTTTTCGAGTTTTTTTTTTTTCATTTTACATGTTTGGCGTATCAAAAAACTAACGTATAAACTAACATATAATCTAGTGTTTTAAAATGCCAGTATGAGTAACATCTAAAGTGGCGTTTTCAAAATTTCCCAAATTTATCCTTCAAAATATTATCAGCTAGCTTTTCAGCTGCAACTAGTTTTTCAGTTAGTCGCTAGTTTTTTAGCTACCCGCTAGTTATTCTGCTAGCAGCTAGGCTTTCAGTTAGTTTATCAATCATAGTTTTAATATGAACGAAAAAGAAACAAACCCGGACTTTGTCAAAATCCTATATTGATGTTGTTCTATTCATGCCAAACGCCTCTCAGTGAGGTTTTATTATGTTCTATCTAATCATATCCCATATACTAAAATCCGTTCGTGTCGCTATCCGTTTTTTCTTCGAAACGGTTTCCCTTCCATATTTTCTTATAAGGGTACGTTTGGATCGCGGATTCTTTTGTAAGGATTTCCAATTCATGAAATGATTTGGAATTCAATGCATTTGGAATTCAAATAAACTAAAATTCTATAGAGTGTTTGGTTGAAGAAACTGA
Source organism: Cichorium intybus (assembly GCA_023525715.1). Lineage (NCBI taxonomy): Eukaryota > Viridiplantae > Streptophyta > Magnoliopsida > Asterales > Asteraceae > Cichorium > Cichorium intybus. The sequence continues at coordinate 46,038,497 of CM042013.1, forward strand.
AACGGATTTCATTTTAATAATTTTATAAATACGTTGTAAATTACTGATTTGTCATATATCTTCCCATCGGTGAGATATTGGTGAGGTGATTTACAAGGCGAATCTAGAAGTTCCTTTTATGCCCAAAATAGTTAGTCAAGAAGATGAGTTCAATTGTTTCTTCTTCACTGAAAAAGTATGCAACAAACCATGCGTAGAAGCATTAAATTGTTATAACTTAATTTATACATACATATTACTCAAGGTTGTAAAAGTCGCTAGGCGGTAGGCGGGCGGTGGACTGGGGCCTAGGACTAGTCGGTTTAGGCGAGGACTAGTCGGCGCCTAGGCGGGGAGTATTAATTGTAACAAAATTTATTTTTTAAAATTTAGATATTACCTATATCCCTACAAAATAAATAAATAAGCATAAAAATTTGATAAATCTAAGTGTTTAAATATGTAAGTCATCAAACAACAGAATGTTTAGACTAATTAATGATATTTTTGACAATTTTAATCATCAATAATCGTAACTTAGCCACCGATTATCATAATTAATGACATTTTCTAAAATTAAATTTTAAAAATCTAAAATTTTGATTTTTTTTGAAAATTTGTTAATTTTTGAAAATTCTAGAAATTTGAAATTTTTTGAAATTTTTGAAAATTTGAAAATTTTGAATTTTGAAAAATTGAAAATTTTGCCGCCTAGACCCGCCCAGACCCGCCTAAACCCGATTTTGACCGCCGTTGACCAAATCCGCCTAACTTGACAGCCTACCACTAATCGTAGGCGGAACCCGCCCGCCTAGCGCCTAGGCGTCGCCTAGGCGGCCGCCTAGGCCGACTTTTACAACACTGATATTACTAAATCATGAAATAAAAACTGTGTGGAAGATCAAATGAAACTAACGACCAAATTAAGGATGATTATTCTAACATTAACAAGACTATTAACTAAATTAAAAAAGAACCCACGAAAGCTTGATTATTGAATAACATGTAATGCAACTTCCAGGCCATAACAGTTAACTAAATTATATAGTAGGCTACCACTGTGTATAAACATATTTGCAGCAAAGAAACTTGAGAGTAAATTAAATAAACAAGCTCTACAATGGAATTAGCTATTGGTGTTTGTAACTAAATGCATCAAACCAAACACTGCCTAAGTATTTCCGATTGCTCACCAAAAGGTACTTCATTTCCTAAGACGAGCTACAAACTTTCAACAAAATGACTAGCGTCGTCATAATTAGTCAATTTTACTAGATCCTAATAAATTACTTTTGTTGCAACAACTATTTAACTGATCACCGAAATTTGATTATTTTAGCCTTAATAAAAACTAGAATACAAATCGAATTCGTCAAAATCACAATTGTGATTATTTCAATTTTAAATCACAACAAATTCTGAAACACATTTAAACACCCTGGATGATTTGATATGGCTTTTTATGGTGCATTATAAATGATTACTAAATCACGACTTGAAAAGCCTATTTCAACCATGATCACATTATAAACTTAGATTGTCAAACAATGATTATTAAAAAGAAATCTAGAAACTAAAAACACATTATTGGGTCAAGTGGATGGTTTGGTGAGACGAAGACTTGAGTGTTAAGTCACACCTAACCTATTAATACCGTTTTTACGAGAATTTGAATAGAGAAACTACACATGTCAAGTGTTTAAATTGCATTTGTTAAGTTGAGTGACTCAGTTAATTACCAATTATATCATAATATAATGATAAAATCTGATAGAACGATTTTGTAATGACTTTTACAGAAACCCCGTTTATAACCAAAATTGAGGAAGTTTATCTTTTATAGCACATTCGTACCTCTTTCACCCCAAAGTAAATATAATAATTTTTATTGTATCTTAAGTTCTTAACATAAATGTTAATCTCTCTTTTGACAAGATTGAATACAAGTCGGTCGATTTTACGAATAGTAATTATTAAAAAGATACTTAGGAGACAAATTAGTATTTTTTTTTTAAACTTCAGACTATTGGAAAAATTTGGTATGAAAACAAGGTCAGTTTGATAATCAATAATCCAGTTTCATGAATAACTTATGGATTGTGATGTCCTTATGTTTGGCTGTTTGACAACTTAACTTACGTTAGCAGCCATTGGTGGAGTCCAACATATATAGATACTTTATATGACTGTATCACACCAATATGAGATATACTAACACTCTCTCTCAAAGACGAAGGTTTGATAATGATAGACAATATTATGTTAGGACACGAGAATCGGGAACACCAACTCTGGTATCATGTAAGATATATGTGGAGTCAAAGTTTATCTTTTCAAAAGAGCCATTATGGAGAGAGGGGATACTCCAATATATATAGACACTTTATATGACCGTGTTACACCAATTGGGATACACTAACAATTTTTCTGTATTTTGATCATGTTTTTCGACTGCACTCATGATTTAGAACTTTATAGAGAGGTCACCAACAGATCTGCCCCTTGATTCTGCAAGGGAGTGACCCCCGCCTTTCATTGCATTTGAGATAAAGCTCTCTTTATACAAGTGTGCATTCTGCACCACCTAATTGATATTAGTTTACATTTGAGTCCACTTTGGCACTCATATAAATTCGAATTACATTTGACGACCAATGACGCCAATATCACCAACATATACTAAGTTAAAGCGTAACGAATACACCTTATCATCATATATATGTACAATAATTTACTTGGCTTTTGTTTTTGCCAACCCTTTTATTATTTTGACAAAGTAAAAAAATCAATCCTTTATAGATGTTGTTATGATCTTCAAGCAATGTGTTCGATTTCTTAGTGAGCATCATCAAATCGAACCAAGCAACTTCAATGTGGTTTTTTATTAGGGTTATTCTACTGATGTTGGTTCTTTTGATAATGTTTAGCATTATGGTTATTATTTTATTGTTGAAAGTATATCCTTTAATTTCATCGCCAAAGTTTAAGATCTTGAAGGTTTTTGTAGAAAATTGTATTAAACAAATTATGTATGAAATATAGTCTTATTAGAAGGTTATCGTAATGGCATTACCTTAATGAAATGTGGTGCTACTTTAGTTGGTCAATTAACTAGTGGGAGCCCGTGCTCCGCACGGGTTCGGAATCGCTGGAGCACGGGTCCGGAATCTTGCCAAACCTTACCAATCAAACACATAACAGATTTTAATCTTGCCAAATCCAAATCTTTTGACATAGTCAAAATCCCACAATCCAAACAACACCTTGCTGAGTTGACTCATTGAGTTTGAATAGTAACCCAAAGTTTAACATAGAAAGGGTGTCTTCTTATATTAATACTTTTCGACTTTTATCTAACTAAAAACCAAACTGCATACCTTTTCCATCAAGAAAACGATCTGTATGCCACCCTCTAGCTTGTATTTCAGGAAGCAATGTACGCATCACCACCTTCATTTTCTTATAAGCGTCTTGTAAATGATCCCATTTAGACACATTTTCTTCCATATTTGAAGCATATGCAGCCACCAGCCACCCTCTCAATGCATCCTCACCAGTTGCATTATCCTCCAACACCATATCCGTCCATCTTTGTGCGCAACTCAATAAAAATTTCTCATTTGGAAACATTTCTTTCAGCTCCTTTAATCTCGAGGGCTTAATCGTCTTATGCAAATCGCCACCCACTTTAACATTTTCCGCATCTTTTATGAGCCGCCCGGGAAACAAAAGATCTTCTTTGTACCTCAAGTCTGCAGGGCTCGACACCTTTCCTGTCTAAAATCATAGATTTTAGAGTAAACTAAAAATTTGATCCTTATGCTTTATTCAAAATTGCGTATTTCATCCCTAAATAAACATTTCACTCAGACAGTACCTATGGTATTTTTTGTTACATTTTGGTCCCTAACCAATATAAAATGACAAACTTACCATTATCTGGTTAACTGGTTTGTTTGACTTTTTCATTATTTGTTTATGATGGTTTGAGTAAATTACATTTTTGGTCCCTGAATATAGTTGCTGACTTTTGCAATTTTGGTACCAAAAAGTTTTCTTACAATTTTGGTACTTGGTTGAGGTTCTTGTAATGTTTTGGTACCTATTCCAAGTAAAATGAGTATTTTGGTCCCTAAATATAGCTGATTTTTGAAATTTTGGTCCCAAAATTATAGTATTTTACTTGAAACACGGACGCAAAGCTTTACAAAAAGCTCAAATAATGACCAAATTTAAAAGAGAAAATTTTTTTTGGGACCAAAATTGAAAAAAAAAACAGCTATACTCACAGACACAAAAATGTAATTTACACTTATTGGTTTATTGTTAAATTAAGGGAACCCAGCCACTTACCCTCCCTTCCCTAAATTTTAGAGTAAATTACCTTTTTGAATTCTTCGTCAGATTCTCCAACACCTGAGGAAAAAAAAATAAAAAAAAATAAAAAATGGTAGATTTGTAAATTGCAAGTACATTTCCATTATATGTAGGAAATAATATACATTACCTCTGATATGATTAGGCGCTGAATGATGACCTGGCGAAGTGTCATGAAGATGCGATGCAAGACTGCATGATAAAGGATTCCAATGTATGATTGCATAAAGTAGAGACCAAAAACCTGCATAAGAAAATTAAATTAAAATATAAATTATTAAATTAATATAAAGTTAGCTACTAACCTTATAAACCAAACTATTAGCTCTATATTCAGAATTCTTATTCTTTTCATCTTTAATCAACTTCACAGACACCTTCCCTCCAATCTGTGTAAAATACTGGATAGCAAATAGGTACCTTGCAGTCAACCCAAACCTGAAATGAACAATTTATTATATATTAACAAATATAATTCTTTTCTTTTTTTGAATAATTTTTAATGGGAAAAAAGGTACTCACTTCACAACATCTGATCCAATGATTTCGTACAAATGTGCATAAGCCGATTCAAAAGGAAGTTGAAGGCAAATAATACTCAAAATAATAATTGCATCATTTCTAAATCGCATCATTCTACCAAACCATTCTTCTCTTTGAAACTTTTCATGTTCTTTTCCTTTATTGCCCCCACATGTTCTAACTGATCCTACTGATGAATGGAAAGAACTCCATTCTGTGTCCATGTATTTATATCCAAATTATGATCCAGCTGAATAACTAATTTGCCACCTATTTAATCCCAAAAGATTAGAATATACACAATTAAATACACAGATTTATATAATATATAATATATAATATATAATTTACCTAGCCAAAAGGCTAGAGACTGCCCATGAAGTTATGCATATGAAGAAAAAGGGAAGCGCCAATAACTGCAAGGATCTGAAAAGAAAAAAGAAAATAGTTAGAGGTTTAGGTTTTTTTTTATTGACTTAATCTGGACAGAATGACTTATTGCACTAAATGATGAATTCAAGAAAGAAAGTTACATACCCAAAATCAACTAATGGCAAGATAAGTCCAAACACAGCAGGAAAAAACAACCACTTTGTGTACATTCCAAGAAAAGCAAAATATGTTGCAATCTATGAAATAAGTAATCAATATCAACATCAATAAAATAAGAAATTGATATTAAATATTAATTATTAAGGCTGTCTGAGTCGTTACTAACAACCGAGAAGCTTCTCCATTCTCCGTCTATGAATAACTGGCGCGATGGTATCGAGATCGCCATCTCTGATTAACAGTCCAGTGACATCTGCTTCCTTTGGAGGGCAAAGTTCACCTGATATAAACAAATTGCAACACAAAAATTAAATCAATAAGCATCAAAAGTAAAAAATAAATTAGGGAAACACAGACAAACCCGAAATCAATGATGAACTCCTGCCTTACAGAAATCGATTGGTGATGGAATTACCAATCGCCAGAGATGGAAACCGGACCATCAAACGCTTCACCGAGGGTTTTCAGGGAAATGCAAACGGTGCGATCTAGGGTTAGTGCGAGCGATGAAACGGTGGGCAGCGTTGGAGAAAGTTGCGAGGTTCGTGTATGCAGTTGAGAATGACGGAATATACGGTGGTGCGGCATAGATGTGGTGGTAAACATACCTTTGATAGGTCTCTTCGTTTTACGGTTTTCGCTTGATCTGCATGTGAGGAAGGTGAAGCGGTGGGCGGATAATGAAATCGGTGAACATATCTTCGATATCTCTCTTCGTTTTCCCGTTTTCTCTTGATCTGGATGTGAGGAAGGTGAAGCGGTGGGCGGAAGCGGAGAATCGGCCAACGCAGAAGAAAGAAGAGAATCAACAACATGAAAACGTCATACGGTAAATCCAGCAACTCAATACGCTTCTACTGACAAGAAGATAGAAGGAGAAAGAAAAAAGAACGAAAAGAGAAAGGAGCGGAGAACAACACATGTGGTGCAACAGCCAGATCCAAACCCGATGACCCGCGTTACATTACCCGAAAGAAAAAAAACGTACACAACCTTTTGGAAATTTACGGTAATTAATTAATAGAGTAATGTCCTCGACCTTGGTATCTAAAAAAGCATATTGTGCATTGTCTTCAAGCTCTTCGCCCGCTTCAATTTAATGATCAGTGTCGTTATCCTCATCCATATCGCAATATGAATTCGTTAATGAACCTTTCATTTGTTAAACATGTTCATGGACAAAAATAAGACAAAATCAATGGTGTTGGCGGTTTTATAATAATAAGGATGCTTTATGGGCTAGGACTATCCAAGCCATTCATGGTGACATAAGGGGAGGGAGTCGGACTTGCAAAAATTTTGGAGGTTTAAGCCCATGGGTTAATATGGTAAAAGAGATGGAACGATTAAAACACAGGGGCATTGATCTTTATGATTACATGGTTCGTAAACTTGGGAATGGTCAAAACACAAGTTTTTGGGGGGATAAGTGGCTAGGGGATATGGTCTTTAAGGATTTATTTCCTAGAGTTTTTATCTTAGATAGTGACCCGAATGCTAAAGTGGTGGATAGGAATTCTAAAGAGAAAATAGTGGAGGGGCTTGTTCGCGAACCACGACCGGGAGTTCCACAAACACAATTTAATCAATTGTGTGATCTTATTCAAGATGTTAATCTCTTGGAAGATAGGGATGGTTTTAGGTGGGATTAGGGATGTCAACGGGGTCAAACGGGACGGGGATAGCTTTCCCCGCCCCCGCCCCCGAAATTCTCCCGTTCCCCCGCCCCCCGCCCCCGCCCCCGAATCCCCTGGAACTTTCTCCCCCGCCCCCGCCCCCGAAACCCTAGACTTTTCCCCGCCCCCCGCCCCCGTTTCCCCGTCCCCGGTATTTTGACTAAAAAAACTTTTTTTTTTGGCTAAAAAATCATTTTTGAGCTAAAAATGTAATTTTGTGGGTTATATATATATATATATATATATATATATATATATATATATATATATATATATATATATATATATATATATATATATATATATATATATATATATATATATATATATATATATATATATATAAACGGGGCCCCCGCGGGGTTTCGGGACAGGGTTGCCCACCCCCACCCCCGCCCCCGAAATCATAACGGGGGCTAATCTTGCCCCCGCCCCCGCCCCCGCCCCCGATTTTTTGACAATGTTACCCCTTGTACGGGTTCGGGGTCCCACGGGATCGAGGCCCCACGGGGGTTTTTGCCATCCCTAGGTGGGATCTAGATGACGGTGGGGATTTTTCGGTTTCTTCTACAAGGAAATTTCTGGATGGTATTTTGCTCCCTAGTTCTAATGTGGGTACTAGATGGAATTGTTTCATTCCCATCAAAGTTAATGTGTTAATTCGGAGAATCATGAGGGATAAAATTCCTTCAAGGCTGAACTTGAGAGATAGGGGATGGATTTACATTCGCTTCTGTGTCCAGTTTGTGATATTGCTGGGGAATCGACAGATCATTTATTTGGCGGGTGTTCGTTAGCTTTGGATATTTGGAGAAAAATTGCGACTTGGTGGGACAGCCCTTTACCCAATAGTATTACAGCTTCGTCTTTAGCGTGTTGGGCGGATGGTGTGATGTTACAAACAGATGTTAAACGAAATTTCGATGCGGTGATTGGTATTACATTTTGGTGCTTGTGGAGTTTTCGAAATAAAGTCGTGTTTGGAATGGATAATCCTCGCAAGGACGAGGTTTTCGACGATGTTCGTTCTCTTTCGTATTTTTGGATTAGAAATAGGCGTAATAATAGTAATTTAGATTGGGATTGTTGGATGTTAAATCCTAAACATGCTATGACTGTTTTGTAATCTTGTTTCTCTCTAGCTTCTTGCTAGAGATGCATTAGTTTTTATAAAATTCCTGCCGTTCTAAAAAAAAAAGACAAAATCAATGAAACGAGTTTATAAAATACGATATAATATGGACAAAAAACAACAATTTACCATTCGATTTGGTTGAAGTAGAGTAAGAACAACGCTCAATTTAGTTGTCATTAAAAACCCTTATTTATTGTACGTGTTTTACCTAGTGTTCTAAAAGTTGGTCAGGTGGGAGCCTAGGCGTTAGGCAGGCTCTTGTTGAGTAGGAATAATGCTAGTCGGTCATATTAATCGGTTTGGTCAAAGGTGGTCAAATTCAGTCCTAGGCGGTTCAGGCGTTTAAATAGTAAAAAAGTCAAAAGAAATTGGCCAAAAAGGCAAAATTAGTCGATAAATAAGTGTTCATATAGTTAAATTTTGGTCAGAACGGTTCTAGACTGTCAAACACGATCAATATAATTCAAATGAAAAAGTCAAAACTAATTTTTTTTAATAACCTAATCGACTAAGATGCTCAACATAACCTAACTGATTAGATACTGATTGTTTTAAATTACATTACAGATTTGTACAAATTAAGGATTAACCGTTAATTGTTTCAGATTACATTACAAGTTATAGTTTTATAGCTTATAGTTTTACATTTTACGGAGTATAGTATGTTGTTTATAACTTAAATAGTTAAACACTTGAATATGTCAGTTTTATTAGTTATTTACTTATTTTCTTAAAATGTATGTAGAAAAAAGTTTTTAATAATTAAATACTATTACAATTAATGGCCATCGTCTAGACAACGATTAATCTCTTCTAAACCAATTAATCCCTAGATCCCTATTGACCGTCCAACTACCACCTAACGACTTTTACAACATTGGTTTTACCAAAACCTTTCCTTCAAGAATGAATCCATGTAATGTATTTTTAATACAAAAGCAATCCATGCAAACTAGGGGTGAGCAAAAACCGAACCGCAACAACAAACCCACCGAAAAAACGTATTAACCGAAACCGAAACAAAAATCGAACATGCGGTTTTTATTTTGCAAAAGAAAGTTTTCGGTGAGGTGTGGTTCTTAATTTTATGAAAACCGCAAAAAACCGAACCGTACCGCTTGTAGGAACCGAACCGCAAACCGCAATATAAACCGAACACACCGCCATATTTTATATTAAAATAATAATTAATTATATATATAAATAACTACTATCTAGTTATTATTATATTAAAAGTTAATAAAAAATTGTGAAGCGGGAATACAAGAAGACGATTACGAGTAGGGATCCAAAAAAATCCACTTTCAGTCGTTCACGACTTCATGCTTCAGTCCTTACTCTCATCTCTCTATGGTGTTTAGAAATATATTGAAGTCTTTAAAGTAGGTTATGGTAATACGATTTTTAAGATAATATTTGTTAAGTACTTTAATGGTTTGATAATATTTACTGCTTCTTGTAAAACCGAAAAAAAAACGCTCAAACGTCCAAAAAAGTTAAGCGTAATCTAAAATTTTAACTGTGGTTAAAAACAACAGAAAAAACTGAAAGAAACCGAACTGCAAAAAAAAAAAAAAAATTGTAAAACCGTACCGCATTAAAAACCGCAACGTTCGGTTATTTGGTAGGAAAAACCGTATTTGCGGTTTGCGATGCAGTTATTGCCAAAAATCACATCAAACCACACCATGCTCACCGTAATGTATAATAGTTTGTAAAATATAGGTAAACAGTTAACCGCATAAATGGTCAAAATTAAAAAACATTAAAAAAAATAATTTCTTATTTATAAAAATATAGAAGGGGTGACGAAAACAAAAAGAAAGTATAATAACTTTGTTTCAATTTTCCCTTTAAATATTATATACTATTCGTATGTTGATTTAGGATCACCAAGTTTGTTTTACTTTGTAATAAAACTAGGGGTTGTACCCCACGCGTTGCCGCAAGAATCATGGAAAGAGTTGAATAAAAAAAATAGCAACATACTTTTATTAATTTTGATTCCTATAGCATCCAACTTCCATTTCATAGAGCTCCATGATATTAGATCTCGTCTTTATACCGGAAAAAAAGATGTACATCAGCAGAAGCAGCAGCCTCCATCAAGAGGTTTAATTACCAAATTTATAATGGTTGCTTCCATGCTACACATACAAACACACTATCTAAAAGCAAAAGGAGAAATGAACTCCGATGCCATGATCAAGACTTAAACCTTTTGTATGGTAATGTGACTGTGAACATGAAAAAGTTAAAAAGTAGTAAGAACAGGATAACTACCTCTACAAATTTATATTAAACACATACACACATGCACCATATTCATGCTAAAATCACCGGAAAAGGTTTTTCCATGCTCAACCACGATCAATTAGGAGCACACAGATGCAATTTAATTCAAATTATGAACTAAATTTGCTTCAATTCATTTCTAGGGCCACAAAATCAAATCCCAAAACGTAGAATCACAAATAAATAAAGAGAAACAAAATAACAGTGATGATATTAATTTGGGGAAATCGAAAGAAGATGATGAAATAAAGTTACCTGGAAAATCTGGGGTTTTTTAGTGACAAAGGTTTATGGAGGCTGGCATGAAGGAAAGTTGAAAGTAAGCCACGTTTCTATTGAGAGGAATAAAGGAGGTGATGAGAAACAGAATGTACATTAAAACATAGATAACTACAGCAAATAACATGTCTATATACACATACATGAAAGACACATACCTCATGAATTAGAATGGGTTAATTTCATATATACCCTAAATAAACACAATAATATCATATTTACCCTACCTAAATTATAAATATCATATATATCCTAAATTAGTCTCTAAAATATCATATATACCCAATTTCAATTTTCTAATTTTTTTAAACATTAAATTTTTTTTTTGTAATTTCAAATCATTAAAAATATTCAAAAATAAGATTACAGGCCAAGTGCGTTATGAACTTCTAAATGCTTACACAGAGATAACCAGTCTCATCCTAGAAAAATCCAGCCCGCATTATTACCAATTTGAAGTCTTTGATGTGGTTAGGGGTGAAAACGACGAACAAACATTCATAGTGATCAAAATTCCAGGAAAGGGCATAAGATACCTGACCAAATCTATTTGTATGGACGAATGGGGCACTTAAATGTTCATCGTGATATTGAATTCTTGGTTTCTTTCTAACACGAATCTTATATATTTAGTTTGCAAAATAATTTCCTTTTATGATTTTTAATGGGTGGTGGTGTTGTTTTCATCCTTAAGATTCTGTCAGTGATCATCACAATAATCCGTTTTCTAAACCATCAAATCTTACAGTTTATTTAATATTTTTAATGATTTAAAATTACAAAAAATATTTTTAAAATGTTTAAAAATATTAGAAAATGGAAATTGGGTATATATGATATTTTGGAAATTAATTTAGGATATATATGATATTTAAAGTTTAGGTAGGGTAAATATGATATTATTATGTTTATTTAGGGTATATATGAAATTACCCCAATTAAAATTGCAGGTAAACCAAGAGAACCAGGAATTAAAACTTTAAAACAGAATAATGGAAAAACAAAATCAAAAGTTGTAAATTAAAACCTTTAGAAAAACAAAAAAAATCACGGAAAAGTGAAACAATAAAGTTGCAACCTATAAATCTGTAAGAAATATGATTCGCAAAGATACATGATTACTTTAAGAGGTCATGAGTTCAAACCCTAACACTAACATAACAAGAAGTAGTTTAGGAGTAGGAGTAGGATAGATTTGCCGTTCAAAAAAAAAAACATGATTACTTTAAGAAACCTAAATTATATAAACGTTAGATGTATATGTAGGGTTCGAAATTAGACAATAGAAGGTGGGCCAAATCGAAATATAATTATATAAACCTTAGATGTATATGTAGGGTTCGAAATTAGACAATAGAAGGTGGGCCAAATCGAAATATTAGATCACATGTACCTGCGATTGAAACCGCACCAAGCTAGGATTCCAAAATCAAACAACAAAATGGTTAAAATTCGAAAAATCAAATAAGGAAATTACCGAATCGAACTAAAACATAAGTAGAATGTTGACAGAGGAGATGGTGAACATTTCACGTGTAACATCCCAAAAGCACATATAAAAAAATTTTCTTTTATCTAAATTAGAATAAAAAATAAGTCTCAAATCCATTCATTCAAGTCACCAAAAGATAATAAGTAGTTTCATAATCCATAGTCAAATAACATAACAGCGGAAGTCAAATAAAATAGATGCCAATGCCCGCGATCACGCCATGCCCGAGCCTCCTGCGTCATGAGAACCTGAAATATTTTAAACTTAAAACTATAAGCACATTGCTTAGTGAGTTCCCCAGATTTTCCAATAATTCATAAACATTATATACAACATCGTGTGACTCTCGGGCTTGCCCTGATCCGTTGGAAATCATTGTGTGACTCTCGGGCTTGCCCCGATCCGTCGAAAATCATCGTGTGACTCTTGGGCTTGTCCCGATCCGCCAATAATCATCGTCATCGGCTTTCGCCAACAAACATCATCATCATCATAATTGAGAAAGTGAGGAGACTTACCTGATTTGTTGCTAAGCTAAAGTAAGGAAAAGGCCGGTGAAATCCCCCGAGCTTCCTATTATCCAAACATGCATTAATACATGGTTTCCATCTAAAAATTCCTAACTCAAAATTAACACTAGCGTTTCCTTAGGGTTTTTGACTCAAAAGTCAACTGACCAAGAAGTCAAAGTCAACAGGTCAACAAAAGTCAACATTGGTCAAACCAGAGGATTAGCGCCGCTAACCGCAGGGTTAGCGCCGCTAATCCCACCGTAAGCCATTCTCTCCATTAAGTGCTTAATCCGTTCAGACAGAAGCTCCAACTTCCATGAGTTGTCCTAAACAGTTCCTTAACTTATAAAAACGTAATTTTAACCACCAATCCTAGCCAAACAAGCTCATGGTGACAAATCTAGCTCCAAAAATGAAGATTAACAACTTAAAACTTCATCCACAACCATATTAAGACTAGGGTTGGGTTTTTCTCTAGGATTCAGAGACTTAAAGGAGAAGAACTCATCCGTAGCCTCTAAATCCCACCCTCATCCAAGATATGGAGCCATCATTGTCTTGAAAAGCTTGGAAATAACTTCATAACTCCATTAACAACAAGAACTAAGGAAGAACAAGGTTCTAAACACTTACAATGGTCGAGGGACAGCAAGAACTTGACTCCTTCTAAGCACCACTCTCTCTTGAGCACGTTGCTACCTTCTTCTTCCTCCAAGATACTTCACAAACCCACAAATGAAGCTCAAACATCCATAGAAGCTTGAGAGAGAGTTTAGGAGTGTTTTCTGGAGTTCTAGGGGTAAAATGACGAAGTTGGAAATGTTATATGACTTAAAATGACCCATATCACAAAATTATGGCCTTTTTCCTGCTCAGACGAAGTTAGCGCAGCTAACTGCAAGTCCATGCAGGGTCAACTTCGCATTTCAGATTGGCTCGCGACTGATACGAGATCTTGCAAAGTTAGCGATGCTAACCCTAAGGTTAGCACCGCTAACCTTCATTTTCCCCTAAATTCTTTATTTTGTCTTTATTTTAACAATTAGATGCTATTTTCCGATACCTGGTTCCGGGCTTTACATGAAGTCCAACAGCGTTGTGCCAGTTATCATTATCTTCCTCTCCATCCCACGTCCTCTATTATTCGGCACTCTCTCACTCCATCTTATCTTATGATGCTGGACTCCTCCGTCCCTGTTTAAAAAACAAAGAGGATGTGGGAAGATAGGTATGGATAAGAAACAAAGGCGGTTGAAAAGAAGTATAAGAGGTGTTGTAATAAGGGGCAAGCAGAGGTGGCCGAAGGAGAGGGAGTTGGGTAGAAGGTGGTGGAAGCCGAGTGGAACCGCTACTGTTTATTAGTTAGAAAACCTAATGAACAGGTTTTAAAAAATAACATTGTTAAAGGGATTCGAACCCACAAACCATTAACAAAAATAACACGCGTGCAAAACCGGTAGGCCAAGAGCTATTTTATGTTTGAAATTGGTAGAATGTAGATAAAAACAATCATGAAAAGCGTTACTGTTCACGCTTCTATAATTGTTAGTAACTAGGTGATAAACCCCCCGCGCGATGCAGCGGGGTGTCGCAAAATAGATTTATACATACAGTGAATTTCTACAAACTTTTACACATTTAGTAACAATTTTTCTACCATAACAAGTAAACATAGGTTATATGTCCAAAAGTTACAAAAGACGACTACTAGGTTGAGGAAGCATTGGTTTCCAAAAAGCATGTACAACAACTTTGCAAAAGACGTGTAACTTTTTGCTAGGTACTATGTTCTTGCGATGTAGTAGAAGTCTTCACTTTCTTCTGACCGTCACTGTCCAAATCTGAAGCAAAAGTAAAAGTACTTGTTAGGAATATTTTGTTTGTATGTGTTAAAGATGTGGTATTTGTCTGGCCTGTAGAGGCGGGCAGTTTTTTTCTGGCCATTGTGGTGTATGACGGCATAGACGGCTGCGAAATTGGAAGTGTGCCCTTTGGTTTTATAATTGGTGTGATGAGGGCCGGTAGGCTGCTATGTTTGTTAGTTTCAATGTCGGTAAATCCAAAAACCTTGTTGACGATGAAGGGGCTGGAATTTTGTTGGGTACGATTTGCCAACTGAAGCTGGAGAACCTTTACCTTTCCTTTGATTGAATAAAAAGGTGGAGGTATTTTGTCCGGATCCGTATAGCCTTCATTGATGACTAAATCGATGCAAGTTCGTTGAAGAAGCGAATATATAGCATCATCAAAAAAGTAGCAGCTGTTGATGTTGGTCGTCCTCAATTGTGGCTGTCACACAAAATCTGTTGTGCGCAATTGTTTAGTAAAACAACATATATAGTTGTAAACGCTATAAATATTGATAAAATGAGGCTTACATAAGTTTAGGTTCTACAATTTCCGCATGGTCTTAACATGCAAGAGTTGGTCCACGTGGCTGTAGTTTCTTATTGCATTTCGCCTTTGGGCATCCCTTGTAATACCGTCCACGCTTGTCGTCTATGCTTGCAATTGAAGCAATGCAGGTAAAACGAGTTCCCTAAGGGTCATTGATGTATAAGATTATTAGAACAGGGACAATATCATAGAATGGTAATGGAGTAATGTAAAAGAGGCTAACAATGTGTCTTTGTCGATTTTCCTTGAGCAAATCTACAAGTGTTGCCATGTTTCTATCGCTTTCTGTTTTTGAGGCGTCACTTTTGAGCATTAGTTGTGTAATGGCAGAGTCCGGTCTTGCCTGGCTGAATCTATACCAACATTGAAAAAAGATTTAGTAAAAACTTGTATGATGTTGTGCGTTGGTGTGTCGTCTAGTGAGGCTACTAATAAAGCTACAAAGTGTCTATGAAGGATAAATAATTTTGATACCATAAGGAAAATTATATTATGCTAAAAACAGCTGATGTCATAGAATAAATAAAATAGAAAAGAGAATATAAAATCATGTAGTTAGTTTGTTCCATATCTATAGTCATGTGTCAAGTTATATTTCCAATGTAAGTGCCATTTAATATCCCTGCAACTAAAGCAGAATGTATACTTTCATAATATAATTTAAAGGATCGTATAAAAATTTATTAACATTTATTGGTATACATAATTCTATAATGTATCAGGTAAGAATTAGTTAGGCCGACAGAAAAATGGGAATGTAAATGGAAGATGTAAAAAGAAGTTTTAACAAACAACATCAATAAATTTTTGGTCAAAGAATAAGCAAAAAGTTAAAGTTGGAAAAATGGAAATGGTGTGGCTTTTTTTGAAATTTACATGTGAAGTCAACATTTGTAGGTTTATGATGCACACCCACCTGTCCTGTATACGTATGGTAGAAGAAAGAGAGGGTAAAAAGTGAATAAGTGGGACAGAAGTACAACCTGATTTGGGAGGGGCAGTTTAGTCTTTTCAATAAATAAAGTAGTTAGTTTCAGTTGAGGAGGGGGGTTAGTTACATCAGGTTACTATAGAAGGGGAGAAGGGAGAGAGGAGAGGAGTTTTTGGTGTCTGTTACGTGTTCTGGAGAGTGTCCCCCTCTCAAAAGTGGGATTTCTTGTAACCATTGAGGAATGAGAAGTGAATCAGTCTGTCAATCTATCACAATCTTTCTTTCTTTCCTAATTTGATCCATCAAATTGGTATCAGAGCAGTTTCGATTCTCTATGGGGACTCGATCCATAAACAGTCGGGTAGAAGAAATGGAAGGTGCAATTGCCAAAATTCAGTCCAATCAAAATCGATTTGATTCTAAGCTAGAATCAATCGAAGGAAACTTAAAAGAGAATTCAGAAAAAATTGAAACCCGGTTTGAAGAGATCGGTGGCAGTTTGAAGATGATTATGATGCAATTAACTCAGCTGAACAACGTTGCAGAAAATTTAGACAACACACGCCGACTGAAAGAGATGATCCACGCCAACCGGAGCTGAATTTCATCAACACACGCCGACTGAAAGAGATGATCGATCAAAATCAGCATCAGAAAATTACAACCTGAGGGCATCTGAGGGTGAATTTCGTCAAAGGTACAACCCTAGAACTTTAGAATCGCAGTCTTTTTTAGCAATCAAGGGAAGAAAACTCGAAATTCCAATCTTTGAAGGGTCCAATCCCGATAATTGGATTTTGAGGGCGGAACGTTACTTCTCCCTGAATCGACTTTCAAACGAAGAAATGTTAGAGGTTGCGATAATCGCATTTGAAGGCGATGCTCTAAATTGGTTCCAGTGGGAAAACAAACGAAGGAGAATAAGAAGATGGGAAGAACTCAAGGATTTGATTCTACTACAGTTTCGATCTTCAACTGAGGGTACGTTGACGGAACAATTCTTGGCGGTGAAGCAGGAATCCACAGTGAAAGAGTATAAACGAAGATTCATTGCATTGGCGGCTCCATTAGAAGGGATAAGTGATGAGGTTTTTGTGGGTCAATTCATGAATGGGCTAAAATCAGATATTCGGGCCGAATTGAGAATTCTTGGGCCAAAAGGATTGCATCAGACCATGGAGATTGCTGAGAAAATTGAAGAAAAAAATAAATTGGTGCACAAAAACGGGTTTTACAAAACCAATTTCAAAAAATTCAGTGATCAAAGTTCAGAAGATAAGAAAATTTTTGAAACAAGTTACAAAACTGCTGGAAACGAAAACAAGAGTGGCAATTTTAGAAGACTCTCCGAGACCGAATTGTTACAAAAACGAACCCAAGGATTATGTTATTGTTGTGATGAAAAGTATAAACCGGGTCATATATGCAAGAAAAAAGAATTGAATGTTGTGATAATACAAGATGAAGAAGATCAAAATGACATAGACGAGGCCGAAATGGAGGATGATAACGCGGAATTAGCAACGGTTATAAAAGAGGGACATATCGAGGTGTCGTTGAACTCGATAATTGGGTTGACCACACCAAAGACAATGAAGATGGAGGGTATTATTGGAAACCAAAAAGTAGTAGTGATGGTGGATTGTGGGGCGTCTCACAATTTTATTTCGATTGAGTTGGTGAAAAAGATTAATTTGAAAGTTACTGCGACGAAAGATTACAATATTTCTATGGGAACGGGTACAAATGTGGGTGGTCAAGGATTGTGTAGGGATATCTCATTATGGGTGCAAGGCATTGAGATTAAGGAGGAATTTTTACCCATCAAATTGGGAAATTCGGATGTCATTTTGGGAATGCAATGGTTAGTGACGTTGGGAAAAACCGAAGTCGATTGGCAAGCACAAATTATGAAGTTTAATTGGAAAGGTGAGATAGTCAAGTTACAAGGGGATAAAGCCTTGGGACGATCGTTAGTATCATTGAAATCTATGATAAAGACCATACAACAAGAAGGCCAAGGATTACTTATTGAATTGGGTAATATCGAAGAAGATAATAACAAAAGTGAAGAATGTCCCTTAATGATTACGGAAGTGCTAAACGAATATGAGGAAGTGTTCAAGACACCAAAAGGCTTGCCACCAATAAGGAATGCGGAACATGGTATCTCACTTAAAAATGGGGTAGAACCCATTAACATTAGACCTTACCGGTACCCTCAATTTCAAAAGAACGAGATTGAAAAATTGGTGACGGAAATGTTGGAAACGGGTATTATTCAAAACAGCAAAAGCGCTTTTTCGAGCCCCGTTTTACTTGTGAAAAAGAAAGACGGAAGTTGGCGTTTTTGTATCGATTATCGGGCACTCAATAAAGGTACAATTCCCGACAAATTTCCGATTCCAATTATAGATGAATTACTAGATGAATTACATGGGGCACAATATTTTTCAAAATTGGATTTAAAAGCGGGTTATCACCAAATTCGTATGAAAGAAGAAGATGTTCCAAAAACCGCTTTTAGAACACATGAGGGACATTACGAATTTTTGGTTATGCCTTTTGGCCTCACAAACGCACCCGCTACATTCCAATCGTTGATGAATGACATTTTCAAACCATTTTTAAGAAAATTTGTTTTAGTGTTTTTCGATGATATCTTGATTTATAGCCAAACTCAAGAAGATCACGTGAAACATTTAAAACAAGTTTTACAAGTGTTGAAAGATCAAAACCTCTACGCGAACAAGAAGAAGTGTGAATTCGCTAAACGGAAAATAGGTTATTTGGGTCATATTATTTCGCAAGAAGGTGTTGAAATGGATAACATGAAAATCAATGCAATTTTGACTTGGCCAAGACCTAATAACATAACTCAATTACGGGGTTTTCTTGGATTAACGGGATATTACCGAAAGTTTGTTCGCGGATATGGGAATTTGGCAAAACCGTTAACCGAACTACTTAAGAAAAATAATTTTGTTTGGAATGAAGATGCAACTTTATCGTTCGAACTTTTAAAAAATGCGATGACATCGGCACCGGTATTAGCACTACCGGATTTTTCTAAAACATTTGTTATCGAGACGGATGCATCCGGGGGCGGTCTTGGAGCAGTTTTAATGCAAGATAACAAACCAATCGCTTTTTTTAGCCAAGTTTTGGGTACACGGGCCCAACAAAAGGCGATATATGAAAAAGAACTCATGGCGATCGTTTTTGCTATTGCTAAATGGAGACCGTATTTGTTGGGGCGGAAATTCGTAGTCAAATCCGATCAACAAAGCTTGAAATTCCTTTTGGATCAACGGATTATTGAGCCTCAATATCAAAAGTGGGTGACAAAATTACTTGGCTACGATTTTGAAATCCTTTATAAACCGGGTATCACCAACAAAGTTGCAGATGCCTTGTCACGAAAGGACCTCGAGTTATCGGTGATGGGTGGCCCACAATGGCGAGATTGGGAGTTGCTTAAAACCGAAGTAGAAAAAGACTCGTTCCTTAAAACAATCAAAGAAGATATTTTATCAAACACCGCGACTCATCAAGGTTTTGAAGTTCGTAACGAATTACTTTGGTACAAAAATCGGTTAGTATTATCTCAACACTCGTCTTTAATCAATATTATTCTAGAAGAATTCCATGCCTCTTTCATGGGTGGTCATTCCGGGATAGAACGTACATTCCAAAGAATTTCATCCGAACTATTTTGGGTGGGTATGAAAAGACAAATTAAAGAATTTGTTAATGCTTGTTCGGTTTGTCAACAAAACAAAGTTTTAAATGGGTCACCAAGGGGATTATTGCAACCGATCGACATTCCGATGCAAGTTTGGGATTCAATTACAATGGATTTTGTAGAAGGGTTACCAAAATCGGAAGGTTATGACACTATTTTAGTTACGGTGGATCGGTTAAGTAAATTCGGTCATTTCATACCTCTCAAACATCCTTTCACGGCGCAACAAGTGGCGGATGTTTTTATACACGAAGTTGTACGTTTACATGGCATTCCACTTTCAATTATCACGGATCGAGACAAGATATTTCTAAGTCAATTTTGGAAAGAGATCTTTAGAAAACAAGGCACAAAATTATGTTATTCGACAGCATATCATCCACAATCAGACGGCCAATCCGAAGTAGTAAATCGATGTTTGGAACAATATTTGCGGTGTTTCGTGTCCAACAAGCCTAAACATTGGAAGAAGTGTTTAATGTGGGCGGAATTTTGGTATAACACTACGTATCATGCTTCATTACAATGTACACCATTCAAAGCACTATATGGAAGAGACCCACCTAAGATTTTGAAGTGCAAAGAAGGAACTTGTACAGTACAAACCGTGGAAGCCACATTATTAGAAAGGGACAATTTATTAGATGAATTACGGTTCAATTTATTGAAAGCACAACAACGGATGAAAATGCAAGCCGATAAACACCGTAAAGATGAGAATTTTGAACCACAAGATCAAGTTTTTTTGAAATTACAACCATATAGACTCAAGTCTCTTCGAAAACACAGTAACCAGAAACTTTCTGCACGTTTTTATGGCCCTTTTGAAGTGTTAGAAAAAGTGGGACACGTCGCTTATAAACTGAAATTACCCACTTCATCCAAATTGCATCCGGTTTTTCATGTATCACAACTCAGACGTGCTATAGGCTCTTCGCTTGCATCTAACACATTACCTGCTAATTTGTCAGAAGAATTGGAATTACTAGTGGAACCAGACCAGGTGTTACAGATGCGAAAGAAATGTAATGGTGATTCCGAGGTTCTAATTCAATGGAAAGGATTACCTTTATTTGAAGCAACATGGGAGGATTTCCAACTTTTCAATGCTGCATTTCCTGCTTTTCGCCTTGAGGACAAGGTGAAAGTTTTGGGGGGAAGTATTGATGCACACCCACCTGTCCTGTATACGTATGGTAGAAGAAAGAGAGGGTAAAAAGTGAATAAGTGGGACAGAAGTACAACCTGATTTGGGAGGGGCAGTTTAGTCTTTTCAATAAATAAAGTAGTTAGTTTCAGTTGAGGAGGGGGGTTAGTTACATCAGGTTACTATAGAAGGGGAGAAGGGAGAGAGGAGAGGAGTTTTTGGTGTCTGTTACGTGTTCTGGAGAGTGTCCCCCTCTCAAAAGTGGGATTTCTTGTAACCATTGAGGAATGAGAAGTGAATCAGTCTGTCAATCTATCACAATCTTTCTTTCTTTCCTAATTTGATCCATCAGTTTACATTTATGAAGAAAAGCATATTGTAGAGTTATAAAACTAAATGTAAATGGGTTCTTTATTTAGAAGGAATATGTTAAGAGGCATCTGTTACCTAGCTGTTAAAGATTTTGTTTCTTCGGTATTAGGATTCAAATAAATGTAAGTTCCCGCGGTAGAGCCGAGCTGAAGTGTTCCTGCATTTAATGGCCCATTTAGCATGGATGTTAAAAAATATGGCCAGTAGTTTGCTTTTACTCACGTACCATTGTATTCTGTTACTTACATTGACGTTAGTGCAACAATTTGTAAGCCTCTATGTCGAAAGAGTTAGCTATCTCTTCCCATAGCGTTGCCTCAATAGAAACCGCTGAGTAAATAGTGTAAGAGTAAGAGATGGTGGGAATCGACATCTGAGAAACTATATAGATTTTGGAAAATACATGCTACCTTGGATCTTATCTTTCAACTTAACAGTGTTTGGTACATTGTCAATCTTTGCAATGTAATTTGAAATATATTTTTTAACACAAAAGTTAAATGAACAGTGCTTGGAAAAAATATTTGTGTGTGCGGATATGGTATGTGTGTTGAAAGGGAGGGTACCTGTTAGGGTCTGATGTTAGTTGAGACGTGTGTATAGATTGTCATAGCTGGTAAAGTTAAAAAAACAGGATGGGAAGCCATATCACGTATCTGGACAAACTTTGCAGCTTTACCAATCTTAAGGGCGACAGTATGAGGAAAAGTCTTATATCCACGTTTTGCAGGATCACATATATACTCAGTAACACGATAGCACGAATGTGGCATGATAATGGCCTCGAAATGTGCACTATCATGTACACTGGAAAATGCCTCAATTGCATCGCCCTGTAGGATTACTGGATTAGTATATTTTTAGGTATACAAATTGTAAAAAGTAAGAAATATAAGTTTAAAAGGGGGTAACAACATTCATTTCTATTACCGTGGGAAAATGGTATCCATCGTCTGATTACTTTGACCTCAATGGGGTTGGCTAGACCACCTTGTGTAAGTGCTGGTAGTCGTGTCACATCCGTTTGATGTTTCCTGTTAGGCGAAATAGAAAATAAGTTATAGATTCGAAGAAATAGCAGATAAGTTATAGATTTAATACTGGAAAAGTTATAAAGAAAATCACAATGAAAATATAACAAAAGTTATCAACTATAATACAACCGTAATTTATTACAATGACAACGATTAATGTATTTACTTGGCATGTATACACATATGATAAATGTCAATACCATTCAAGAAATCATAAAAGACGATGTTGTTTGTGGTTGTGTTCTTCATTTACAAAAGAACAATATGTTTAAGTTTAATACTTACATTTTAAAAATGATGAGTAATTTAATTTTGTTTATTCAATAAAACTGATAAGTGAAATAATTGCATAATACTATATGAATCTTACTCGGTTTTACTATAAGCTTGCATAAACATCATATATAAAAAGATATAAGCATCTCAAAAGTTATCAGGTTGGCCTTCAAACACGAAATTCCACATACTCGGTACAAACCTTGGGTAGGGTTTTTAAATATGAAAGAAAAGAAGAACATGAGAAATTGCCATAAAAATGCAGGCTTTTTGGGCATAAACCTTACAAACGCAAACCTCAGAACTGTAGATAGGGTTTTTAAAATATGAAAGAAAAATAAAACATGAGAATTTTCCATAAAAATTCCTTAGATAACCAACTATTATCCATATGCAGAACAAAGAAAAGTAAAGCGAAAAGTACCTTAGAAGTCTACAACGAACAACGGAACAAGTTTGGCAAAAGCTTAGAAACGAAGAGAAAGGAAGACGTAGCAGGTTCGTAAAAGGAAAGGGGGGGGGGGGGGGGGGGGGGGGGGGGAAGACCAATGTAAAAGAAAACAGGTAAGCTGGATGCTCTGTGTCAACATGTAAGCTGTTAACCAAAGTAAGGATATTGATCTATTTTTGCACAAAACAATGATATTATGTGATAATGTTTACTGTTCATTAGATGTAAAATGTAATATAGGGTAATAGATAATTAGGTATTTTTTTTAAACTAAAATTATGTAAAAATTTGGCAGTTAATTTCAGATGTAAGGACGTACTTCAAAGTCAACTTAAAAGTTTGTTTGGTTACCTAAAATAGTATAACACCCAACTTTCTTAATTTTTTGTTATAGCATCACGTATATCAATAACCAATCAAATTTTTTAATAAACATAACAAGAACCAATAGATTGCAATTATTAACAAGCAAATACATATGACGTGTTTGATAAAACTAGTTGGTAGTTAGAAAGTGAAAGCTTGTGGGCGTGTTTGACAAAACTAGCTCGTAGTTGGAAGCTAGAAGTTTGTAGCTGGTAGCAGAAAGCTAGAAGCCGGTAGTTATAGCTTTTATTTGTGCAAATGTATTTGACAAAAGAAGCTAACAGCTTTTAAAAATGTAAAATAATATGAAAATCAAAAGCTACTTAAAGTAGATTTAGGATTAGAAGATTTTTATTTAAAATAAAATCTAAAAACTCCCACAGTTGAACGAAGCTTTTTTAGAGTTTTTTTAATTAAAAGTTAAAAGCTAAAAGCTCTCAAAAGTTGTGTGTCGAATACACTTGTAGTTGGTAGCTGTAGATTTTATTTGTATAGAAGTGTTTAGCAAAAGTAGATGTTAGCTTTTAAAATAGTAAAAATAAAATATAAATTAAAAGCTAAAAGATCTCCAAAGCTACTTGAAATGGCTTTTTAGATTATGAATTTTTTATTTAAAATAAAAGTTAAATGCTCCTGCTGTCGAACGATTTTTTTTATTTTCGAGTTTTTTTCTTAAAATTTAAAACTAAAGGATTCCAAAAACTACATGTCGAACACGCTCATAATCTAAAATATACATCTATCCTAACTTACATAGTAGGGGTGAGGAAAAACCGAACTGCAAACTGAAAAACCGCAAAACCGAAACCGTAAAACCAAAAACGAACGAATAAACCGATGATTCAGTTTTTTATTTTTTAAAAAACGAACATTTGCGGTGCGGTGTGGTTTTTCATTATATACCGCACCGCAAAAACCACACTGTACCATTCGTAAAAATCGCATACCAGAAACCGCACCGCAAAACCGTGTCATATGATTTTCTAAATATTTAATTAATATATATTGTTTATTTAAGTTTTTTTGAAATAAATTTGACTAAAAAGAAGCTAAGAAACGGATTTAATTTCAATCAAAGTCTCAAACATAGACAAAGATTTAGTTTCAAGACTTAAAATATGTATTTTTCGACACGTAAATATATATATATTTTTTTTTGTAACGGAGGAACCCAACTAACCCATCCTTTGGATGACCCAGCTGAGCCAACCTCCGGGGTGCACTGAACCCTCCGGTAGTGTCCGTGCTCCCTTTTAAAGCATCCCCATTGGGGAGACCGGTGGCCATCCCTGATTGAAACCTGTGGGAATCGAACCCTGGACCTCCTCTATGAGGGGCAAGAGCCGTAACCACTAGGCCATCTGGATATGGTTCACGTAAATATTATTTAAGTTTACTCAAATATGCTTTAGCCATAGTTTTGATATTTTTTAGCACTTTAGCAACTAACTCGTCATAAAGTCGTTTTACATTTATGTTCGATTTGTTATAAACCCAAAAAATATGATCATAATCCATTGTTTAGTGGTTTTAAAATCGTCCACATGTAAAAGTCATACCGTAACTATTGCGGTTTATAAACCGAAACGAACCACATAAAAATCAAACCGCGCTTAAAACCGCAAATCGCACCAAATACAAAACCAAGCGGTACGGTTTTAACAATCTAAAAACCGATCTATGTGGTTTTCGGTGCGGTTTTAACATAAAACCGCATCAAACCGCACCATGCTCACCCGCATCAAACCGCACCATACTCCATCTCAATCTTGTTGTCTTCAAAACATATACAATGACAATATAAAAATGTAGGTCTCCACATACACCATAATCGGACACAAACATTGCCTTTAGCTAATGCTCATTCAGTGGTATCGTGAATGCATACCACAAAAGTGTAAGATTCACCCTTAGTGCATTGAAGAAAGTAACTCAAATCGATTTTTGAAATAGTTGATAAAACACACGAATAGCTAGATAAACAATAATATTTTACAAAATGATGTGCACAACAATCTAATTCCCATGATGCTATAACCCCTTGAGAGTCGACTTGCACCTTTTGTTGAATTACACTAGTCATGGTTGTATACTCTAGTCAGACACCATTATATTTGGTCAAATTTTGCTAGACATGCACTAACCAGAGGTCAAAATGGCCTAGCCAAGCACAAAGATCTTCCATGAACCCTAACCACAAAGTAAGTTCTAATCATTTTCACACGTTAAAACGTCAATAACGCATATAAATCATGATTTATAACATTAAAAGCATTAAATAAATCATTTAGAATACAAATACAATAATAACATGCTTCTAACTTCCTAAACATTGTAAAGCAGTTATAGAGTCTGCATACCTAGACAATCACCAACAAATGGGCACTATTGAAACAACACGTAAATCTTACTTTACACTAGCAAAATTGTATGACGTCCTTAAAATTAGTAGAACTTGCAACCAACCAAACGAAAACATCCTTAAAATTAGTAGAACCTGTAAACATGTGTCCCTAAACATTTTCATTTTATTACACCCGATATGCTCTCATTCAAATTTTCATTTAACAATTGTTTAATGTTTATCAAAGACCTACAGATTTATTTTTGTGAATACAATAACGGACACTTTCCTTAAAATTCTATTGGTTTTTCAGATGAAAACGTAACACTCTTTCCAACAGTTTTCTCCTTGACATGCGATTCACATTCAGAGCTCAAATTTCAACTTTTGAAGATAAAATATTCACAGAATACATGTTAGGGATTGAAAATTATAAAAATAAACAAATATATGATTTCTGTTTCTAATACTAATAGCACATTCTTTTCACACACTTGCCACAATGCCACGTAACTTTCGCTACGTAACTCAAATGGTTTGTTAACTTATTGTTTAAAATTTTAAATAATATCCTTATAAAAACATATCTTATTTTCACTTAAAAATTTTCAATCATTTCCCGGTTATTTTACCACCCAAAATGATACATTAATTTCGAAATTGAAGATGTCATAAAAACAAAATTACTTATTTTTATGATCCTTCGTCTCTTAAATATATTTATTATTCGGTTACTTGATCATGTTTTTCATTACAAATTTTTTATATTAATCTTTATATATCTATTGATTTGTAACATATATATTTTTTAATAAAATAATTATGAATATTTTCTTTTTCCCGTAAGTTTCCTTTTACTAATAGTGAAGGAATATTTGCCCAAAATTATCTATTCACATTATATAGAACACTCCAACAAGAAATACACAAAAATAAACACTTTCAAGAATCAAGAAGATGAAGATGGTCAATCTGCTGCGGCTGAAATTATAAAGAAGAAAAGAAACCGCCAACGACGACGAAAAAGTTGCTATTTAGCTGGTAAAATTTCTCTCTAATTCTAAAATTTATATAAACATGAATTCATGTCTACTGAAAAATTTGTAAGTTTAGTTCATCCTATCAACGTTGGGAATTAAAATTATTGGTTGCAGACGTTCAAAACTCGAAATTGTAACCAATTGTTGCTCAATTTGGTTTCTAATTTATTAAGTTCAAAATCATGATGTATTCGGTCTTAAATAAACTATAATTTCCTGGTCTCTCTTGGTCGTTAGTGTTTGGGTTTTTTGCCGTCCAGATTCTATTATAGTGAGCAGTTAGAGATTTCATAATAAGTAACTTGAAGTAGTAGAGCAGTTTCACACAATTTTGTCGAGTTCCTGTTTGTAATCCGAGTATAATTTATGAAAATTATGTAGATTTGAGGGGTTTAGTGTGCAGTAGCTGACGAAAGCGATGAAAAGAGAGAGAAACGGAGGAGTATGGGATTTTGAGCACAGTATGGCTCCGGCAAGCGGTGGTCAGGATCTGATTTTGGGATTGGACGGTGGAACGACCTCCACGGTGTGTATCTCGATGCCTATTTTCCCTTTCACCGACGGCGTTCTTCATCCCGATCCTCCGGTCCTAGCTCGTGCAATTGCTGGCTGCTCCAATCATAATAGCGTCGGAGGTACTGATTTCTGATTTCTCCGTCTTCTTCCTCTGATTCTCTCCATGCCTTCCGCATCTATAACTTCTACTTTCTCTTCGGAACACTATACACACAAAATCAAATCAGATTTTTCTTCTACATAAATCGACAGAAACTGCTGCAAGGGAGACGCTAGAACATGTTATGGCGGACGCTCTTTCACAGTCAGGTTCTACTAGATCATCTGTTCGAGCAGTTTGTTTAGCTGTATCAGGAGTTAATCATCCAACAGATCAGGAACGAATCTTAAATTGGCTTAGGTTTGATGTTCTATTTCTCCTTACATCAACATATGTATCTTCATCTTCTCTTTCCGAATTCAAAACCTTCTTAGATTTGGTGTTTTATTGTTTCCCATTCTTTCTTCTTTATCTACACAGAGCGATATTCCCCAATGAAGTGAAGTGTTTTGTCCACAATGATGCTGTGGCTGCCATGGCTAGTGGAACAATGGGAAAGCTTCATGGTTGTGTCTTAATTGCTGGCACAGGGACAATTACTTATGGGTATACTGAAGATGGAAGAGAAGCTCGAGCTGCTGGTGCAGGACCTGTATTAGGTGATTGGGGAAGGTAAGATGTTAGTGCAGGGATAAATTCAAGAAATAGCAATGTACTTTGATTTATCTATGTATTACAGCATCTTACTTTCATTTCTTTCTACGAAAGCATTCCACTTCTAATTTTTTTCCTATGAAGCTTGAAAAATCGACCCAATATTAGCATTGTAGGTTTGACATTTTTCCTTATTAAAACATTTACCTTGAAACTTCGACCGAATTATGACAGTGAAAATTGCTTTGTATTTGGATGATACTGATATAAAATAGGATGCTATGATAAACAAATGAATGAAACTAGGTTGCTATTTCTTGCATTTTGTTAAGATGTATCTTATTTACATGTAGTGGGTATGGTATAGCTGCAATGGCTTTGACAGCAGTAATAAGAGCTTATGATGGGCGGGGCCCACAAACACTGCTTACATCCAGCATTCTACAAGCACTCCAACTTTCTTCACCCGATGAACTAATTGGGTATATGTTTCTTGAATCTTTATTTGATATATGGGGCATAAAGTTAAATTCTTGAAATCTGTGCTTTTAGGAAATTTAGGCCAGCTAGCTTATTTTTTGAGCTTTTTTAGGTTGTCATATTTGGCACGCCAAAAAGTAGCTTATAAGCTAGCTTTTTGAAAAGCTACTTAGACTAACGTTTTAACGAGCTTATTGAGCTTTTTTAAGATTTTCCCAAATGTACCCTTAATAATTGTAAAAAACTCATTTTTCCACATACCCTTTTATGGTAAAAAAAAATCCAGCTAGTTTTTACCAAACGTCATTTCTTTTATCAGCTATCTGTTAGCTTTTCAGCTAGTTTGCCAAACATAGCCTTATATAAAATTGTTATATTTGAATGTAGGTGGACGTATGCGGATCCATCTTGGGCTAGAATTGCAGCTTTGGTCCCTATTGTTGTATCTTGTGCAGAATCGGGTGATGAAGTTGCAAATGGGATATTACATGATGCAGTTCAAGAATTGGCCGAAAGTGTCAGAGCGGTTGTTTCAAGACTCGGGTTGTGTGGTGAAGGTGCATTTGCAAACCCTAAAAGAAAAAATAATATTTATTTCTATATTTCAAATAATTTTTATACGATGCTTCTGGGACAGTGTGGGCCAGCTCAGGGGTTACCGAAAGAATAACCCTTTTGTAGAAAGTTACTACTTGCAAACATGTTTAAAATATCAAGAAATAAATATGTATGATTTATGTGAGTTTGTTACTTGTCAGATGGAAAGGACAGGTGTCCTCTTGTGATGGTTGGTGGTGTTCTTGAAGCCAATAAGAAGTGGGATATTGGAAAAAGAGTAATTAGTCTTGTTTCCAAGGAGTTTCCAGGAATGCGTCCAATCCGGCCAAAGGTAATCATTGTTTATTTATTTATTTTGACGATATTTAAATAAATTATATATAAAACTTAAAAGTATGTGAGAAAATGACGTCACGTTTGTGGAAATGGAAGAAAAAAATAAATAAACGATGACAAATTTGTGACGAGTATGGGGAAAACAATATTTAGATAAATGATGTTTTTTTTATTGAATGAACTGTCTGAACCTGAGTTAATCAGGTGGAGCCTGCGGTTGGAGCAGCTTTGCTTGCGTGGAACTTTCTAAAGGAAGAATCATAACAGGAAAAGAAGTTAAGTATGATTGATGCCAGAGTGATTTTTTAATTGTATAGTAGCAAAGAAAGATAAAAGAACAATGGACATGATTTTTTTTGCTAAACAACTTGTTTCTTGTATTCATCAACTATTTATCATGCTTTCATGTTCGAAATATATAGTTGTGTTGTCAATGTTCCTAGATATATTAATAATCATTTAAATTTCACTTTCCTTGATTGATATTTCGGCTTTACGCTTGAGTTTTCCAAAATTCGATGTAGGATTATCCACAAGATGACACTTTGAGTTTTTAGACACAAAAACAGGAAGCAACATTCTAAACTCTTATAGGGAATGTATAAATTCGTAAGAGACTAGAACTGTGGTTTTATAATTAGCATATATATACTACACTACCAATAAAATGGAAAAGGGTAACGAAATGACGGTTCTTCGAAAGTTACAAACAGCTACCTGACAAATCAAATGCTATATTTGGCATGTTTATATGGTATCCTAACTTCATAGTCCTTAAGTCCTGAAGAAGGATAGAATGTGAACTTTAGAAGGCCCTTTAAAATGCATTTTTGCTTGGTCAAAATACATCCCCTTTATGCATAACCCGACACTTATATCCATCTTTTTTCATTGTACGCGTAGTCTGATAATGTGTTAGGGTGTGCCACTTGAGCCACAAGAAGGTGTGGCCTCCTTGACCCTTAAAATATTGTGCTCGGGATCAAACTAGCAGTATAAGTATGTATCTCGCACCATGTGATTTGGTATCAGATCACGGTCTAGATCTCCTTTGGCATTCATATAAAATTCAATGACTTAGGCTGGAGGGAGTGGTTAGCATGTTCAGCATGTGCTAAACTATGCCACGTCAGCATTCAGCAAGTTTAGCCACATGCTGAGCAAAAATGGTGGTAGTGGTCAGCACATGCTGAACTTCATGCTAAACTATAAAGGTTTTTGTAAAGGTTTTAAGATTTTGGTTTGGAAAATGGAAAATGGAAAAAGGAAAATGGAAAGTAGCCGTTAGCGACCTCGTCGATGGTTTGGCGAGGCTTCTTCAGCGAGGGCGAGGGCGAGCTCGGCCGGTGTGGGTTAGCGAGACATGGCGAGAGAGATGGCGAGGGGGATGGCGAGGCCACTCCCCCAAGCCTTAAAATGACCAAATGACTATAAAATCATCAATAATTAGTACATCTTACTGAAGAATCATCACTAGCCCAACAGAGTTTTGCTCATTATCTAGAAGAAGTCGGAATGTTCTAGAATGTATTGGAAGTATCTAGAACATTGTGGAGGACTCCAGAACACACCGAAGGAATCTAGATTATTCTAGAACAACATTGAAGACCCTAGAAGGTTATGGAACCTTCTAGAAGACTGTGGAACAATAATGGAACGTCCTACTCCTCTAGGACATGGTTGAGCATTCTAGAAACATATGGAAACTTGTAAATAGATGTAGAACTTGATAGATAGTTCTAGAATGATATTGTAAATATCAAGTGTGTAATAATATCTAGAACCTTTACGAGAAGAGGTGGAAACACCTACAAATAGGAGGTGGAACTCATTTGCTCCAAACCATCCAAGAATCCAAGGAACACTCCGAAAAGCGTAGTGTAGTAGTCTCTCAAAATGTAATTTCTTCCTTAAGTGGTCTTAAAAGTGTTGGTGTTTCCGATAAAAGATTTGTGTTCAACATATCTATACCCATATTTGAGAAGGAATAAAGTCAAAATATGTTATAATTTAGTTATGGAGTTATGAATGGATGTTGAATAGAAATAATAATTTGTTTGGTAATACTTCATTTTCTTAGTCCAGGCTCTTCACAATTTAAATATAAACTGGTTAGAAAAATTTGTAGTAACCAATTTATTATAAAAAGGGAGAAACTACGTTTTGGTATTCTTGTAAAATTTACACAATAATACAATCTCAATGTTGTAAGTTTCTCCGCTAATTTCTTGATAGGAACAAAGAATGAATATAATTCAACAATAGAGTTATGACCTTGCTTTAGCTTTAGATGATTTCATTATTTGATAGGAACAAACAATTAATATAATTCAATGGTAGAATATGACCTTTGACCTGATGGAAGTCATCAATTTGTTATATCAAACCTAATATAAGTTTTGACATTCTAATTTGCTACATATATCTGTTCCGCGATAAAGAATATCATTATAATCTATTAGGGTTTGTTCAAGGCCATCCCAGATGCTAGACAATATGGGTGACCGCTCAGGGACATCCTAAGTAGCCAAATTTTCTATGAGCTATGTATTGATATACTTAATTTGATTTTCAGAGAAAAATTCGGACTTTGAGAATCATGAAAGGCCCAAAACAAACAAAATAAGTATCAGAATCGAGAGTTGACATAGTCATCAGTTTGATGCATCAAGTCTGATGCATTAGGAGCCAAATCACGAAAAAGAATATGATAACTACCGAAATTGGGTGAAACCCAATTATATATCTATTGTTAAAGTATGAATGTTTGAACAACAAATGTCAAAATGTTTGAACAACAAATGTCAACAAATGAAGGTCTGCTGCCATTTTCTTTAACTTCAAAATCTTTGTTCACATTGAATATCATCTCTATAAATAGAGATGTTCTACTCATCAGAAAAATGTACCTCACAACCTCAACAATGTAGTTGAATATAAATTCCTAGTTACCTGGTGGATGTAGGTCAGTTTTGGACCGAACCACGTTAAATGCTTGTGTTCTTAATTTGTGAGCTGAGTGTGTGAGTTTAGTGTTCGTATGCTAAGTGTCTCGATCCTAACAAGTGGTATCAGAGCCTTGGTATAGTTCCAGAGAGTGATTTTCTGTTTTTTGGTCAAACATTTTTTTGTCTCAAAAACGATTTTGGTTTACGCCATTGGAAAGGTCTCGTTCCGCAGATTCCGAAAATATATTTTTTGGAATTTTTCGACCACCGAAAGACCTCCAAAAGTCCGGTCAAAGGTTCGCCAGAATAGTTGCCGGAAAAACCAGTTCGCCGGAGACCTCGCTGGAGAAGACGACACTGTAGCGTCACTGTAACGACACTGTAGCGGTTCACTGTAGCAGGTTTCAAAAAATTGCAAAACAGGTCCCTGAAGTTCCAGAATTTGCAAAACAGGCCCCTGAACTTCAGAAAATTTGCAGTTTAGTCCCTGAACTTCAGGAAAATTGCAGTTTGGTCCCTGAACTTCGGGAAAATTGCGGTTTAGTACCTGAACTTCAGAAAAATTGCAGTTTAGTCCTTGAACTTCAGTAAAATTGCAGTTTGGTCCCTCAACTTTGTCAATGTCGCAAAACAATCACTCCAACATTTGTTTTCGGCAGTTTAGCCCGAAAATAATTTGGGTGGGGATTATATTTTGTAAATAACGAGCCAAGAACAGTTGAATCAAAATTCTATTTAATCGGTGAAGAACAGTTGAACTCAGAAGAAATTTAAAGAAATCGAAAACCAGTGCCAACAGCGTTTGTCGGGTTTTATCGATTCAGTTTAAATTTTTAGTTTCTGATTCTCAGTTCGGTATTCCGCTGTAGTTTAAATAGGTTGATTATTTAACAGAGTTCAGAAGAACAGTCGTTAAGTTCAGACAAGGCTTCGTTTAGTGAAGATTGAAAAGTTGGTGGAAGATGCAGATTGTAACGTCCCAGTTTTTAAGAAAACATTTTCATTTAATAAACATTAATTTATCAAATATTTAACATTATGTAGACGTTCAAAAACATTTTACATCGATTCACAGCATAAAATTTTCAACAGACAGCAACAGTGTGTACCCGTCATGCCTGATCGTCGCTTCCACTTGTACAAACCTGAAATAGTAATTTAATAGGGAAAGGTTAAGCACATAGCTTAGTGAGTTCCAACACCTACACAGCATGTTAGTTACACATACCCAACCCCTATAAGGTAAAATACAACCATACATCACAGTAAAATAAACATATAATCCGCTCTACCCAGTACATTGAGTTATACTCTCCTACTCAGTATTTCAAGCCGCGCATACTCTGTTCGTCGAGCCATGCGTATCTGCTCAATAGACCATTCAACACTCAGAGCCGCGCATACTCTGTACGTCGAGTCATGCGTATCTGCTCAATAGACCATTCAACACTCAGAGCCGCGCATACTCTGTACGTCGAGTCATGCGTATCTGCTCAATAAATCAAACCCCACCGCTCAGCACTCAGAGCCGCGCATACTCTGTACGTCGAGTCATGCGTATCTGCTCAGTGCATCTTGCGGATATTTCTATATTGCTCAGTACGTCGAGCCAACCTATTGCTCAGTACGTCGAGCCACCCTATATTGCTCAGTTCGTCGAGCCCGTATTTTCTACACACTAGACCTAGACACGTCTAGCACTAACCACACACCATACCCCAACCCATACAACTATAACAGGAAGTTATATATCAATAAAATACACACAAGTTGGTACTGTCCACAAACATCTTATAAGCACACAAAATAAAAGTAAAGCACATATAACGTCCACACAATGTAGTGAGAAACTCACCTCGATTCTTGAAGTAGGCTGTTAATTCCCAAGTGAAACTTGAACACCTCTTAATATGTCACAAGTAACCGTAAAAGTATAAGTCCACACACAAAGTCACTGAGTCACAAAGGTATCCCACTTCACTCCTTCTTGCCTAAAATAGCAATTCCCATAATCAATATAATAACAGTGTACAATTACTACTCTAAAAGATTAACAACTTCAGATTCAACTTTTTCCCAGATTTTGTGTTCTGATTGTGACCATATTTATATAATCAAATAAAGGAATTAAGACAAGCTACTTTACAGGGGTAAACTATATTGTCTTAGGATTCCAGGGACATAAGTCTCAAATCTAGATCATTTACCAATTCACTTTTATGGCTGAAATGGTACAGGCTATACAGAATTATAGTTTTCTGACCAACCCTTAAAACGTACCAGAATAAAGTAGCTACACAAGGAATTAGGTTCTGAAATTTTACAGGAAGATTATAGACTCAATATTTCAACTATGGGCACTGGTCTTGCATTTTTATGATTTTTATACGTTTTTATATGAGTTTTACAATAACACATATCACTGCAGTCTCCGAAATGGCATACATGTGAGGTTAGCCAATTCCACCCAATTTTCGTATGGAACCAGACCCTAGGAAAAATCATGAGTACAATAGACTCAATAATAGAGGTCTGAGAGTTGGAACCAACTCAAAATATATTTTCGAACTCAAGATATAAAATTCACAATACAGAACAAATCAGAAACGATAGTGCTGATGAGAAAACACTGGTCTGTGATATTGTCCAATTCCCATAAACTTGGGAATGGAATCTGTTGAAAATAATACGATAACTGATCTCCACGAGTAAGGTTTTTAAGCCGATTACTGTGTGACAGATATGTATTTTATCTATAATATGCGGAATAAATATAAAGCGGTAAAACTAAACTAGACAGTATTTAAATAGACAGAAAGCGGTAAATAAAGTAAATGTTAGGAGTTAGAGGTTAGATGTAATAAACGCCATTATCAACGATAAAGTGTTTTTACAATAAATAAAAAGGTTAGAAGTTAGAAGTTAGAAGTTAGATGTCTCGGTTAAATACAGTCCATATATGTTTTCGTTGTCAAGGTTCAATTCGGATGTATTGGATATTTGGTACAGTTGATTTATAACAGTTTAAATAAATCAATAACGACACAGATAATTTCAAAAGAACTTATCGATAACTGATGAAGATGGTGTTTTCTTTGAAGCGTCGATTCTTGTTCTTTTCGGTAGGATGAGGTTTGGTAGTTTGTGGTGTTTGGTGAAATGGGTTTTTTGTGTCGGTTTAATTGAGATGCGTGGGGTTTTTGTGGTTTAGTTTTCGGGTTGAGGTTGTTTAGAGGTTTGAAGTTTGGTGTCGGGTAGAGGTTTTGTTTGGTGTCAGGTAGAGGTTTTGTATGGTGTTGGGTAGAGGTTTTGTATGGTGTCGGGTAGAGGTTTTGTATGGTATCGGGTAGAGTATGGGTGTAGCGGTTTTGTTTGATGTTTGTTTGGACGTGGTTTTTCTTTGTTTGAAAAGAGTTTTCTTGAGAGTTTTGGCAGGTTTTCTTGCTCTTTGGACGTAGGATAATATTGGTGCTTGTATGGGTATGGTGTGGTGTATGATTTTCTGCACAAGAATGGCAAGAGGTTTGCATCTTATTTATACTGCTGAACTACAGCGTTCGCGTCGCGACCATATGGTCCGTCGCGTCGCGAAGCTGCTCGGCTGGTGGTCGGTGCGCTTTTTGTCGGGTCAGTGCGTCTTCGCTGGTATGTCGAGCTTTTCGTCGCGTTTACTTTTGGTCGCGTTGCTTTTGGTCGCGTCGCGAAGGATGGTGCGTTGGTAGTCTCGCGATTAGAAAGTTGGTGGTGTCACGTTGGAGCTTCGCGCTGGAAGTCTTCGCGTCGCGACCACCCTTGCTGTCGCGTCGCGAGCGCTGTAGCAATTTGGTCTTCTGTCTTTGTTCTTCTCTTCACGTCGCGACCAGGAGGTCTGTCGCGTCGTGATTGCTGTAGCAGTGTGATATTTTGTATTTTGCTCTTTGGTTTGAAGCGTTACTTCCTCAGGTTTGGATTATTTCTCAAAGATTCTCGGGTCTTGATTTATTCTTGTTTTTGATCTCGAATTCACGCAATCTGAAATAAACTGATAATATTTGTTAGATAATAACAGTTCATCTTATTTCAGTGATTGTCACATACAAAAATATATTTTTCAACAATTTCCCCCTATGTGATCATTACTGAAATAAGAACAGATAAAAAGGTAAGGTTGAAAATTCTTGTAATTTGGATAAAACATTTATAAAACCATATCACTTGTTTTGAAAGAGTGTGACTAGATTTTACTTATGTTTTAAAAAAAATGTTTGTCAAGAATATTTGTTTCTGAATCAAAGTTTTATTTTCAATTATCAAAAGGTTTTTGTATATGTACTTTCATAATATTCCTTAAGATTTTATAACATTTATAAAGACGACAAGTGATCTTAATAGGTCGATTCAGATGAACTTCTCATAGGTATATCTCACACTTGACTGAGGTGTTTGTTTGTTCTGGGTGCAGAACGGGTGTATAATCACTAAAGATGAGTGATATCTCTCAGTTTGAAGGTGTTGACTTATGCTTAATATGGATTTATACCTATATACTTTAGTCACTTGGTCTTCATATTAGATACTCAATCACATAAGACTGGTTTCGGCATTACTCAGAGGGTTTCTTCATTCATGCCATTGATGTTCACTCTCTCTCCGTCGGGAAATACATGTAGAGGTTTTTAGAAATATTCATAGTGCAGTTTGCAACTAAGAATATCCAATTATGAAGGCTACAGTATCCCGGTAAGTCTTAGGTTTTGACAGCTATATTTGATAAAGCATTTGAGAATCTGTTTGTTTGGAAAATTTTGAGAGATGTCTGTCTTGATTGATTGTTGTTGTAAATCTTCCTTTTCTTTGGTGAGGTGTTCACCTTTGTCTTTATCTTTTCTTGATTTTGTGAAAAGATATCTGATGTGGTTATCAATTGTGATTTGTTGACAGCATTTGTTGGATGTGACTTTGTCGTTTCTTCATTTGTCAGACTTGCTATGCAAGATGATAAATCTTTTCTTGATGTGGCTTCATTGAGGATAGGGATAGGTGATATAATAGACAGTTTGTCTAATATATAAAGAAATGATTGTATCGTCCCTGGTCATTTTGATATCTAAGCAAAAATGAGACTAGCATCACGGTATAAGAGTATAAATCCTATAAGTCATAATGAAAACACCTTTGCTCACAGAAATGAATTTCACTTAGCAGTTAAAGACGAGGCACAAATTCTCACATGGGTTTGGTTTTCATCTGAATCTCCTGATCTTTTGTCCCTTAATTGATAAAATCGTTATAATTGAAATAAATTCAAAGGGAATAGGAGAATGTTCATAACGAAAATTTTGAGATTTGAACCTTCACTTTAATTTAAGAATCAATATGACTGAGAACATTCATCGAGCATAAGTATCTGAAAATTTAGTCAAGAAGATGTTAATCACATGGTTTTATAAATACTTTTAAAAGGATAAAACTTTATTCAATTTTTTTGTGATTTTTGATTATGTGGATGTTTTTGGTAAATTTTGGTTTGCGGGTGAGAATGGGGTAACGAGAGTTCCCCCATAAATGATGCACTGGGATCATTTTGGATAGGTAGATTGGGATTGTTTTAGAGAAGAATTTGGTTTTGGTGGTTCTCCCATAAATGATGCATTGGGATCATTTGGACAGGTGGATTGGGGTGTTTTAGGAGGGTTCTGGTTTTGGTGGTTCCCCCTCGACTGGATCCGCATCATTTTGGTTTGATTGTGAAGTTTCTGCATCGGAGGTAGTGTGGGTTTGAAGTCTTGTAGAAGGCTATGGTTTGTTGTCATATGCTTGGAACGGCCACTATCGATATACCATGTATCATCCTTGGGCTCTCCAGCACAAAGTACCTGCAATTAGACAGAAATTTTAGGTACCGAAACCATGGTGGGTCCTAATTTGTTAATGGTTTTCGGTGATTTGAAATCATTATGGTTTCTGTTATTTGGACGAAGTGGTTGAGGCTTGATTTGACTTATCAGATTTTCCCAATTTAAGATTTGTTTTTGAAAACCTGTCATTTGAAATGGTCTTTGATTTTGTGAAAGGTATCTTATATGTGAAGATCTGTTTGATAACCTTTCTTTGTATCTGGGATTTTGATGATTTTGGAAAACATTATGATGATGGAATGGAGTTTTGTGAAATGATGGTTTCTGAAAGTTCCCTGAGAGATTGAAGTTTATCTCTTGAAAGCGATTTTGAATTGGTTTTTGAAATGGTTTTTGTTTTTGATTAAAGGTTTGTTTTTGTGGCAAGAAGGCTGGTTTCAATGGTTTCTTTTGGGTTTGGTGGGTTGAAGACCTATTAGTGAAAGATCTTTTGGAAACAGTGAAATCAGTATCATCTGGATTACAGTTGATAACTGTTTCGTCGTCAGGATTTTCCTCATTAACAGATGTGGATGGATCTGTTAGAGTTGATTCAGAGTTTTCACTGTTTGTCCTGGTTTCTTGTTTGGCTTGTTTGATTTCGAAGGATTCTCTTCCTAATCCAGGTCTGTAATTCGTATCGATTTTGCCAGATCCTAAGGATGTTGCTTTGATGAAAATATCATCACTTAGCTTTCTAGCAAGATTGATAGAGTCCAGTTTTCCTTGAAATCTTTGATTCTCGGATTCAAGAAGTTTGATTTGTTTTGAAAAATCATCTAATTTCAGAATCAAACTAGAGTTTATGTCAGTTAAATCTTGAATTTTTAGTTTTAACTGAAGGACTTCTATTTCTAAGGCATCTTTTATTTCAGATGGAAAAACAGATTGATTTTTTATTTCCAAGTCCTTTTTTTGTTTTAGAGCTTCATTTAATTGATCTAAGACGTGATTATATTCTTCTGATTTTCGTTCGACGTCTCTTTCAAGTTTGTCTCTAGTCTTTGTTGATTCTCCAAATCTGAGTTGCAAGGTTTGTAATTCAGATTTGCAGATATCAGATTTGACTATTGTGTCATGATATAGTTTGAGATCAGCTTTCAAACTGTTCTCAATCTTAGTCATGTGGGACTCAAATGGTGTTTTTGAAAGACCGATTTCTGAGATCATAGACCATACCTGATCGATGACATATGGAGCTCTTGAGTAGGTTGTGGAAGACATTTTTGGGTTGTTTTTTTTTTTTTTTTTTTTTTTTTTTTTTTTTTTTTTTGAACAAGTGATATTAAGATGAAATTTTTAAAGAAAACTTATTGGTGGTTTATAAAAACGCTACACAAAAGTTCTCGACAAAAATTTCAAAGTAAATCACACAAGCTCTGATACCAATTGTTGAAAATAATACGATAACTGATCTCCACGAGTAAGGTTTTTAAGCCGATTACTGTGTGACAGATATGTATTTTATCTATAATATGCGGAATAAATATAAAGCGGTAAAACTAAACTAGACAGTATTTAAATAGACAGAAAGCGGTAAATAAAGTAAATGTTAGGAGTTAGAGGTTAGATGTAATAAACGCCATTATCAACGATAAAGTGTTTTTACAATAAATAAAAAGGTTAGAAGTTAGAAGTTAGAAGTTAGATGTCTCGGTTAAATACAGTCCATATATGTTTTCGTTGTCAAGGTTCAATTCGGATGTATTGGATATTTGGTACAGTTGATTTATAACAGTTTAAATAAATCAATAACGACACAGATAATTTCAAAAGAACTTATCGATAACTGATGAAGATGGTGTTTTCTTTGAAGCGTCGATTCTTGTTCTTTTCGGTAGGATGAGGTTTGGTAGTTTGTGGTGTTTGGTGAAATGGGTTTTTTGTGTCGGTTTAATTGAGATGTGTGGGGTTTTTGTGGTTTAGTTTTCGGGTTGAGGTTGTTTAGAGGTTTGAAGTTTGGTGTCGGGTAGAGGTTTTGTTTGGTGTCAGGTAGAGGTTTTGTATGGTGTTGGGTAGAGGTTTTGTATGGTGTCGGGTAGAGGTTTTGTATGGTATCGGGTAGAGTATGGGTGTAGCGGTTTTGTTTAACGATAAAGTGTTTTTACAATAAATAAAAAGGTTAGAAGTTAGAAGTTAGAAGTTAGATGTCTCGGTTAAATACAGTCCATATATGTTTTCGTTGTCAAGGTTCAATTCGGATGTATTGGATATTTGGTACAGTTGATTTATAACAGTTTAAATAAATCAATAACGACACAGATAATTTCAAAAGAACTTATCGATAACTGATGAAGATGGTGTTTTCTTTGAAGCGTCGATTCTTGTTCTTTTCGGTAGGATGAGGTTTGGTAGTTTGTGGTGTTTGGTGAAATGGGTTTTTTGTGTCGGTTTAATTGAGATGCGTGGGGTTTTTGTGGTTTAGTTTTCGGGTTGAGGTTGTTTAGAGGTTTGAAGTTTGGTGTCGGGTAGAGGTTTTGTTTGGTGTCAGGTAGAGGTTTTGTATGGTGTTGGGTAGAGGTTTTGTATGGTGTCGGGTAGAGGTTTTGTATGGTATCGGGTAGAGTATGGGTGTAGCGGTTTTGTTTGATGTTTGTTTGGACGTGGTTTTTCTTTGTTTGAAAAGAGTTTTCTTGAGAGTTTTGGCAGGTTTTCTTGCTCTTTGGACGTAGGATAATATTGGTGCTTGTATGGGTATGGTGTGGTGTATGATTTTCTGCACAAGAATGGCAAGAGGTTTGCATCTTATTTATACTGCTGAACTACAGCGTTCGCGTCGCGACCATATGGTCCGTCGCGTCGCGAAGCTGCTCGGCTGGTGGTCGGTGCGCTTTTTGTCGGGTCAGTACGTCTTCGCTGGTATGTCGAGCTTTTCGTCGCGTTTACTTTTGGTTGCGTTGCTTTTGGTCGCGTCGCGAAGGATGGTGCGTTGGTAGTCTCGCGATTAGAAAGTTGGTGGTGTCACGTTGGAGCTTCGCGCTGGAAGTCTTCGCGTCGCGACCACCCTTGCTGTCGCGTCGCGAGCGCTGTAGCAATTTGGTCTTCTGTCTTTGTTCTTCTCTTCACGTCGCGACCAGGAGGTCTGTCGCGTCGTGATTGCTGTAGCAGTGTGATATTTTGTATTTTGCTCTTTGGTTTGAAGCGTTACTTCCTCAGGTTTGGATTATTTCTCAAAGATTCTCGGGTCTTGATTTATTCTTGTTTTTGATCTCGAATTCACGCAATCTGAAATAAACTGATAATATTTGTTAGATAATAACAGTTCATCTTATTTCAGTGATTGTCACATACAAAAATATATTTTTCAACAGAATCAGACATCCATATTTTCCAGATATCAAATTTACTTAAATACAATGATTCTAGGAGGCGGAATCATGTAAAAAGCTTTCTCCAAACTCCTTTTATAAAATAAACAAAACAGCATGACTAATCTGAACGGAATTAGAGCAGTACGTAAAGAGGAGTAATTACCCCGTACCTCTGGTCTTCAAAACGGATAATGGTCTACTGTAGAAAGTTGCTAAACTCAATTTGTGAACCGTGTGTACCGGTACTAACCTTATTTGACCTCTGGAACTCCAAATATGATTTTCTCAAGAAGGGAGACTCAGCAGAGGAATCTGTCAGAAACCCTAAGTCATGTTGCGAAATTCATAACTCCACTTCTAGACATTGAAATCGAAAACCCTTCGATCAGGACCTTCATTTATGTCTTGGAACCCTTCGGTTAAAGTTTCGTGGCGATCCAACATCTGAATCTACGGGAAATGATCGAACACTGGGGTTGGGTCTTCAAAAACGGGAATAGAGAGGGTTAGGGTTTCCATGAGAGCCAAGAGGCTCTTGATCTTTCTTTTCCCCATCCAAAAACGCAGCAGCCCCCAAAACAAAAAGAATTATATGCACTATGGTTTAATTGCAAAAATGGTCCCTCTATTTTGGTCCTATAATTTTAGTTAACCCAAAACCTCCAAATACAACTTATTAAGTATACAAATATGACATAATCCTCCTCTCAACTTATAAATTATATTAGAGTTATTATTTCGTCATTATTATTATTATTAGTCGTAATAATCAGTGTTTGATTCCACGATTCGCTTCCAATATAAAATCTATTTCCTTTATTTTAAAATACGATACTAAATAATTGGAAATATTTATAATCGCTAACGCCAAAAATGGGGTGTTACAACTCTCCCCCACTTATAAGAATTTCGTCCCCGAAATTCAACACCAAGACAATAGATAACGACTTCACTTGTTTTATATGACATCGTATCACTAATAATCAACAGCCTACATCAGTCTGTGCATTAAGTAATCAGTAAACGACACCACTTTATTCACCTTTATTCCAAAAAGTCTCTTCAATATCCCGTTATCACCGGAGTCATGTAGCAAATTTTGAAAAGAATGGCACTTAGGATAGAGAAGAGTCGCATCTACTGTAGTTGATTTGAAGTTTGGCACTAAAAACATGAAGTGTCCTTTCAGTTCCAGCTGCAAGATGCTATATATATATATATATATATATATATATATATATATATATATATATATATATATATATATATATATATATATATATATATATATATATATATATATATATATATATATATATATATATATATATAGGTATGTAGTATCATTCATTTCCACATTCACTTTCAGTCTCATCCTCTCATATCACCAGTTTGTTCGTAAACGAACTCATATTTAAAACTGAGTCATGGAAAACAGATCTTCAATGGGCGATCTGTCGAACCCTGGACCTGGTTTTCCGCAAGGAGAGAGTTCCTCAAATAAAACGTCTTTACTGGAGTTCGGGTGACTTTAACATTCTAAACATCCATTATTTATTCTTCATTTTTCTTTCTAATGTTTTGTTTGATTTTAAATTATGGTACAGTCTTCCAGATATACTACGTATAGAACCACTCAACGATGAGCCGGAAATTTTTCCTGAGCTAAACATTAACTCAGAAGATCCAGTGCATGCACCTTTAGACTTCACACTCGATCAGACTCCATACCTTCTACCAGGTTAAATTCTTTAAATGATTGCTTCTATGAATGTTCGATTTTGTTTTATCATCTGACAATTGTTATTCGTAGACCCATCTGTGGATGATCTATCTGGCTACAATCCATTCATCGACGTACCCTCAATGAGTAGTAAGATCATCCCCATGAATCAAGAATTCATGACTGACATTCAGAATGAAAGTCAATTACAAACAACTCATAACATCAATATTGAAATGAATCCCGAACTTGGGGTTGGTTTTCAATATCAAAATCACCTTCAGGTGATTCAGAGGAACTTAGAAGGATTTCAAAATCCTGAGTCCATGATTGAAAACGTACAATTACCACCGATAGCTACCGATTTTAATGAATCAATGTCCATATTTGGTTCAGAAAATCAGGATCATGTTCAAATG
Source organism: Cichorium intybus (assembly GCA_023525715.1). Lineage (NCBI taxonomy): Eukaryota > Viridiplantae > Streptophyta > Magnoliopsida > Asterales > Asteraceae > Cichorium > Cichorium intybus. The sequence goes on from CM042013.1 coordinate 46,082,280, forward strand.
ATCCCAAATATTAATAGTACATTTGAACTCAATCTTCCGATTCCGACAACCACAGTAGCTGGCACTAGAAGAAGTTTCAGACACTCATTAAGTAGAGAAATAATAGCTGAACACTTTAATAAACCAATTGAGGAAGCTGCGAAAGAACTCAACATTGGATCGACTCAGTTAAAAAAACGCTGTAGATATTTAGGTATCGAACATTGGCCCCAACGACAACTTAAGAGTCTGCAAACTCTTATTGATCGTATTGAGGTAAAGAATTACATTTTTGTTTTTAATTCATTTATATCATAAAATTGTAATTACTAAATTTATTTGTGTCACAGGAATTTGGTAACGAGTTTAGCGGAGCAGCAGGATTATCGAAAGATTTAATACCCAACCTAAAAAGGGAGAAAGAAGCAATAATTGAAGGATCACAATCGGGTCTAACAGACGGCACAAAGAAACTGATACAAGCTGCTCATAAGGTTGAATATAAGAAAAGAAAAATTCAGGAAAAGGGGGAAACTTCATCAAAAACTCATACACAGCAGCAATCTCTGCCATCTAATTCTGGTATGAGTAGTATTAACCCTGGTTTACTCGAGTCTTCGAGTGAGGAGAATTTTTGAGGCTTTGTAGGTGACCTAGCCTGGTTTCCTCCTTCTTATAGCTACCCCCAACTGGTTCCGAATTAGAGCCCTTCCTCATCACTGCCCTACTTACACCCGCCCCAAATGAGTCAATATTTAGCCCCTAATCATGGGGTTACAGGTTCCAACCCTATCGAGACCCCATACCTTGGAGCTCCTCCTCCAATAACTGAAAGCATACCCCTTCCCAATCCTCAACAAGGTACAAGTCAACCTAATGATGACAAAGAGTGGAGTGTAGAAGATCTTTTCTCGCTTCTTTCTGATTCTCCGATTTAGGTTAGTAGTTTTGTAAACTTTTCTTAATGTATTAATATAAAGTTATAGTAATGGTTCACATGTACCAATGTGTTACTACTTTTATTTATCATGTATCTATATTTTTATAACTACCCACACCCTCAGCTAGTTGGATTCCTCATGACCAACTCCCGATTTGAACGCGGATCCTGTGCTTTCAATAGTAGGAGCTCTACTACTACCTTCCACACCTATCCACGTCCGTTCCAGGACTTGTCCAGAAGTCCCCAATTCACTTCTCACTGATAATTTTAACACATATACCCAGGTTGTTTCACGAACATAGTTGTATGTAATTATTGAATTAGAAAATCTTTCAAATAAAAGGATTTACCTTACGGATACCACCCAACAATGAACATGCAACAAGGCCAAATCAAACATTCTAGGACTATTTAGTCCCTACTGTCTACACTTTAATGACAATCCTTAAACAACATATCAACACTAACATTTATTCACAATAACATGCAACAAGTAATTGTACACCAATGTGTGGTTTTCTAGCAGGCAATCAAGCATACATATATCATATATTATAGAAACATCAACAAAAACTAAACACTTAAACCTTTTCCCCACTGACGTCGGCTGGCGGTACACACTGCGTCTTCGCAACAATATTCATTTAACATATTACTCGAAAAACAACTTTTAATTTCTTGTAAAAATATATTTGAAGAAAACTTTTGAGTCTCAAGCTTGAGATCAAAACCCATCAAGTGAGTCTGATTCACTCAAGCTATTGCTCTGATACCAACTTGTAACGTCCCAGTTTTTAAGGAAACATTTTCATTTAATAAACATTAATTTATCCAATATTTAACATTATGTAGACGTTCAAAAACATTTTACATCGATTCACAGCATAAAATTTTCAACAGACAGCAACAGTGTGTACCCGTCATGCCTGATCGTCACTTCCACTTGTACAAACCTGAAATAGTAATTTAATAGGAAAAGGTTAAGCACATAGCTTAGTGAGTTCCAACTCCTACACAGCATGTTAGTTACACATACCCAACCCCTATAAGGTAAAATACAACCATACATCACAGTAAAATAAACATATAATCCGCTCTACCCAGTACATTGAGTTATACTCTCCTACTCAGTATTTCAAGCCGCGCATACTCTGTTCGTCGAGCCATGCGTATCTGCTCAATAGACCATTCATGTAACAACCGTTTAAAAAAAAAAAAAAAAAAAAAAAAAAAAAAAAAAGTGAATAGTAACCTGGCGGCGTGAATAGTGCTCGCGACGCGACGTGAATAGTGCTCGCGACGCGAGGCCGAAAAAGGCTTCTAGAGAGGTGCCCGATGAGGTAAGTGCTTACGTAATGGTCACGTCGCGACCGGGGGGTCCGTCGCGACGCGAAGAGGGTCCAGAGGCCTATAAATAGGTGCTCCAAGCCTCATTTTGAGGCACAACACACACCAAACACATATACGATATAGAGGAGTGTTTTGGTAAGGAAAATACGTTGAGGGAAGACGATGGGAGGTGAGAAACGAGCGATAGCTAACAACGAGGTGCTCGGGAACTGTCAGCGGTTCGGAACGGAAAATACGACAGGACTCCGAGAAAACGCCAATCTCAGGTGAGTAATCGCTACCGTATCTCCCTAATAGTTTATATGTGTTAAACTATAAAATACGAGGGATGTAATAAACTATTTCCTATAATTCATAATTCCAAAAGTAATGCAGATAGATTTACTTACGAGGACGGTGTCTAGGCCGATTACTTGGGATCTGGTTGTTGGATTTTCCGAAAGGCTAAAATGCTGAAAGGATCCTGCCACCCCAACTAATCTTCTACCTGGCCGTTCTTTACTTGATAAATCATGGAGCATCATGTTGGAATTATTGAAGGAAAATACAAAGCAGTATAATTAAAGTATTATAATAATACTTGGGTGGGAAACAGTCATATTGTCGTGAGGATGAGTTCGAGTTATACTCCCGAAAGTATCACAAGATGATACTGAGTAGAGTGAATAAGTAATTATATATAATACATGTCAGGGGATGGCATGATTTACCATATACTAATAAAACACGAGGTAATCATAGATGTACTATGACCATACCTGTATGAGAAAGCCGTTAAGTGAGTGGGTATACCGTGAGACGGTATAATTATTCGTGGAAACTAATACCAAATAATAAATAAAAAGAGGTGACAGTAGCTAAAGAGGTGGGTTGTGACGATGTAAGATAAGACTGTGTGGGACAGTCTAATAGTGAGTATCTGTGGATGATACTGTATAGTGAGTGACGTCGGGTAATACGGTAGTTTCACAGTGTGAATTACGAGTCGGATAGGACTGTGAAGCTGACAGGAACGGTGATCCTGCAACGTGTGTGACCATATAGGTCATACTGTGATTAGATTACTCACTAAGCTTTATAGCTTACCCCTTTATTTTATGTGGTTTTGCAGGATAGGTAACGCTTGGCTTGGATCATGGGACGATCCCTAGTGATATTATCTTGTAAATTCCAGGCTGAAAAACCGGGCGTTACAATTCAACACTCAGAGCCGCGCATACTCTGTACGTCGAGTCATGCGTATCTGCTCAATAGACCATTCAACACTCAGAGCCGCACATACTCTGTACGTCGAGTCATGTGTATCTGCTCAATAAATCAAACCCCACCGCTCAGCACTCAGAGCCGCGCATACTCTATACGTCGAGTCATGCGTATCTGCTCAGTGCATCTTGCGGATATTTCTATATTGCTCAGTACGTCGAGCCAACCTATTGCTCAGTACGTCGAGCCACCCTATATTGCTCAGTTCGTCGAGCCCGTATTTTCTACACACTAGACCTAGACACGTCTAGCACTAACCACACACCATACCCCAACCCATACAACTATAACAGGAAGTTATATATCAATAAAATACACACAAGTTGGTACTGTCCACAAACATCTTATAAGCACACAAAATAAAAGTAAAGCACATATAACGTCCACACAATGTAGTGAGAAACTCACCTCGATTCTTGAAGTAGGTTGTTAATTCCCAAGTGAAACTTGAACACCTCTTAATATGTCACAAGTAACCGTAAAAGTATAAGTCCACACACAAAGTCACTGAGTCACAAAGGTATCCCACTTCACTCCTTCTTGCCTAAAATAGCAATTCCCATAATCAATATAATAACAGTGTACAATTACTACTCTAAAAGATTAACAACTTCAGATTCAACTTTTTCCCAGATTTTGTGTTCTGATTGTGACCATATTTATATAATCAAATAAAGGAATTAAGACAAGCTACTTTACAGGGGTAAACTATATTGTCTTAGGATTCCAGGGACATAAGCCTCAAATCTAGATCATTTACCAATTCACTTTTATGGCTGAAATGGTACAGGCTATACAGAATTACAGTTTTCTGACCAACCCTTAAAACGTACCAGAATAAAGTAGCTACACAAGGAATTAGGTTCTGAAATTTTACAGGAAGATTATAGACTCAATATTTCAACTATGGGCACTGGTCTTGCATTTTTATGATTTTTATACGTTTTTATATGAGTTTTACAATAACACATATCACTGCAGTCCCTGAAATGGCATACATGTGAGGTTAGCCAATTCCACCCAATTTTCGTATGGAACCAGACCCTAGGAAAAATCATGAGTACAATAGACTCAATAATAGAGGTCTGAGAGTTGGAACCAACTCAAAATACATTTTCGAACTCAAGATATAAAATTCACAATACAGAACAAATCAGAAACGATAGTGCTGATGAGAAAACACTGGTCTGTGATATTGTCCAATTCCCATAAACTTGGGAATGGAATCAGACATCCATATTTTCCAGATATCAAATTTACTTAAATACAATGATTCTAGGAGGCGGAATCATGTAAAAAGCTTTCTCCAAACTCCTTTTATAAAATAAACAAAACAGCATGACTAATCTGAACGGAATTAGAGCAGTACGTAAAGATGAGTAATTACCCCGTACCTCTGGTCTTCAAAACGGATAATGGTCTACTGTAGAAAGTTGCTCAACTCAATTTGTGAACCGTGTGCACCGGTACTAACCTTATTTGACCTCTGGAACTCCAAATATGATTTTCTCAAGAAGGGAGACTCAGCAGAGGAATCTGTCAGAAACCCTAAGTCATGTTGCGAAATTCATAACTCCACTTCTAGACATTGAAATCGAAAACCCTTCGATCAGGACCTTCATTTATGTCTTGGAACCCTTCGGTTAAAGTTTCGTGGCGATCCAACATCTGAATCTACGGGAAATGATCGAACACTGGGGTTGGGTCTTCAAAAACGGGAATAGAGAGGGTTAGGGTTTCCATGAGAGCCAAGAGGCTCTTGATCTTTCTTTTCCCCATCCAAAAACGCAGCAGCCCCCAAAACAAAAAGAATTATATGCACTATGGTTTAATTGCAAAAATGGTCCCTCTATTTTGGTCCTATAATTTTAGTTAACCCAAAACCTCCAAATACAACTTATTAAGTATACAAATATGACATAATCCTCCTCTCAACTTATAAATTATATTAGAGTTATTATTTCGTCATTATTATTATTATTAGTCGTAATAATCAGTGTTTGATTCCACGATTCGCTTCCAATATAAAATCTATTTCCTTTATTTTAAAATACAATACTAAATAATTGGAAATATTTATAATCGCTAACGCCAAAAATGGGGTGTTACACAGATTGAGGCATTATGTGTCAGAAAGTTCAAGATGTGGTATTGGTAAAGGGAGAAAATTAGAGAATTACAGAAGATCAGACGTTCAGACAAATCCAGCGATGATCAGAGTTTCATGGGTTCAAGAACAGACCATGGGATGAACAGATCAAGTAATTAAGAGAAAATCCGTTTTTGGTAGATCGAGCAATGATTAGAAAGTCAGCAGACTTAGGTGTAATCACGGGATCAGAAAGTTCGGTGTTATTCATGACGTTGAGGTGTGGACATTCTTTAGAGTCGATGTCCAAATAGAGGAAATTCTGCTTCTGAGAATGTGTCTGGGTTTGATGCATTGGGACTCAGTGGAAGGCAGTGAAGACTCTTAGGTCAAGAATTCTGGTGCTTCATTTCACGCTACCCACAGCGGTGAAGCACTACAGAATCTGAAAGTTGGAGACTTTGGAAAGGTAAGACTTGTGAACGATGAATGTTCGCTGTATATGGTCAGATTACCGTCTGAGGGAGTGACCGTCCCAGTTCAGAAGATAAACAAAGTCCGGTTCACAGAATCTCATTAGCAGAAGATGGTGACCTTTTGCAAGTAGGAAGCCTAGAGCTACAAGGAAGATTCAGGTTGAATGAGCATGGAAAGGTTCAGAAAAATCAGTCGAAGGATATTGTAGGCAATGAGAGCACGGAGTATTGTTTCAGTTGCAGGGTTTTGCAACAGTGGGAGCATAGGTCATGTCTCAATCACAGGTCCAGGACGACAGTGGATTTAGAACCAGTTTTCAGCTGTAAAAGTCTCTCCGATTTTGATAACTTGCTAAATATGGAGAGTGTTGTTGTTTGTTCTCAGATTGTTCCAGGATTCGGTAGTTCGTTTTCAGTGGGAGCCGATAGGGACAGAGAACGGGTCAAGGGCAGTTTAAGTCATGACGAACATGTTGAAACTCTTGGGAGTTTTAACGGGCCTTTCAGGTTAACTGATGAGAAGGCCGGGGTAACTAGGAAGGAAAGTGTTTTTTGGAATACACAGTTGAAGCATAGGTGAAGATTGTTCCGTGGCTTCAAGTGAGAGAGAGAGTGTGTGTGTGTGTTTAAGGATCGTTGCAAGATTTGGATGGCAGTGAAAGACTAAGTTGTTCAAGCATTCAAGTGGGAGATTGTTAAAGTATGAATGTTTGAACAACAAATGTCAAAATGTTTGAACAACAAATGTCAACAAAGGAAGGTCTGCTGCCATTTTCTTTGACTTCAAAATCTTTGTTCACATTGAATTTCATCTCTATAAATAGAGATGTGCTACTCATCAGAAAAATGTACCTCACAACCTCAACAATGTAGTTGAATATAAATTCCTAGTTACCTGGTGGATGTAGGTCGGTTTTGGACCGAACCACGTTAAATGCTTGTGTTCTTAATTTGTGAGCTGAGTGTGTGAGTTTAGTGTTCGTATGCTAAGTGTCTCGATCCTAACATCTATATCATATGGAAGCAAGGTCGAATAAGGTGGATTTTGGTTTTCTGATAATTGGTTTGAAAATCAACAATATGGAAATCATGGGTTTTTTTTTTAATATTTGGTCGTTTTTAGTTTAATGGTTTTATTGTTTCTTAATTAAATAGTCAATTTGTTTATTTATATTTGTACAATTGGGTATTATCTCTTAATTTTACACATATTATATTACACAACACACATAATACTGTCTTTTACTGAAGTTGGACAATTGACTACTTGGTTCATTCTTTATCTTCATAAATATTATACATAAATATACTACATAGGACACATGCAAACATCATTTTTTTTCTTTTATAGTGTATTTTTTGTGAAATGATTTATATTTCTCATTTGTAATGAAACTACAATCATTTTTATTTGGGTTTAATTTTTTATTTTGTCTATCATCACCTTGAAGGTGTAGAGGGATACTAACAAGGCTAAAAAATATTTGTTATCTAATGAAAAAATTAATTAGTAAAAATGGAAAACAAGAAAATTGATCAAATGTCTAAATCACTAAATGATTAATCGTAAATACGAAAACATGTTTTTTATTCATGGCTTGATGTATTTTTATTTTACTAAAAGCATCAAAATTTTGGATATGCTTCATTGTTAAATCGAAAAATATTGATTTAAGCATTTGATCCATCAAATTTTTTTCACATAATGTAAATGGAAAAACACTTTGAGGGTATTGCTCGTGATTCATTCATATGGTTTGTTGTCAATGGTATTGTCCAAACTAGAGATAAATTCCTTCTAAATATATATGATGATGGAAATCGATTAGCAGGTGGAAGTCAAATGGGAATAATCAATTAGGTGGAAATCGAATGGTGACTCTAGATGTGGTTTAAAAGACACAATAAAGAGTTAATTTGACTTTTGAGTATGTTCCTCCATATAAAGATAAACATGTTTGGTCATGACGAGACTACATGTGATGTAATGATGTTGACGAATCAAGAAATAATGATCAAAAAGTTTGTTGATTTTGCTTGATGATTTGAATCTTATCCACACAGGTAATTTCGAGTATGATAATTCTGAGGATGAAGAAGGTGATGATGGAGGAATAATTTCTTCCTAGGTATGCCTCCCTCAATACTAATGTTAGATCTCATATTAAAATCTACCCCATCAATCTGCCACAAGTCAACATTACATATCAAGGACCTACAAATGTTAAACAGTGAAGGCAACCTAAATCTAGAACCGAGATTCAAATGTACTAGAGAGGGTTTTGAGATTAAAACCACAAAATTTGTGAAAGACGTGTTTGAGACAGTATATCGTTACCAAAACTATAGACGGAGGATTAGGGTTACCCTACTTCTAAATCTTGGTATGCTTTATGTTTGAAAATTTCTGGACGGACACTGTTGTTTAAAAACTCAATTGCATACTAATGCCTACCACATAATCAAAAAAGCCTTTCGTCAATTATTAAATGAGATGATTGTTGGTGATTTTAGTGTCACCATGTCATTTTAGCATAATAGAATTTACAAGATTACCAATGGAGATCAAGTCTTGTTTTAAACAATTTAGGAGGTGTGAGAGTGCATACTTGTGTAAAACAAGTTTGATCTCGGTTCGACCAAAATGGCGAGGGTCAAGGGGCAGCTCCCGTAGCGAGGTCAAAGGGCAGCCCCTAGAGGGGGTCCCGTTGTGATAGCTAGTTTGATTCATCTGATTCCAGCCTAAAGCAAGCTCCTAAACAATGGCATCAAAAATTTGATGAGGTTATTTTGTCATTTGGTTTCAGTTTAAACCAATCAGACAAATGTGTTTATAGACGGTTTGATTCATCTGGTTCTGGTGTAATAATTTGTCTTTGTGTTGATGACATGTTGATTTTCGATATTAATCAACTTCAAGATGATGAAACGAAAATGTTGTTTTGATCAAAGTTTTCCATGAAGAACATGGGGGAGGCTGATGTAATCCTTGGTATTGGGATTAAATGGGTAAACAGGGGAATTGCTATAACGCAAACTCACTATGTTGAGAAAATTCTCAAAAGATTTAATTATAGTGAATGCTCTCCCGTGAGTACTCCCATAGATCCGAGTCTCAAGTTAATGCCAAATAAAGGCAAGACAATATCATAACTTGAATACTGTCAAGCAATAGGTGGCTTGATGTATGTCATGGCAAGCACCCGCCCAGACATTGCTTATGCGATTGGGAAGTTGAGTCGGTATACTAGCAATCCTAGAAATCAACATTGACAAGCAATTCAAAGAGTGTTTAAGTACTTAAAGGGAACCATGGATTATGGAGTATGTTATCTTGGGTATCCTTCAGTTATAGAAGGCTATTCATATACAAGTTGGATATCCAACAGTGAAGATCATTCCTCTACAAGTGGTTCGGTATTTTTTTTCTTGGGAGAGGTGCTATTTCATGGACATCTAAGAAGCAAACTTGCATAACAAACTCGACAAAGGAATTTGAATTTGTTGTGTTAGCCACGGTCGGTAAAGAGGCGGAATGGCTGAGAAATTTGGTTTATAAGATTGTATTGTGATCAAAACCGATTGCACCTATATGAATATATTGTGACAGCGCTGCCACTTTGGCTAGACGTATAGCCAAGTATACAATGGAAAGTCTAGACACTTAGGAGTTAGACATAACATGCTTAAGGATTTAATCATGAGTGGTGTTATTTCGGTAGAGTTTGTAAGGTCGCAACAAAATCTGGCAGACCATTTGACAAAAGGTTTGGCCCGGGACTTGGCACAAGTTTGCAATAGGGATGAGTTTAAAGTCCATTTAATTCCTTCACGATGAGACACCCAATTCCCTTCTAATATGATATTAGAGGTTGAATTCAATGTGGAAAGCTCACACTTAAGGATTGGAACACACATAGTATATCATCCCAGGTTAGTGTGTTCGGACCTGTAGGGGAAAGATTGAATGTATATTTTTAATAATTCCTTTGATAAAATGTAAGCAGGTGCATGTTATAAATGAATTACCGAAGTGTAGTCGTGCTTCCGAAAGCTGGGACTTGACTCTTATACGATCAAGAATGGATTGGGACACTCGACTTAATAATAGTGTCAGGATTTTATACTAGACAATATATTTGAACTTGTGTATGTTATATTCAGCTACTCAAATGGGTTGAAGGGTTTGATTCGTAGAACACCCTGATTCTCGAGTGTTTGGAATGTGTAATATACTAATTTGAAAATTCAATTGTTTCGATATTTTCATGTATGCATAAGATTGGTTAATTATAAATGATTGTTTGTGTAGATTCATGGTTACACTAAAATGGTGAGGATTGTTGGTGTTTTTAGTGTCACCACATCATTTTAGTATAATGGAATTTACAAGATTGTCAATAGAGATCAAGTCTTGTTTTAGACAAGTTAGGAGGTGTGAAAGTATACACTTGTGTAAAACAAGTTTGATCTCGGATCGACCAAAATGGCGGGGTCCAAGGGGTGCTGCCCCGCCCATGCTCTATTTGGAAAATATTGGTTTTTGTTTATAGAAAATTTTGATTTTTTTTCTTTATAAAAATTATAGATGTTATTTATAATCATTCCTCAAATTTATTGTCTATCTTGAGTGCTCCACCCTATCTTTGATGCTCCACCATATTTTTGGTCCACTCCGTGATTTCATGGATGATGTTTTCATGATTTAAGACCAATATCCAGCCACTTATGTTGGGTAATCAAGAATAAGAATTCACATTTATATATCACTAGTTCTGGATTTCTGTCAAGTGTCTTAATCAGAAATTGTTATTGTGTCTTAACCAGAAATTATTCTTGAGAGACTATCTTCATAGTTTGAATTCCGCGATACCTAGACATCAGATCGAAAAGATCACCCCTTTTCATGACAAAATAAAAAAAGAAAGAAGAAATAAATAAAATAAAGAACACAGAAAAGAACAAAAGGCACAAACATGTCTTATGATCCTCTCTTGAAACACCATCCAAAGTTGTACGTCAACACAAGTCAATGACACACAGTCACAAATCACAAATTTCTAACCAAAAACTAAACCAAACCAGATAACAAGAATCAAGTAGTACCACCGCAGCAAAACTGAAGAACAATCCCAAATTATACGATTTAAATCGGGCAAGGCGGGATCTCAAGAGTCAGCCCCGCTTGAATCTGTCCCCAACCAATCAAACGCCAATGCTTCTCCACTCGCCTACTCAGCGCAATCTTCTCACCTTTACTCGTACACACCGGTGACGTCAGCTGCAGTTTCGCCAGGTCATTCTTAACCGCCAACACGCGGGCCCCAGTCGACATCGACCCGATATTCAACATCAGTATTTCCGCCTTTGACAATTTCGACACCTTCCCTTGTCTCTCTGTTCCTTTCGTCTTCACTCCCAACAACCGCCTCAACAGAAAAAAGTTCACCTGTTTCAATTAACAAATAAAAATTATAAATAAATAAAACCACTTTTGCTATTTCTTTCATTTTTTTAAACGCTTGCCTCTAGTTCGACATAAACATCGGGAAGTGACCCGACTTCACCAAGAACCTGCCCGACCAATCGGTCAGCACGGGTCAACATGGGGTCCATTGTGGTCCCCACTCCGATAAGACCACCGGGTACAGCGAATTGAAGCTCGTTTTGTTCTGCGTATAAAGAAACAATTCTGGAATATATTGGGGTGCATTTTATGTTCCCACTTTCGTCTTTCACAACGATTCCGGGACGGACTTCGATAAACTGGTTTACCTTCAACACACCCTGTATACAAAACAAATTATTATTATTATTATTATGACAGAAATATTAGAAAGTATAAAAATATAAAAAAACAAACCTTGAGGATACTTCCACCAGCAACACCACCTCTAATTTCATCAACTTCAGAACCAGGCTTATTAACATCAAAAGACCGAATCACAATCATATTTGGAGGTGAAATGAAGTTTCTTTCTGGAATTGGAATCCGCTTTATTATGTATTCACACACCACATCGATATTATACTTAAGCTGAGCAGACACTGGAATGACTGGTGCACCATCAGCAACAGTTCCCTGAAAAAAATAACTTTTAACTTATAATAATATTTCATAGTGAAGACCAAAATGAAAAAAGGGAATAGAAAGATAACCTGGATAAACTTCTGAATTGCCTCGTGTTGATTAATGGCTACATTTTCTTGAATCAAATCAACCTTATTTTGAAGAATTATAATATGTTGCAGCCTCATGATTTCAACAGCAGCCAAATGTTCAGAAGTTTGAGGTTGTGGACAGCTTTCGTTTGCAGCTATGAGAAGTAATGCTCCATCCATGATTGCAGCTCCATTAAGCATAGTAGCCATGAGAATATCGTGTCCCTGTTGAAATTGTGATAAATAATGGTAACTTTTAAGGATAAATTGTGAATCTTGTTGAGTACTTACTGGGCAATCAACAAATGATACATGTCTCATCAATGTCATCTTGCTGTTTTCAAATCCAGGGACATCACAAAGAGGGCTGTCTTCTTTCCCACTTCCATAGGCCCTGTAAAAATTTGTATACATTTTCAATGACAAACAATGTTATAGTATATGACCAAAAAACCAGTAATATTGCTTTAAGTGTAATCTTACTTGTAACACATAGGTCGAGGACACCTGTCATCTTCACATTTGTAGATCTTTGCATTGGCATACCCGAGCTTGATAGTAATGTTACGCTCCAACTCGTTTTTAAAACGAACAGTCTGGATATGAATGAACACCATATTACCTCTTTGGAAAGAAATGGGGATAAAACTAAGAACTAAGTGTCTTAACTCTGAATCCTTGGTCCATTTATATGCTTCTATATAGTTCCAAGGAATTATTATAGAGGAGAGATAGTGTCATAGATATGAAGGTATTGTTTTGCTTCCTACAACTATTGGTTTGTTAGACAATTTATGGTTAACAAGAGAAAGTAATGACCTGAACACCAGATATTGCTTTCACAACTGTTGACTTGCCATGAGCCACATGACCAATAGTACCTGTTGATAGAGATAGAATCATAGAAAATTTATTTTCAGGCAAAATAATGGAAGGAAACCTATTAATTCATCAGCAGATCGGAGAAATTGACAGTCGAGAAAATCAAAGTAATTTACCGATATTGATTGTAGCCTGGCGAGAAATAACCTCCGGTGAGAGCGGATGTAGTTTCGTCACATCCAGCTTGCTCAAATCCTGCTCCATTAAACCTTTTCGAGACATTTTCGCTGTTCTTCAAAAACTTTGCACTATTCGACCTCACAAAATTGTAAAACCCTAACTCAACACGCAACCTGCATCAAATAGCAACTATCAGATGCTCTCCTTAGCGGTCACACGCAGAAAACCACCTAAATTGCAATTTCAATGGAAACAAACAGAATCTTGAATCTGCTTTTCCAGAAATGAAAATTTGTGAAGCGAAAGCTAACCTTTGAGTGAGGAAGTACCGAATCGCCGAGACGGCGTAGAGATTCTTTGATCGTTAGACGACTGGTGGTGGTGCGGTGGCTGAGGCGATAATATTGAGCAGTAACGTTGCTAGGGTTTCAGGGTTCTATAGCAAACTAGAAAAGCAGTATTGACGTCGCACATGACATACTGGGACTTGGCAACCCCGTTTTATTTGTCCATTGGCATATGCCAATAGAATAGCAAGGTACTTTCACTACTTTGCTTTAGGTAATACCTTTTATTTTTTAGATTAAATATAAAATTAATAATAGATTATGATGTATATTTTTCAGTGCGGACTGATATTTTTCGGTGCGGACCGGGGGCGACAATTCTTAACATGTAAATAAACGGGATTGGGTAATAGATTTTAACTCGTTTAATTAAATGGGTTGACATGATACTACACGTAGGGTTGGTCCAAACATTTTTGGGGCCAGGGAGAAAGATGAAAAAAGGCCCCTCAAAGACAAAAATATAGCAAAACCATTTATTAAAAATATTTTCAAGTGTTTTTCATTAACAATAGTTTTAAATATACACATAGCTATACCATTACAAAAATCCACTAATTAAAAAAATCTTCTAGCTTTCTTAGATGCAGAATAATTAATAACATTATCAAGATCAATTTTATGTTCAATATATTTCTCTATATTTAAGATGGTTAAACCATTCAACATCTCCTATGGTTCAGAAGAAATATCATTTGAATCTACGTCTAACACAGTATCATTGAAAAAGTTGTTGCAAACGCTATACAACATTGTTTAAGTTCATTTTCATTTAAGGACTTCGATTTCTTTGAATCATGTAAACATCTAAAAATTTTCAATAACTTTTAGTTGGACAAATCTATTATATAATGAAACCATTGTCATATCAACAACCAAAAATAATGAACCTTGAAATACTCTTTGACATATTGTATTTCTTCTTCATGATTAGTTTCGTCAAAATGTTTTTTTCTTCTAATAATACAATGTCTTATTGGAAACGTCGGTTTTATCCATATCAAACGCAATAGTTTTAGCAATATTCATATTTGAGGCAAACCCTTCGTTCATATAATTCTTAAAAATATCACTAATATTGTAATTGGTAGATAGTAGAATCAATACAAATATATTTAGATTGCAACTTCTGACTTACGTACCATATTAATAGCAAATAAAACCTCATACAAAATAACAATACCGAGTAAAAATCTAAAACTCTCAATAACACTAACTATATTTTCTACTTCATTGTTTGATTTTGGGTGATCATATGATCTAGATATTTCGAGCAAAGTCAGTCGTATTTGAGGAGTCTGAAATCTAATAGCTTTGATGCTTTTAATCGTACTTTTCCAACGAGTATTAGATAAATGTTTTACGGTTAAACTTTAAACATTATCTAACAACACTTTCCATCTTTTAAGTGATGTAGAAGTTAATGTATGTATACGTATACGCTACAGAACTCCAAAACATAAAGTGATGTTAACAAATGAAAGTGTCATATCACTAACCATAATGTTATGGTTAACATTATGACAAACACACTGACATATATAAAGCTATAGGATTAATTTCAAGTAGTCATTTTTTAATACCATATCTTCTTTTCATATTATAATTGCTATCATAACCTTGACCTATTATACCATTCACATTTAGTTTTAGCAATTTCAATGCATCTAATTTAAAAAAAAATACTTAACAACTTTTATCATCTACTTTTAAAAAATGTAAAAAATACTCAACAACTTATATTTTGTTAGAAGACAAATATATATATATATATATATATATATATATATATATATATATATATATATATATATATATATATATATATATATATATATATATATATATATATATGCACACACACACACACACATATATATATATATATATATATATATATATATATATATATATATATATATATATATATATATATATATTACATAGGACATAAAAGTTTTAGGCCCCATGGACTATGGGCCCTGGGCGGTCGCCCTTGTCTTCCGCCATCTGGACCGGGCCTAACTACACGAAAATTAATCGGGTAATGTATGAGTCCAACCTTTCAAGTCGAAATGACACAAATATCACTCGTTTATTTATATGCACGTTCTTTTTAATTTTTTAGGTAAATTAGACATGCTCAAAACAAAAACCAAATGTAACAAAAAAAAAAGTTGAGTTGTTTTGTAATCTTGAAGCTATTAATTAGTCGCCTGAGTTGTGACTTATTTTTTGTTTTTCATTTTTTTATTATAATCTCATACTTTGCAATCACACTTACACTCAGTCACTTCCCCTTACTGTTACTTCGCTCCTCTAAACTTATTGTGAATTTCGTCACTCCCAAACTACTATTCCTTCTAGTTTTTACTTTTTTCTTTACCACACCCTCAAGTCCACTTCTTTGAACATATTAAGTATTTTAATCCAGCATGACACAACATATTTATTATGTTTAAACCTTAACCCCTCAACATGACACAAAGTCGACACGAATATAAACAGGCTAACACGACACGACACAATAATTAAATGGGTCGGGTTAGGGTGAAACTATCTTAACCCATTCAAGTCTTAACCCGACACAAACAAGACACAACATGACATATTTTATATGCCTAGTGTAAACTTGTATTTTGGTAATTTTATCAAATAATATTAAAATTAACTTTCATTTATATGATTTGATAAATTTCTAAAATATAATATCCTAATCGGAAGGAAATTTCGGTTCATTAACTATTTTTGTAAAAAAATATTGTTATTCTATATATAATATTTTACAAAAGGTTAGTAACTGTAACTAACATCAAATCGGCTACAATGATTGTTTATTTACGTTTACTTTATATATTTTCTCTGGGAATACAAACTAAATTTCAAGGTTGGCTTAGTGGTTTGGGAGCTGTTTTGCAAACACAATGATGCAAATTCGAACCTTGCAACTGACAAGCCTTTCTCATTTTTTGCATTGGATCTTTTTACCCGACCCATTATAGTCCCGACCCAAAATCCGGCCCATGTAAACCAATTCGGACCAGCCCAATTTTCTTAATTGAATATAACCCCTAAACTTTTTTTTTTTACAATTTTAACCCTGATTTTCATTTTTATTTATAATTTTATCCTATCTTTTACATTTTTACAAATTTTCATTGACTTCTTTTAATATTTTTTTGGGAACTTAGATTTCACTTTTATTTATAATTTTTTCCTATCTTTTCCATATTTACAAATTTTCATTGACTTCTTTTAATAATTTTTTAGAAACTTAGCCTTTTATATGTAATTTTTTACGACTATATTTACATCTCATTTTACAATACAAGTTTTTTCAAATTTGTTTTTATAGCTTTATATTTATGAATCAATTTTGTTACGTGTTTATGAATGTTTTTCTAAAGAAATTTTATTACTTATAACAAATTTGTTACAACATGCTATATTTTATGTAAGAACCCGCGAAAATGTGTAATAAAATGTAAAATAATCGGGTGAAATAGTAAAATTTTGGAATAAGGGCAAATTAGTCTTTTGTCATATTTTGAACTTTAATGTAAAATATATTGTAATTATGTGTATTAATGTAAAAAAATTAAAGTATGATGTAATAAAAACTAAGTTATGGTGCCAAATTAGTAGAAAAAGAACTAGAGGGTTAAAACTGAAAATTTAGGAACTATAAATAGTGGGAAGAATCTCCCACTTCCCAGAAACTTATAGAAACATCGGGAGAGAACGAGAGAGAGCTTGAAGGCACGGGAACTTGAGGATTGGTAGAAGTGAAGCAAGAATCGGAGAATTTTGGTTGAAGAATTGAAGATATCAAGCTAAAAACAAGGTTAGTGATCAAATTCTTGAACCATAAGCATGTGTGTTCATCCCGGGACAAACTGAAATCTGAATTCATAGTCATGGTTCAGGTTGTTCCTATGATTTCCTCCATCTAAACAAGTTTAAACAACTAAGTAAACGCACAAATCTCAAGGGTGTTGAGGAATTGCCAAATTGGGGGTTTTGAGCTTAAGAACCCTACTCACGGGTTCATGAGATTCAAAGCTGATTCCAGTGTTTTCATTAAGTCTTAGGAATCACTTAGGATGTATTAAGACATCCCCAAGTGATTAATTTCGAAAATTGATGTTTTTGGGTGAAAAATACTAAAAACGGGATTCTATGGAATTGAAGTAGGAATTAGTTGTTTTTATGGGTTAAAACCTGATGTAAACTGAAGGTTTTAGTCATAGAATGATATAAATTGGTTAGGCTAAGTATTAAGAGCTTAATACGCGAAAACAGGGGCTGCAGAACAAAAATCGGACCCGGAAACAGCCCAGCAGAGTTACACGGCCGTGTAATCTGCAAGGGCAACATTACACGACCGTGTAATGTTTTGGAAAGGGTAAATAGTCAACAAAATTACACGGCCGTGTAATTTTCAAAGCATATATTACACGACCGTGTAATATACTGAGGAGGGATTTCGAGTTTTTATTTTGAAAGTTGGGGTTAGACTTATCCGTTTGACCTCAAATTTTAAACATAAGTCCCTTATGGTCCAAAACTTTGTAGAAAATTGTCGGAACCGAAATACGACCTCCCGAGGTACTGTAGTAAAATACGCGTATTTCGGGAAAATTTACAAATAAAAGAAAGTTATTATAATGAAAGTCTTAGTCTAATTATGACCCGTAGTTGCATAGTATGGCACTCTTGTGCTGTAAAGTTAGTTGTTATATATATATAAATTGAATATAAACGAATATCTTGTAAATAATAGGTGGTGGTTCAAATACGGTGAACCAAGCAAAGGAAAAAGGAGTGCAAAAGACTAACTGATTCCTAGGTGACTCGAGGTGAGTGTTATGTGGATTTTCTGATACATAGCAAAAATGAATTTTATTTAAAATGTTTTGGAGTCAAAGTGGTTTTATGACTTAAAAGTATTTTATGAACAATATGATTATAATGTGATTGGCCCATGATGATAAGTTGCTTAGTATCCGGATAAAGACCACTGCCTGCTGCGGTAGGGGTGGCAATAAGACACTACTGGGATGGTACCTCCCGTCGCGAAGTAGTTGTCTTACCTTGATACATGAATCCGTTTCATGCTATTGGGGATGTAGTTATACGGGTGCGTCTCGTATAAAACCTACGGGTGCGCTCGTAGGAATACACCATCACAGAATAAGGAATTCCTATGGGTGCGCTCATAGGAAATAAAATATTGGAAAGTTTAAAGAATGAAATTATTATTGGAAAACTGTTTTGGGTCTAAACCCATAATACTCACGAGACATTATGTCTCACGTATTGTTTTTAAAAATGCTATGTACTCAGGTAAGCAGGATGGGCGTTAGAAGAGTCGGGTGTGGGACCGTAGTTCCTGTTGTACAGAAATGTAAAATAAACAGGTTTGAACCGTGGTTTGATGCAAGTTTGTGATACCCCGTTTGTAAAACTTAAATGGTTTGTATGACTAAATATTTGTAATATAAGTTTAAAAAAAAATTGTGTGAAAATTGGGGTGTTACATTTTACATTTAATCGTTTTCAGGATTCCTATAATAAGGCGCGGGGGTCTAAACCCCTAGTTTATAACAATTATTCCTTGAAATACAAGAAATAATTCAAATAAATAAAAAAGTGATACATGTTTGAGACAATGTTAAATTAATAACTTAAAAACTGGATTTTCGAGCTTATACTTTAAAAAATGATTACTAATGTTTCGGTTATAGTTTAATTGCTAATGTAATAAACCAAAGTATAAACTAAAATATTATAAAATTAAAATATAGATTTTAAAATGTTTGCAAAATGAAATTGAGAATGTTAAAAATGTTGATCTTTAAAGTATATATCAGAAAGCTGAAAATAAGTTTATAGTATTCTATGTGCAATCTATCCTTCTTATTAAGATAAAATATACTTTTAAATTTCAAAAAAGGCTAATATCAATAAATGTCAATAGGTTTAGCAAATTTTTACATTGATTGATAAAGCATTATGTTATCCGTTCCCAACCACGTCATGAGAAAAGAGTTCTAGTAAAGAAGAAATCACGTAGAGTATGTGAACTAAGACATTCAAGCTAAACCTAGTTTATCGGATATCAGACTTTCAAGTAGAATGTCAGAAGTAGAAGAAGGGAGTGAGGCATTAACGAGTATCCTGAAATCCTGTGAGTAAGAAAGCCCCTTTTGACTATCTATAACTGGGGGAGTTCTCTGAAAGCAAGGGAGTGAGCGGATAATAGCCCCTGGCGATTGAGGGGAAATAGTCTGTTGTTGCGTCCCCTGCAGTGTCATTAAAGCCAGTAAAGGTAATGGTATACGTAGTTTGGTCGTTTTTATTTCACTGTCACATCAACGTTACATCATTCCCCATCGTCTTCTTTAACTTCATCTTTTAATGTGTTTTATACTCATCCAATCTTTCATCCTCTTTTATTTTCAAGACAAATAATTAATAAGAAAAGTAATAGAAAATAGAAAGTAGAGAGAAAAGATAGTTCCTACAATGTGGATGCACTCTCGACGAGATCGCCCATATGTGGGGTCATAAAGGCATGCGTGGTCTTCCCCGACAAGACAACATGTGCGAGGTCGAACCCTACTATATGTAGGGTGAATATAATGTTCAGTCTTAAAAGGGTTATATACATGTCTTTAAAAGGTTATACTCTTGAAATGCAACTAATGTACTGCGTACATGCATGCAGTTTACTAAATGAGGTAAGTTGAAAATATAATAAGGTTTTGATGGTATTAAAAATAACCTAAAATGTCAAATTTTGATATATATATATATATATATATATATATATATATATATATATATATATATATATATATATATATATATATATATATATATATATATATATATATATATATATATATATATAGGGATATGATCAAATATATCCATACAAGTATTGTGTAACCTTGAAAATCAATCTGGACCACTCATTTAAAACACATTCTTTTAAGAATGTACAAAATTTAGTTCATTCTTTTAAGAATGGTTAGAACTTATTATGTCAAAAACTTATTCTGTTAAGAATGTGTTTTTTTCATTGTTACGAGAATGAAATCTAATGGCCAGGATTTGGTTACAAGGTAACACAATAATTGTCATTCTTATTATAACCTAGCCCTATATATATACATATATATATATATATATATATATATATATATATATATATATATATATATATATATATATATATATATATATATATGTATAATAAAATATAAATTACCAATATAAATCTACATACCATACCAAAAGATTATGTGATTTTAAATCATGTAAGGTGTGATTTCAAGAGAGAGACCACCTTGAATCTGTCCCCAACCAATCAGACGCCAATGCTTCTCCACTCGCCTACTCAGCGCAATCTTCTCACCTCTACTCGTACACACCGGAGACGTCAGCTGCAGTTTCGCTAGGTCATTCTTAACCGCCAACACGCGGGCCCCAGTCGACATCGACCCGATATTCAACATCAGAACTTCCGCCTTTGACAATTTTGACACCTTCCCTTGCCTCTCTGTTCCTCTCGTCTTCACTCCCAACAACCGCCGCAACAGAAAAAAGTTCACATGTTTTAATTAACAAACAAATAAATAAAAGTACGTTGCCATTTTTGTATTTTTATTTTTTAACGCTTACCTCTAGTTCCACATAGACATCAGGAAGGGACCCGACTTCACCAAGAACCTGCCCGACCAACCGGTCAGCACGGGTCAACATGGGGTCCATTGTGGTCCCCACTCTAATAAGGCCACCAGGTTCAGCGAATTGAAGCTCGTATTGTTCTGCGTATAAAGAAACAATTCTGGAATATATTGGGGTGCATTTTATGTTGCCATTTTCATCTTTCACAACGATTCCGGGACGGACTTCAATTAACTGGTTTACTTTCAACACACCCTGTATATGATAAAAGATTTTTATCATCACATCCGATAATAGCAAAATATTTACATTTAGAGTAAATTACATTTTCGGTCCCTGAGTTTAGCTGGTTTTTTCGGTTTTGGTCCCTAAAGGAATCGGTTTCCAATTTTATTCCTTATTTAAAATTTTATAATACATTTGGTCCCAGAATCGTTAAACCTACCTACTTGGCTGTTAATATTTTTGAATTGACCATTTTACCCCTGGACCACAAGGGCGAAATCCAAAAAAGAACTATTCTATTGTTTTTTTATTAAGGTTTATAACAAAGTAACATGTTTCAAAATAAAAAGTTATATTGATATATAAATAATTTGAAATTAATGTATTAAGAAATAATTCACTATACAATGCAGACTAATAATATTATAATTCTAAATAATCATATACACATATTTATCTTATAAACCTTAACTAAAAAATTAAATAAAATTACAAATTCAGTCCCTGTGGTATACTTTTTTTCAGGTTTGGTACAGTGGTCCAAGGGCAAAATGGTCATTTTATGAAAATTAACAGTCGAGTAGTTAAATTTAACAATTCAGGGAGAAAAATCATTATGAAACATCCAAATAAGGACCCAAACTGCAAACCGATTCCTTTAGGGACCAAATAATAGCAATATATAACAAATGAAGTACATTTCTCATATTGGTAACGAAATGAAAGTACGTTGCTGTTATGGATAAAAAATATAAGTACATTGCTACTACTGGTATAGAAATGTAGATAAAAAATATAAGTACATTGCTACTACTGGTATAGAAATGTAAGTGTGTTGCTATAATGGGAAAAATATAAAGTACTTTACTCTGTTTACCAATAATAGCTAAAGACTTGCATTTCTTTCCCATAATAGCAACATAGTAACAAATGAATTACTTTATGTGTATTGGGTAAAAAACATAAGCGAGTTGTCATTTTGGTAAAAGCTAAAAAATGAAGTCCTTTACTCTTTTTACCAATAATAACAACATACTTACATTTCTAGCAATGTACTAGCAATCTTTATCAATAATAATAACATGTAACCCATAATAACAACATACTTACATTTTTTACACATTATAGCCACATACTTGTAATTCCTTTCCCACAATAGCATGTTATTTACATTCTTTACCGATAATAGCAATATTAAACAAATAAAAATACATTGCCCATATTGGTAACAAAATGTAAGTATATTGCTCTTATGGGTAAAAAAAGTTTAAGTACGTTGCGATTACAGGTAAGAAAATAAAGTATGTTACTATTATCGGTAAAGAAATGCAAGTAAGTTGCTATTATAGGTAAAGAAATGAAGTATATCGTTCATATTGATAACAATAGTAAAGTATGTTGTTATTCTTGGAAAATTTCCCATAAAGCAATGTGTGATACGATAGTAACCATGTTAAATTTCTACCTAAAAATCAATCTTTTTTACTTCCACCATATAAATAAAAGGAGACAAAGTCAAAGAACAAACCTTGAGGATACTTCCACCAGCAGCACCACCTTTAATCACCTTTAATCTCATCAACTTCAGATCCAAGCTTATTAACATCAAAAGACCGAATCACAATCATATTTGGAGGTGAAATGAAATTCCTTTATGGAATTGGAATCTTCTTTATTATATATTCACACACAACATCAACATTATACTTAAGCTGTGCAGATACTGGAATGATTGGTGCACCATCAATAGCAGTCCCCTAGTAGATGAATTTATAGTAACTAATATCTGATTACTAATGATATTCACAGTAAATATGAAAATGAGAAAAAGGAGCAACACAAAATAACCTGAATGAAAGTCTTGATTGCTTCATGTTGGTTGACTGCTATGTTTTCTTGAATTAGGTCAACCTTGTTTTGAAGTATTATAATGTGCTTGAGTTGCATAATATCAACATCAGCCAAGTGTTCAGAAGTTTGAGGTTGTGGACAGCTTTCGTTTGCAGCTATGAGAAGTAATGCTCCATCCATGATTGCAGCTCCATTAAGCATTGTTGCCATGAGAATATCGTGTCCCTATCAAATAACAAAATTATAAATAATTGCCTTTTCAAAAGCAAGAAAAAGGCAGTCAAAGGAATAATTCAAGTGGGCCCCGCTGAATAGTAATTAAAAATCAAATTCAAGTTTGCATCTGCACGTGGGAATTTCATTTGAACGACGATATTATTCGCTTCAACAATTTCAGGCGCCTGCAATGCGTTTTTCAACCTTTACTGCAAATTTTTCGGCTGATCATCCCTATAAATAGGGATGCTCATTTTACAATTCCAATCGTCCAAAAACAATCTGTTATATATATATATACATAGATATATTGTGAGGCTCTATGTATTAAAAAAAAAAGAGATATATATTTTTCAGTTCCAAATCTTTTAACCTCCTCATTTTTCTCATATAGTGATCATCATCGGTTGTGCCCGTGGTTTTTTCCCGAAGGGGTTTTTCCACGTTAATGTTGGAATACGATAACATAAAACAAACGCAGCGGAAACAGAAATCTAAATCGCATTCAACCAGAATCACAGAATCATGCACACTTTTGTAACTGTAAAATCAAGAGGGTTCAAGACATACCTTTTAAATCTCAGATCTGATTTTGTTAGGATGACGAGAGCCCAAAGTAGAACTCCTCTAATGTAATCGCACCCAAGACAACGATCCAGCACCCGTTGATGTAGTATATACCTTTGCTTGAAGTTTTAGCACGTAATACCTAGGGTTTTGAAAGAAATCGGCCGTATACCGAGGGGTGGGAGGAGGGTGACGAAAATTAGGGTTTTGGCTGCCCTTACAACTCAGATCTAGGGTTGTATTTATAGTGCTCCTCATCCTTATCCCCTCCCTTGTGGATATTTCACTTTAGTCCTTTATCCTTATTAAGTTTCTAATTAATATACCTTTACTTTGGTGTATTAATAAACTTAACCATTAAGTTTCTAATTAATATACCTTTACTTTGGTATATTAATAAACTTAGCCCCTCAAGTTTATTTTCGATCTCTTTTAGCTAAATCGTCTCTTGCGTGTAACCCAAAAGGACCCTACTATTTATAATAATATTACCAACTTGTTATAATGATGGACATATAACCAACAGTCTCCCACTTGCACTTGTTATAACAACTGTATGGTCTAATATTCATTAACCTAGTAAGGTGTAAGTCATCCTAGACAAATGCCGTGTTCATCTAATGAAACAGCCCTTAGGCAAGTGATCAAATATTCCTTTGTTCTACAAGATATCCATATGAACGTCTGGCATGGAATTCTGTCAGTCTCAAACATTCAAGATTATGTTTCCCGATAGAGATTTGTGATGACCACAACAAACTGCACTTATTGATTCTATATCAATTCAGTTCGAGTACGGCCGTACATTTGCTGTCAACACCAAATCATCGAGGGGCCCACGGATATCGCTTCTCCTGTTAGGGCAGAAGGAACAAATAAACTTTGACTACACGGATCTCGCCCACTCATCATGTCATATCTGGACATTCTCTGTATGGCTGCCAGTTACGGACAACGTTGGAGAAAACCAAGACATAACAGACTGCAGGACTAAGAATTAATGCATCTCCGCTTGAAGAATATAAGATATTACCATCTTAGAATTACTCGTGACACATTCCATGAAGTAATCTCTAAGTACAGGTTACTCCAATACTTAATCCCTATTAAGTACACATGAGAATTAGCGCATCTCTATGCTATGTCCATCTCTATGGACAATTTACTAATTCCTCTTGTCAGCCTTGAATCAATACTTACTCCCAAAAGTATGACCGACTGTGGACGTTTTGAATAATAAAATAATTATTCAGGAAGTCAATAAAACATGCAAAATTGGAACACAATGATAAACTAATGAAATGACTGCCTTCATGCATATATTAAGTTCTCCTCATAATAATCTTCAAAACAAATAGAGTTTCACATTGCTTGAGTTCCAAACACAAATCAAACTAAATTAAATACACTTAAACCAACTCATTTGCAAATCTAATGCCCATCGACCTAGTATGAGAATCATGCTTGGCCTGAGATAACGGTTTAGTGAATGGATCAGCAAGATTATCTTCTGATGTAACTCTACTAATCATGATGTCTCCTTCTTCAACGAGCCTCCGGATATAATGGTACTTCCGGTGTATATGCCTTGTGCGCTTGTGAGCTCTGGGTTCTTTCGCCAAGGCGACTGAACCCTCATTGTCACAGAATATCTCAATTGGACCATCAATGCTAGGAACAACACCGAGATCCCTGATGAACTTCTTCATCCACATGGCTTCCTTTGCAGCTTCATTAACTGCAATATACTCAGCCTCCGTTGTCGAATCAGCTACTGTTTCTTGCTTGGTACTCTTCCAAGTTACTGCCCCACCATTCAGTAAGAACACGAATCCTGACTGCGAACAGGAGTCGTCTCTATCGGTTTGGAAGCTAGCATCACTATAACCACTTACAGTGAGTTCTTCCATGCCCCCATAGACCAAGAACACTTCCTTCGTCCTCCGAAGATACTTAAGAATGTTCTTGACTACGGTCCAATGATTTTCACCAGGATTAGCCTGATAACGACTCGTCATACTCAAGGCACAAGAGACGTCAGGCCTTGTACATAACATGGCATACATGATCGATCCCATTGCTGAAGCATATGGGATTCGACTCATTCTCTCTCGTTCATCACTAGAACTAGGACATTGGTCTCTACTCAATGTCATACCACGTTGCATAGGCACGAATCCTTTCTTGGAATCCTGCATCTTGAACCTTTTCAAGATTTTGTCTATGTATGTACTCTGGCTTAAACCAATGAGTCGCCTAGATCTATCTCTATAGATCTTTATACCAAGTATGTATGCCGCTTCTCCCAAGTCTTTCATAGCGAAACAATCCCCAAGCCAAGTTTTAACACTTTGCAACATTGGGACATTGTTTCCTATGAGTAGTATGTCATCAACATACATCACAAGGAAGACAACAACACTCCCACTAGCTCTGACATATACACATGGCTCATCTTCACTTCTCGAAAATCCAAACTCTTTGATCTTCTCATCGAAGCAGAGATTCCAGCTGCGAGATGCTTGTTTGAGTCCATAAATCGACTTCACAAGTTTACACACTCTATTGGGATATTTGGACTGTACAAAACCCTCTGGTTGTGTCATATACACATCTTCTGAAAGTTTTCCGTTAAGGAAAGCGGTTTTTACATCCATTTGCCATATTTCGTAGTCATAAAAGGCTGCGATGGCAAACAATATCCTGATAGATTTAATCATTGCCACTGGTGAAAAAGTTTCCTCATAATCAATCCCTTGGGTTTGAGTATAACCCTTTGCCACCAGTCTGGCTTTATATGTGTGTACTTTTCCATCCATGTCTGTCTTCTTCTTGAAGACCCATTTACACCCAACTGTTTTAAGGCCAGGTGTTTGATCAACCAAGTTCCAAACTTGGTTATCATCCATGGATTTCATCTCGCTCTCCATAGCCTCCTTCCATTTGGTAGCATCTGGGCCTGCCATTGCTTCCTGATAGCTGGTAGGTTCATCGTCACCTACCATTGACTCATCACCTTCAGTAATATGTAAACCATAAAATTCAGGTGCATGACGTACTCTATCAGATCTCCGGACAGGAGGTGGAGGTATGTCAGATTCCCCAGCTGTACTTGGCTGAGGCTCAACAGGTTTTTCAACCTCTGATTGAGAGCTAGTGCCAACATCAGGTCCTTTATTGGTTGGTTCTTGAATTTCCTCAAGATCAATTTGGCTCCCACTGGCCTCTTGGTGTATCAGCTCCCTCTCTCGGAAGACTGCCCTTCGTGCAACAATCACCTTGTTTTCAGAAGGTTTGTAAAACAAATACCCAAAAGAACTAGCAGGATAACCAATAAAGTAACACCTCTCTGATCTGGGTTCTAGTTTGTCGATGGCTTCACGATGGACGTAAGCCTCACAACCCCAGACTTTCAAATGCGCCAATGAGGGTTTAGTCCCATTCCATATTTCAGAGGGTGTCTTGCTGACCTTCTTAGTTGGTACAAGGTTCAGGACTTTTGCTGCAGTCTCCAAGGCATAGCCCCAGAAACTGATTGGAAGCGTAGCACGACTCATCATGGACCGAACCATATCAAGTAATGTTCGGTTCCTCCTCTCAGCTACACCATTATGTTGTGGTGTTCCGGGAGGAGTCAGCTGTGAAACAATTCCACAGTTCCCCAGATGATCGTAGAATTCTTGACTAAGATATTCTCCACCCCTGTCGGATCAGAGGATCTTAATCCTTTTGCCCCGTTGATTCTCTACTTCGTTTTGAAACCTTTTGAACACCTCGAAGGTTTCAGACTTATGTTTAATCAAATAAACATACCCATATCTACTGAAGTCATCAGTAAATGTGATGAAGTACCTTTCTCTATGTCTTGTGGCTGATCTGAACGGTCCACAAACATCAGTGTGTATGAGGTCCAACAGATCCTTGCCTCTTTCAAAGTTCCCTGTGAATGGCGCTTTTGTCATCTTGCCTAATAAACAAGACTCACATACATCATCAGACTTGAGGTCGAATGATTCCAAAATCCCATCCTCTTGGAGTTTGGAGATGCGTTTCTTGTTTATATGGCCAAGTCGACAATGCCATAGACATGATTTATCCAATACACTTTTGGATGTATCTGAATCAACATTTAAGATTAAGCTATTATTTCTTCTAATGCTCACGATAGTTTCATAAATACCATTTGTAGGACATGCTTTAAAGTAAAGACAATCATTTTTGAAAACCAAAATATTTCCATTATCAAAACCAAAATCAAAACCGTCTCGATACAAAGCACTAAAAGAAATAATGTTTCTAGCCATTTCTGGCGAATAGCAACAATCTAATAAATTAATAGAAAATCCAGTAGAAAGCACGAGCTCGTAATCCCCAATCCTCTTGACAGCAGCCGTATGTTTGTTGCCCATGATCAGGTCAAGCTCCCCATGCCTTAACTTCTTACTTCTTCTTAGTCCCTGCACATCAGAGCAAATGTGAGTACCACATCCTGTGTCTAGGACCCATGAATTAGTAGTAGAAGTATTATGGAGTTCTATCATGTATATACCTGAGGTACCAGACACTTTGGGCTTGATCTCCTCCAGGTATTTAGGACATGTTCGCTTCCAGTGTCCCTTTTCTCCGCAGTGGAAACAAATGGCCTCATCAGGGTTTGGTGACGGCACTATCATAGAACCAGCCTTGCCCTTGTTGCTAGGGTTGGAGTTGGGGTTACCAACTTGACCCTTCCCTTTGCCTTTAGGCTTATTGGCTTTCCTTTTCTTGACTGCCCCTTCCCTGATTGCCAATACCGGAGCCGTGGAGCTGGAGTTCTTAGATTTAGACATATTTGCCTCGGCAGTTTTTAGCATGCCGTGTAACTCCATTATGGTCTTTTCTAATCCATTCATATTAAAATTCAGTGTGAACTGACTGAATGTACTGCTCAGCGAGTGTAGGATGATATCCGTAACCAATTGCTGAGCGATCGGAAATCCAAGTCGCTCCAATCTGTCAACGTACGCTTTCATCTTAAGCACGTGTGCACTGACAGCGGTTCCCTCCTGCTGCTTGCAATCTAGTAGGGAGATCATAGTGTCATATCGTTCCTGTCTAGCCTGCTCTTGGAACATTTCCTTGAGCTGGTCGGCCATGTCGAACGCCCCAGCAGTCTCGAAACTCTTTTGGAGTTCCGGAACCATGGTCGCCAACATGAGACAAGCAACCTCATCCGACTGATCTTTATGCTTTTGCCAAGCATCCCTAACAACTCTAGTTGCATCATCAGCTGGAGCCTCAGGAAGAGCTGTGTCCAGGACCCATTCTTTCTTATCATACCGGAGGGCGATCCGAAGGGAACGCATCCAGTCCAAGTAGTTTGATCCGGTCAGCTTATCCTTAGAGAGGAGTTGCATTAGTGAGATATTTGTAGCCGAATTCGAATTTCCATTTGTGTTTGGAGCCATCTATATGAAAAATAGATTTAATTAGTTTGATTAATCCTTAAAAAATTAATTACCCAAAACAATAATTTTACTTAAGGCTAGAATCCATATTTCACTTCTGGTGGTGAAGAGGTATGCCGTAGTCACCCCCAAAAGTTATTTAGGTAGGCAATACTCTTTGCCAACTTCAATCTCTATGAAGCTTCTAGATCTTTTGGGATTCATTGAATCTGATCAATGGCATGTTTAATCCCATCATGCTCATCCTCTCTCTTGTGACGGGTATGCCGCGGATCACGAGTTTGGATGGTAAATCGACCACGAAGAACCCACGTGACACTCGGCCCATGATTCATGAGTTATCGCGAGTATCACATCATTTTGGCCGAGTCCAATCCGACGCGTTGGCTATGGCACTTCCCACGCCGGAAGGGCCCGGTTAAATGTGTGGTTCTTTGTGGGTAGCATGAGATTTATATTTTCATAAAACGGGATTTTGTTTCGTTTTTGTTAAAACATTTTAACCTTTTAATTGGCATAAGGGTCAATTTAAACTTTTAAATCCGGTTTGAAATTGCCAATTTGACTTTTGAAAAAATCTATTAACTTTTAACAAATTTTTCTTACTTGTGTATTTTCAGTAATACTTTTATCTTGAAACACTGTTCTATCAAACCCTTTTGGTAACTCCACTCTATAAAATGTGATAGGCGGTGAGGGTGGTAAGCAATGAATGCTATTTAAAAACCGACCTCATTGGGAATCAAAGAGACCTCCTTCAACCTTCTACACATTTAGAGTAGGTGAGCCTAGTCACGGTCTGACCAATGTTTTTATTTTAAGTTATACATATAGATACAATTCTAATATATATATCATTTAAAATTTTAAGTATTCTTTGAAAATTATGTTTAACTATTAATTCTATTAAGCACGCAAGGATGCAGTGTTAATAATTAATTTAAACAATCATCTATTAAATTTTGAAGCATTTTAAACTTTGTGTTTAGCTATTAATCCTATTGAGCATGCAAGTATTCTATGTCAATGATTAATCTAAACAATCATACAATACTAAAATCACCATTTTATAACAAGAAATCTGATTTCAGAAAAATAAAACATCACGACCGCCGCGACGCGTAACACGAGAAAACGCGACGCGGTAATCAAAAGAAACCGATCATGACAAGAACGACGCGGCGCGGAACACTAGGAAGCGCGACGCGGCAAAACCCTAATGATCGTAACCTTTTAAAAACCCGCGACGCGATATTTCTAGTACCGCGGCGCGGACGTCGATCAGATTCGATAAATCAGAAAAAAACGATTTTTAACAATTTTAATCGAATCAAAACAGTACAAAATCATGATAAAGTGGCTCTGATACCACTGTTGGAATACGATAACATAAAACAAACGCAGCGGAAACAGAAATCTAAATCGCATTCAACCAGAATCACAGAATCATGCACACTTTTGTAACTGTAAAATCAAGAGGGTTCAAGACATACCTTTTAAATCTCAGATCTGATTTTGTTAGGATGACGAGAGCTCAAAGTAGAACTCCTCTAATGTAATCGCACCCAAGACAACGATCCAGCACCCGTTGATGTAGTATATACCTTTGCTTGAAGTTTTAGCACGTAATACCTAGGGTTTTGAAAGAAATCGGCCGTATACCGAGGGGTGGGAGGAGGGTGACGAAAATTAGGGTTTTGGCTGCCCTTACAACTCAGATCTAGGGTTGTATTTATAGTGCTCCTCATCCTTATCCCCTCCCTTGTGGATATTTCACTTTAGTCCTTTATCCTTATTAAGTTTCTAATTAATATACCTTTACTTTGGTATATTAATAAACTTAACCATTAAGTTTCTAATTAATATACCTTTACTTTGGTATATTAATAAACTTAACCCCTCAAGTTTATTTTCGATCTCTTTTAGCTAAATCGTCTCTTGCGTGTAACCCAAAAGGACCCTACTATTTATAATAATATTACCAACTTGTTATAACGATGGGCATATAACCAACAGTTAAATCCTTGTGTCCACATTTATTTTCTTTATCGTATTATTTTTATCTATTGTCGAAATAATTATTTTCATAACAAGTGGTATCAGAGCCACGTTGTTTTCTATGCTCATTCTCAATTTATTGAGTAGTATATCGACATGGCTACTTTGAAATACGATATTCCATTGTTGGATCGAGATACAAGATTTTCATTATGGCAAGTAAAGATGCGAGTTGTATTGGCTCAGTTGGACCTTGATGATGCTCTGTTAGGCCGAGACAAAATGCCTGCGTCTTGGTCAGATGAAGAAAATGATCATAAAGATCGTAAGGCTCTCTCTCATATCCATCTTCATTTATCTAACAATATTTTGCAGGAAGTTATGAAAGAAAGTACTGCCGCCGCTTTATGGCTAAAATTGGAACAAATTTGTATGACCAAAGATCTCACAAGTAAGATGCACCTTAAACAAAAAATATTTTCGCTTAAGATGCAAGAAGGTGGATCGTTGCTGGATCATCTTTCGACATTTAAAGAGATCATCACTGATCTTGAAGCTATGGAGGTAAAATATGATGAAGAGGATTTGGGTTTAATTCTTTTATGTTCTTTGCCTAGTTCTTATTCAAACTTTAGAGATACCATATTATATAGTCGTGATACTTTAACACTTCACGAAGTTTATGAAGCTTTGCATGCAAAAGAAAAGATGAAAGATATGGAATCCACTGAAGGTTCAAGTTCTAAAGGAGAAAGTCTGGTAGTTCGTGGCAGACCAACAGATAAGAATGATTCCAAAGGCAAGAACAAAAGAAATTCCAGAAGCAAATCTAGATCCATATGTTCCAAGTCATGCAACTATTGCAAAAAGGAAGGACATGATATCTCTGAATGTTACAAGTTGAAGAACAAGTAGAAAAGAGCTGCTAATCAAAACCCCAAACCAAATCAAGATGATGAAGGAAAAGCTACTTATGCTGCTGAAAATAATTCTAATAGAGATGTTCTTATAGCTTTTGTAGGGATCCTAAAAACCAATGATGAATGGATTCTTGACTCAGCTTGTACTTTTCACATGAGTCCAAACAGAAGCTGGTTTACAAATTATCAACCTATAGAAGGTGGCTCTGTATTGATGGGTGATAATGCACCATATAAAGTCACTGGAATTGGTTTTATTCAAATCAAGATGTTTGATGGTGTTGTCAGAACTTTGTCTGATGTTCGACACGTTCCAGGTTTGAAAAGAATCCTTATTTCTTTAAGTACTCTTGACCTTAAAGGGTACAAATATTCCGGTGAAGGTGGAGTTTTAAAGGTTTCAAAAGGCGCTATGATTGTCATGAAAGCCGATATCAAATCAGCAAACCTGTATCATCTTCAGGGTACAACAGTAACAGGTAATTCAAATGTTACTTCAAATTCATCTTCTATTTCTGATACTACTAACCTATGGCATATGCGTCTTGGGCATATGAGTGAACTTGATTTAACAGTATTAAGCAAAAGAGGATTGCTTGATGGCCAATGCGTTGGCAAACTAGAATTCTGTGAACATTGTATTTTTGGCAAGCACAAGAGGGTAAAATTTCACACCTCAGTACATACTACAAAAGGCATTTTGGAGTATGTACATGCTGATTTATGGGGACCATCTCAAGAAGCATCACTAGGAGGTGCTCGTTATATGTTGACAATTATTGATGATTATTCAAGAAGAGTTTGGCCATATTTCTTGAAGCTTAAATCTGAAGCATTCTCTGCATTCAAAGAATGGAAAGTCATAGTGGAAAACCAGACCGGTAAGAAGGTCAAAAAGCTTCGCACAGATAATGGTATGGAGTTTTGTTCAAATGAATTTAATTCATATTGTAAACTAGAAGGAATTGTTAGACACTACACCGTTTCTCACACACCTCAACAAAATGGTGTAGCTAAACGTATGAACAGAACCATTATTTCAAAGGCCCGTTGTATGTTATCTAACACAGGATTATCTAAGCGTTTTTGGGCATAAGCTGCTTCTACTGCATGTTATCTAATTAACATGTCACCTTCTATTCCACTTTATAAAAAGACTCCTATTGAAGTATGGTCTGGCTCCCCAGCAAACTATTCAGATTTAAGAATTTTTGGTTGCCCTGCTTATGCTCATGTTGATAATGGAAAATTAGAACCCAGGGCAATTAAATGTATCTTTCTTGGTTACAAGTATTTTGTGAAAGGATATAAGTTATGGTGTCCTGAAACTAAAAAGATCGTGATTAGTAGAAATGTAGTATTTAATGAACCAGCCATGCTACATAAAGATTCTTCTACTAATATTCCTGTTGAGAGTCAACAAAAGACAAGTGTGCAGGTGGAGCAATCTGTTAACTCAGAACATACACCAGAAAAAGAAAAATCTATTGATCAAAATCAATCAGTTGAGCAAGAGTCTTCTACTCCTACTCCTACTCACCAACCACAACGTTCTATAGCAACTGATAGACCTAGGAGGGTCATTCATCCTCCCAAGAGACTGATAAAAGAAGCAAATATTGTTGCTTATGCTTTAAACGTTACTGAAGAAATTGAAGGTATCAAAGAACCTTCAACTTATACGGAAGCCATTACTTCAGAATATTGCAACAAATAGATAACTGCCATGCATGATGAAATGGAATCTCTTGAAAAGAATGGCACTTGGGAGTTGGTGAAATTACCAAAAGAAAAGAAGCATATCCGCTGCAAATGGATTTTCAAAAGAAAAAAAAGGTATTACTCCAAATGAGGAAGCAAGATTTAAAGCAAGGTTAGTTGCTAAAGGCTATAGCCAAATTCCAGGTATTGATTTTACTGATGTCTTCTCTCTTGTTGTTAAGCATAGCTCAATTCGTACTTTACTTAGTATTGTTGCCATGCATAACTATGAGCTTGAGCAGTTAGATGTCAAAACTGCATTTTTACATGGTGAATTGGAGGAAGATATTTATATGGAGCAACCTGAAGGCTTCATTATCCCTGAAAAAGAGAACTTGGTATGTAGATTGAAGAAATCTCTTTATGGGTTAAAGTAGTCCCCAAGGCAATGATATAAGAGGTTTGACTCTTTTATGATATCTCATAATTTTAAAAGATCAGATTATGATAGTTGTGTTTATTTTAAGTCATTCAATGGTTCATCAATATATCTGCTTCTTTATGTTGATGATATGTTGATTGCTGCAAAAGATAAACTAGAGATAGCAAAACTGAAAGCACAACTAAGCAAAGAGTTTGAAATGATGGACTTAGGTCCAGCCAAGAAAATTCTTGGTATGGAAATTACTCGTAACAGACAGCATGGAAAACTATACCTAAGTCAAAAGAGGTATATTGAGAAAGTTCTTCAAAGATTCAACATGCATAAAGCCAAGCCAGTGAGTACTCCGTTAGCTACACATTTCAAACTGTCTTCAGCATATTGTCCAAAGACAGATGATGAAATTAACAACATGGCGAAAGTTCCGTATTCTATTGCAGTTGGTTCTCTAATGTATGTCATGGTATGTTCTCGCCCTGATTTATCTCATGCTTTAAGTGTTGTTAACATATATATGGCTAACCCAAGAAAAGAGCATTGGAAAGCTGTTCAATGGGTTTTCAGATATTTATGCGGTACTTCCAATACATGTTTACAATTTGGAAGTTCTAGTGAAGGACTGGTGGGCTATGTAGATTCTGATTATGCTGGAGATTTGGATAAAAGAAGATCTTTGACATGTTATGTCTTTGCCATTGGTGGATGTGCAGTGAGTTGGAAGGCAAGTCTACAGAACACTGTCGCCTTATCCACAACTGAAGCAGAGTATATGGCAATTTCTGAAGCTTGCAAAGAAGCTATTTGGTTAAGAAATTTATACGGTGAACTTTGTGGAGACACATCTCCCACAAAGATTTTTTGTGACAGTCAAAGTGCTATTTATCTTACAAAAGATCAAATGTTTCATGAGAGAACGAAACATATTGATGTA
Source organism: Cichorium intybus (assembly GCA_023525715.1). Classification (NCBI taxonomy): domain Eukaryota; kingdom Viridiplantae; phylum Streptophyta; class Magnoliopsida; order Asterales; family Asteraceae; genus Cichorium; species Cichorium intybus. The sequence goes on from CM042013.1 coordinate 46,117,884, forward strand.
CGTTATCACTTTATTCGAGATGTTATTTCCAAAGGTGATATTCAAGTTCAAAAGATTAGCACTCATGACAACCCGGCGAATATGATGACGAAGTCGGTTCCAGCAACTAAGTTTGAGCTTTGCTCAAGCTTGGTTGGTATGACAATCTAATTCCAAGGATTGTCGGCACATGATGATTTTATAATGAGGAGTTCTACAAGTGGAAATTCGTCTCAAGGTGGAGTTGTTTGATTACTTATTGCTTTTTTAAAGTTAAGGTGGAGATTGTAAATAATTGCCTTTTCAAAAGCAAGAAAAAAAAGTCAAAGGAATAATTCAAGTGGGCCCCGCTGAATAGTAATTAAAAATCAAATTCAAGTTTGCATCTGCATGTGGGAATTTTATTTGAACGACGATATTATTCGCTTCAACAATTTCAGGCGCCTGCAATGCGTTTTTCAACCTTTACTGCAAATTTTTCGGCTGATCATCCCTATAAATAGGGATGCTCATTTTACAATTCCAATCGTCCAAAAACAATCTGTTACATATATACATAGATATATTGTGAGGCTCTATGTATTAAAAAAAGAAAAGAGAGATATATATTTTTCAGTTCCAAATCTTGTAACCTCCTCATTTTTCTCATATAGTGATCATCATCGGTTGTGCCCGTGGTTTTTTCCCGAAAGGGTTTTTCCACGTTAAATCCTTGTGTCCACATTTATTTTCTTTATCGTATTATTTTTATCTATTGTCGAAATAATTATTTTCATAACAAAAATAAAAATCTTGTAACTGTAATAGCAACTTTCAAGGGTAAAATTGTAAATCGTGATGAATAGTTACCGGGCAATCAACAAATGATACATGTCTCATCAATGTCATCTTGCTGTTCTCAAATCCAGGGACATCACAAAGAGGGCTGTCTTCTTTCCCACTTCCATAGGCCCTGTAGAAATTTGTATACATCTTTAATGACATATGTAATGTTATGGTAAATGCTAATACACAGTAATGTTGTTTTACTTGTACTCTTACTTCCGATTACCCGACAGAGTAGGCAGAGTTTTACAACACTGGTAAAAATAGAAATGTAGTTCTATTTCACTGTCGTTGCTTCGCTCCAAAAGATAACAGTTAGTGAGGGGAGTGTGACATAATGTCTATGTGTCACTGAGGGGACGAAGAGTGAGTGGTGAGCAATCCTCTTGGTCTAATAAATGATAAATACAAACAAATGACAATTAATATTGAGAAATAAATGTCAATTCGTTTTGAATAATAAATGTTGATTAATATTTTTGTTATTATTGAGTTTCGTCTAGAGTTGGTTTGATCTTATGCAGCCAAACTGGTTATAAGACAGGTAGAGAGGTGTCCTGATATCAGAGGAATTAAAAAGAAGGAACAGAAAGTGTAATACCAACCTGATTATGTTGACTTCTTGACTAGAGATAACTATATGGATGAACTATTGTCCTTAGAGGTTTTATAACACTGTAACCACTTTAAACTTTAGTGTAAAACCTATGACTTAATGCGGATAGTCGTTTTTTCTATAACTATGAAAGAAACGATTACCATAAAGAGGTTAAATGGATCATGAGGAAACAATAATTATGTAATGAACTGCTTGCAAATTTGCAAAGGCAGAGCGGAGAGTAGAGAAGAGATTTCGTTTTATTATGGAGTAAATAGGACCTAGGAGGTCTTATATATATTAGTTCAAAAACCCTAGGATTCCCCCAAAACGTGGAAAGATGATGATGATAGCCCAACCAAAGACCGACACGTGACAATCATGAGACTGGGTAAAAACCTTAGGAGGGGTGCCATTTTCTTGGAAGCTTCTAAAAGTCAAACACATGGTAAACCGTTTATCGGGTCGGTTCAACATGATCCAACCCGAAACCGACTAAAAATAAAAGCTCCTTAACTCATATCGATGCGTGAATTGCAAAATACGTCTGCATCACGCCACTCCATGAACCTCACATCCCTCGTCCACGACCACATGTAGGTACATATGCAAGTTTAACCCATTCTCGACCCCACCAAATCCATTGAATGATAAGGACAAAAAAAATCCTTGCATACCTACTTTTGTCTCCTCCCTCACTCATTAAGAATAAAGATTATTGTCAACTTTGTAATTTGTTCCTTAAATCTTCCAACAGGCAACACCCCCTTCTGCTAGTGTTTGGATTTAAGGATCAATAACTTCTAACAATCACCTTATTTGACCATTAAATCCATAAGGAGCATAACCTTATCACTTTAAATCATATACAACATTAATAATAATAATGGTTTTGTGAGTAGCATGCATGGGGGTATGTAATGGCATATCTGATAACATTCTCGAGGAAATAATGAAAACACGATGAGTTTTTCATATATTAAACCATTGATATACTTGATGCCTCCTCTATAAGAGAACATTAAATGACAATGCTTTGTGATGCCCTAAATTGTTGGAGATATGCCCACTGACACAACCAAATTAGTAACGTTACTAATAAAGTGTGAGCCTATTTGGGTACACACAAAGCATAATTTGAGCTCAAAAAGGGCAAGAATGATTTATGCGAGTGTAAGACCATGTTTCCAGAATGACCAAGTTTGGATCTAAAAAGAATCAAGTTTTGAGAAAAGCTAGAGTGGTGCTTAGCGACGCTATATGAAAGGGATAGCGTGACTATTGAGATGCTGTTAGCAACAAGATCATGATAGTTAGTGACGCTATGTTGGTCAGAAGTGGGGTGGCACGTTCTTGAGATAGCACCGCTATCATAAGGATAGTGACGCTATATGTTGTTGTTTGCACCAAAGCCCTAGATTTTGGTTTTGGGCTATTTTGAAGGGCACAAAACCCTAGGTATCCGTCATTTGACACCCCTCAGCCTCCAGAAACGTTCCAAACCTTCACCTAGCTCCCTTGGGTGATTGTTGGTGTTTTTGCTCATTTTGGAAGGATTCTTAAAGAGAAGGAAGGTGTATGGTGGTGCTAGAAGGTGTTATTCAAGGTTGGATCAACTAGAGCTTCATTTCCTGGTCATTTTGTGAGTAAAGCTCTTTCTTTTCTGTATTTGTAAGGTTGATCTTGAGTTATGTTGATGAAAAGTGGATCATTGGTCCCTTCTTGGCTTGGTATTTGGAACTTGTTAGGAAAGTTCAGACCTTTGTGCTTCTTGAAGCACTTCTGGAGCTTTTAAGTCAAAATAGAGAGTGAGCCAAGCTCTCTTTGGTTGTTACATGGTTGTTTTGTTTATAGTTTTAACTTCTAAGCTTTTGAGACTTAGGTTTTGAGACTTGGGCATGCATGGTCATGTATGGACGTAAAGTTAGCATTTTTATGGATGTAGTGACTGTTTGAAAGGGTCCTGGAAGTTTTAAGACATTGGCTTAACTGATTAAAAGTTTTGAAAGATTTGGGCTGAACAGCGTAGATGGCACCGCTATCTATGGAGATAGCGACACTATCTCTGAAAATTGGGTTTTTATGACGTTCGCACATAGCGACGCTGCCCATACGGGTTAACGGCGCTATGTACGAGTTGACCTTGACAGTTAACTTTGACTTTGACCTTGACCGCTGACTTTTCGACCAATTGACTTTTGTTCAAACTTGGGGCTTCAGGGTACCGGTCTTAGAGCTATATCCTGTTTGGGGTTTAGGAATTTCTAAGTGAAGTTTATCCTTGCTAAGAGATTCGTGTTGTCGGGATTCGAGGACACATGCATGGAGTGCTGTCTAGCTTGACAGATCAGGTGAGTTTTCTCACTATACTATAGGTGATGTTACATGTATAAGTTGCTTTATGTCATGATATGCAATAATGTATGCTCAGGGAGACTGTACGCTACCTATGTGGATGTATGATCGAGTAGGGACCTACTGGGTCAATCTGAATGCTTAGGCTCCTGTGATTGGTATGTATATTTAGTATCGATACTAATAAAGGTGGTCGTCATGCGATGGCGGATCAGGGTAAGCTCGAGAGCAGGACGGATCAGGGCACGCCCGAGAGTGCACCCATTGAGCCGACAACGGGTGAAACGGGGTAAGCTTGTGAGTCTAAGTCGGGGCGGATTGGGGTGAGCCTGGGAGCCAGGTCGTTCGGGGCAAGCCCGGAGACTATGACCAGAATGAGTTGATTCAACGATAGACGGAAAGGGGTGAGCGTGTGAGTCTTTAGCTAAGGCAGATCGGGGAGAGCCCTAGAGCTAATGATGCTTGTGCCTTATGTGATGGATCCTGTGGTATTCCGGGAATCTCACTAAGCTTTGTGGTTACTCTTTCACCCTAAATGTTTTTCAGGTATATGTTGGCTTGAGCTTGGAGCACGGCACTACTATATCGCATTTGAAGTTTTGGTATTCAAGTCTCCACTAGATAACGTTTGTAACTGTTTTGATAAACACGATTTTATATTTTTTTTAAATACCAAATTTGAATTGAATGGTTTTTATTTCACAAACCGTTTTATGTATTTGAACCGCTTTCAAAAAGAATATTTTATTACGAAAATTGAGACGTTATAGCGAGACTAGTTTATTAATTCATCACTTTTGTGGTGGTTAATTAGAAACTAAAGGAGATAAGGGACTCAAGTTGTAATCAACATTTGAATTGGATAATATCATTATCTCGTAATTCAAATGGGAAAGGTATGAGATAAAAGATAAAAGTTTGACTTAATATTTTCTTCAATCCCACTTAAAAATTCGATTACAACTCGATAAATGTGGGGACCTTTCCCAATCACTTTTGGTGACTCTCAGCTAACACAAAAACACAAGAAGAAAGGATTTCCTAATTGTGATTGGTGCCTATTTCCTTCTAGAGGGTGAATTCAACTGACAAAGAAAAAAGAAATATCGGTTATCTCCATCTCTTGGACCCTATTTGACAAAAAACAAGAAAAACACATTTTACATGTTTGTTATTGGTGCTCAAGGAAGAACAAAAAGAGCTGCTTGTATTTTATTGCTTTCTTATCGTTTTGAGATGCGATCTTGATAGAGGAGTTCTATTTTGGGTTCTTTAAATTTCATCTGAAAGGTATTTTGTTAAACCTAACTATGGTTGTTTTGTTGCTTGTAATTGAATGAATAGAGATCATTGGTGCTATACTGCTATGTGATGGTAAAATTTTATTGCTTGCATAACGTGTTATCTTGGACTATGACATTCCAATAGTGGTATCAGAGCTGATGTTCTTGATTACTAGCACATTTAAAATCATTTTTTATTGAAATCATTGAGGTACACCTTGCACATGCAAAAGGGAAAATTGTGTGTGTGTGTATGATGTATACACATCAAGTTTCACGGTTTTGAATAATAAATAATTTTTTATTCAAAACGTTGATTTATATTGTTTTCCCCAATGTTTTCATCCATATATATATATATATATATATATATATATATATATATATATATATATATATATATATATATATATATATATATATATATATATATATATATATATATATATATATATATATATTTACAAATTTATAAAGACACCAAAATCTTTTCCTTGTATAATTTTGTCCCTTAATGGACATTTTACTTAAGAAATTTTTTTTTTCACCTTCATTTAATATTGCTTATTTATCTTCACCCGTCTTTACTTCTTATTTATTTACTCATTCATTACTTTCTAAATAATCCACTGTTATTTCTTCTTTACAGAAGTTTTACAACGTCTTATTTCTCTTACATTTGTTTTTAAATCTTTTACACTTCAGTTTATCCTTCTTTATCTCTATTACCCACTACTAACTCATTATTATTTATAAAAGATGTATTTTCCTCCTTCTTGTTACACTTCACATTCTTACTTTTCTGATTGGGACAAAATTTGTCGAATTATCATATTGTTCACGAGAATCTGCTTATCTCGTTCTGAAAGTGTTGAAACGATATACCGCTTTTTATTTTAACAATTAAACATCATTAAATTTCTTTCTATGTATAATACACCATATTTAACCTTATAAACTTGTACAGTTTTACTGTTGAAGTTGTTCTATTATTTCGGTCAACTTCCTTCTCGATTCACACTTTTAAGAAAAATCATTTTTCACATACTTTTTACTCATTTCCTATACATTATATGTATTACCTTCTCTAATATTTGTCTTGTATCATTCTTTACTTGTATTACTTTCATATTCAACATATAATCAACTTAGATATTTCTTTCATCCTCTTTTATGAGATTTCGGTCTCATTACTCATTACTTATTCGTATAAACATGTCTTTCTCATTTCTTCAATTTTTGTACAATACTTTTATATGTATACTTTTCTTTCCTTTTTGGATACTCCACGTATCCTTCTCATATTAATACTTTATATTTTAGTATTTTTTTGGCAATTCTATTTCTCACATTAGTGCTTAGTTTAGCACATAATCTTCTGTTTACTCTTTCCTCACGGTATCTAAATTGTTTACCATGATTGATTCGAAATTTATTTTTCTTCAATTTACTTATGGAACTTCATACATGTTGTATACTATAATTCACATTCCCATACTTACTTCATTTTTCATAATATTACTACCTTGTGGTGTATTTATGTTTTACAAACCACATTCATTAACTTCTTGACATATACTTACAAGTTCTTAGTTGCATAATATACACATATATATGCTGCTCAGTAGGCGCGGTGCGCCACTGCGGCAGAGTGAAAATGCATTTTTTCTTCAAACCATTTATATTACATAAAAGCATATTTTACAAAATACGGTTCAACAAAAACCATTGTACTTGTTTAAATACACAAGGGGGATGTTACAATTACATATCAAACAACCATAAGTTTAAGGGAAATTGATTCAATCAAATACCAATACATGGAAGCTGTTGTTGGATTAGGTGTCTAAGCCATGACTTGTAATTGAACTTTTATCTTATGGTTAAAAGCAAAGTCCATTTGGGTTGCCCTCATGGGTGGAGGAAAGATAGTTCAGTAGAGAGAATAGTTGATTTATTAATTGTATAATAAATCAATAGAAAATATATATATGGTTTATTAATATATTTAAGTGCTAATATATTAATTAGAAACTATATTAATTAATTGAGATTTAATCTAGAATTAATTGGATTTAATTTGGAGATTAAATTAATTAATTAAAAGGTGCAGGGACTGGTTTGGTATTTATTCAATAGTTGAATAACTGGCCAGGAAAAACCAGGGACCAAAAGTGGCGCCACCTTGGAGGCTTCTCCAAGGGTTTGGCGAAACCCTAATTAGGGTTTGGTAAGCCTGGTCCAAGTGGTCAAAAGCCTTGTCCAATTGGAGGCTCCTTAGGGTTTCAGGTGTAACCCTAGGAGGCTATAAAAGGAACCCCCTGGCACCTCATTCTGGACGCCATCTTCTCTCTGGATTTACTCTGCTGGACTGATTCTTCCATCACCTGGGTGTGACTTTCATATGAGGCAGGATAATTTTGCTGCTGCTTAAAAGGATCATAAGATCTAAGGTTGGTTTTTTCTTGATTCTTCTTTAGAATTGAATTGTATCCTTTAGGTTCTTAGTTCTAATCTTCATAGAAGAAAACATAGATCAATATTAGGGTTGCATGTGAACCTTAGGTTATTTTGTGTTCATTGATTGCATAGAAACACTTCAGTGGTATCAGAGCTAGCTTGTTTTCTTGTGATTTGATTATGAACTGCTTGCATGATCTTGGCCTTGGTGTTTTTTGCGAAAATCCACCCTTGGTGGCCTTGAATGTTGACGGCTTGGCTAGGGTTTCCTAACCCTAGCCGCCATGCCCTAATGGTCCCCCTTGATTGCTTGATTTACTTGCCATAATAGTATGTTGTTATTTTTGGTAATAAGATCTTATAAAATAACCTGAACTTTGCTTGCCTGGCTTGTTGATTTCGAGAATCACTAGGACCATTGTAGATAAATTAATTTGATTAATTTGGTAATATCTACATTAGATTTAATTAATTTAATTAATTGATTAATTAAAGGCAAATTAAATCTGCTTTAAGAATTAATTAAAATTTTCAAGAAAATTAGAATAATTTGAGAAAATTAGAATTTAATTAATTCTAAAAATATTTTAATAAGATTAAAATATATCTTATATGTATTTATGATTAAAAGTTAATTTAATACATATAAGAAAATTGGTTAGTCTACCGCTAGTAAGCCTCATTCACAAAACTGTCCTATAAAGAGGGTATAAGGCGACTGACTATAAAATGTTAGTCTAATGGGTATCTACTCTTACCCACCGCTCTCCTGGTCAGTCGAGTGTCGTTAGCTGAACGGGTATGATAGAACCACTAAGCCTCTTAAAAGTATAATGCTATAATTGAAAGTACTAGAACCCTAAAACAAATCCCAATCTAGTTACTTTAGGAAAATGTGAATTTGATGCTACCCCATGAAATTGCACATTGCACTTTATGAAACGTTGGTGGAGCGTGTGTGGTTTACCGGCACACCAATAGGGGTTCATAAAGAGTGGCAATGGGTGTCTCGGGTGTTATCATTGTTGATGGAGCGTGTGTGGTTTACCGGCACATCAATTTGAGATGATAATGGATCCCGAGAGCACCAAGCTAATTTGCATGGTTATTCACACCCGGTTTGTGATCCTCGGCATCCCAGTCACAAACGGTGGGGCATATCCGAGATTAAACATGCTATTGAACAGTTCAATAAATCTCATAAGAAACTAGGAATTCCATTTATAATAAGATTATTTTTCCGCGGTGGAATCGGCTGAATCGTCATTCGCCTACCTTTATAAAATTTGCTTATAGATTACGGCATCCCTCTTCTATGTTGCAAATTGTTATAGTTGGATCCTAGCCTTATTTTATATTGGGTTATTATAAGGACCGACAAGTATCTAATTAAACTTACCTTCTTTTATAGATGTCTTCTGCTGATCAATCCGCTCCCCAATCAAACTCCAGTGTTCCCTCAATCCTCTCACTATGTTCCAGGGTTCAATTGAACGGGACAAACTATAATGACTGGATTAGAAACATCAAGATGGCTCTGAGGTATGAGAACAAAGAGTATGTTCTCGAGACCGAGCTTGTCGATGTCGACCCCGAAACTGCTACTCCCGAGGAAATTGCCTCGTACCAAAAACATACTGATGATGCAACCAAAGTGGCCTGCATCATGATCGCCACAATGAACCCCGAATTGCAGAGAATATACGAAGACTACTGGCCCTATGAGATGCACAAGGAGCTAGCGGAAAAGTTCCGCAAGCAAGAGCGCATCGAAAGGTGCGAAGTGGTCAAGGACTTCACGAACAGCAAACCCAAAGATGGAGAGTCCATCTGCACTCATGTGCAAAGAATGCAAGGTTACGTGGAGCGGCTTAGAAAGCTTGCGATGCCTGTACCGGAACAGTTGGCCGTTGACATAGTGCTTAACTCGTTGCCGAGTTCTTATGACCAGTTCAGGCTGGCTTATCATTTGAACAACAATCAGGCTAATATGACTGAGTTGCATCGCATGCTTCGAGTAGCTGAAGACGGGATGAAGGGTAAAAGTGTACCCTCGGTTAATCAGCCCGTTCTAGCCATTGGAAGTGGCAGAGGAAAGAAAAGGAAGGGCCCTCCTAAGCAAAATTGGAGGGAAAAGGTTCAAGCCGGGTCATCCAGTAATGGCTCGAGAACCAAGACTTCCCAAATTCCTTATGTGGCCAACCCCGATGAAGCAAACTGTTTCTACTGCAAAGAAAAGGGTCATTGGAAGAGAAGCTGCCCCAAATACTTGCAGGATGTCAAGGATGGGAAAGTAAAGCCATCGACAGCAGGTATATACACTATCTCAAAAAACTCACCATCTTCTAATTCTTGGGTCCTTGACACAGGATGTGGTTTTCACATTTGTTCTGATATGCAGGGCCTAAAGGAAAGCAGGGAGGTGGAGCACGGTAGACTGAACTTGATCATGGGCAATAGGAGATCGTCCCCTGTTACCAAGATTGGAGTTTATAGTTTAGTGCTTAGTAGTGAAGTTTGTTTAGATTTATTAGATTGTTGCTATTCGCCAGAAATGGCAAGAAATATTATTTCATTTCACGCATTATTCAGACAAGGATTTCATTTTTCTTTTGATAATAATATTGGATCTATTTCTGTTTTCAAAAATGGTATTTTGAATTTTACTGCTTATCCTTGTAATGGTGTGTATGAAACTGTGAAATGTGTTGACAATCTAGGACAAAGTGTAAATTATATTGATTCTACTAGTGACGTGGAAAAGGCATGTCTGTGGCATAGTCGGCTCGGGCACATCAGCAAGAAACGCATCGCCCAACTCCAAAAGGATGGAGTGTTGGAATCATTCGACCTCAAGTCGGATGATGTATGCGAATCTTGTCTGTTGGGCAAGATGACTAAATCACCTTTCAAAGGGTCTTTTGAAAGAGGTGAGGGTCTATTGGACATTATTCACACGGATGTGTGTGGTCCATTCAGATCAACCACAAAGGATGGCACGCGGTTCTACGTGACTTTTACCGACGATTTTAGTAGATACGGTTACATCTACTTGATCAAGCACAAGTCGGACACCTTTAAAAAATTCAAAGAGTTTAAGAACGAAGTAAAGAATCAATTAGGCAGGAAGATAAAGATGCTCAGATCCGACAGAGGCGGAGAGTATCTAAGTATCGAGTTCCTAGACTATCTAAAGGAATGCGGAATAGTTTCGCAGTTGACACCTCCCAGGACACCACAGTTGAACGGTGTTGCAGAGAGGCGCAACCGAACCCTGTTGGACATGGTTCGTTCCATGATGAGTCGAGCTTCACTTCCCATTCACTTCTGGGGGTATGCCTTAGAGACTGCCGCCCATATCCTCAATCTTGTCCCAACTAAGAAGGTTGCGAAAACACCTCATGAGATGTGGACGGGGAAAGCTCCCTCGTTAGCACATATCAAGGTCTGGGGTTGTGAGGCTTTCGTTAGACGAGAGACTCAAGACAAACTCGCAGACAGAAGTGAAAGGTGTTTCTTCATTGGTTATCCCAAACAGTCCTTTGGATATCTATTCTACAGACCGAGCGAGGACGTGGTCTTTGTAGCTAGACGAGCAGTCTTTCGAGAGAGAGAGCTCGTATTCAAAGAGGACAGTGGGAGTACCATTGATCTGGAAGAAATTCAAGAGTCATCAGATGACGCAACCTTAGGAGAAACTAGCAACCAACATGAGGATGAAGTTCCTGTTGGACCGACAGATGTATCCTTACCTCTTAGGCGTTCCGGTAGGGTTAGCATGCCACCCGAGTTTTATGGGTTCCATATAACTTCGGATGGGGACACTTTTGTCAGTGATAGGACACTGATAAATTTGGATGAACCAGCTAACTACCAGGAAGCAGTGGCGGGCCCTGAGTCTGCCAAGTGGAAAGAGGCCATGGATAGCGAGATCAAGTCCATGTATGACAATCAAGTTTGGAACTTGGTTGACAATGTACCGGGTCGAAAGACAGTCGGGTGCAAATGGATCTTCAAGAAGAAGACAGACATGGACGGAAAGGTACACACTTTCAAGGCAAGACTAGTTGCGAAGGGTTTTACTCAAACCCCAGGGGTTGATTATGACGAGACCTTCTCACCAGTAGCTAAGATAAAGTCTATTAGGATTATGCTGGCCATAGCTGCATTTCATGACTATGAAATTTGGCAGATGGACGTCAAAACCGCTTTCCTTAATGGGAAGCTGACTGAGGATGTTTACATGAATCAGCCAGAGGGTTTTGTCGATGCAAAGTATCCTAATAAGGTGTGTAAGCTTGAGAGATCAATCTACGGATTGAAGCAAGCTTCTCGCAGCTGGAATCTTTGTTTCCATGAGAAAGTCAAAGAGTTTGGCTTCTTTAGGAGCGAGGATGAGTCCTGCGTATATGTCAAGGCTAGTGGGAGTATAGTCACCTTTCTGGTGCTGTATGTCGATGACATACTGCTCATGGGAAACGATATTCCAACCTTGCAAGATGTTAAGGCTTGGCTTGGGAAATGTTTCGCCATGAAGGACCTAGGAGAGGCTGCCTATATTCTTGGGATTAGAATATTGAGAGATAGGAAGAAGAGACTGATTGGACTCAGTCAGGGTACATACTTGGATAAGGTACTAAAGAGGTTTAGTATGGAAAATTCCAAGAAGGGAGAGCTGCCTATCCAAAGTAATGCGAAGCTGAGTAAGACTCAAAGTCCGAGTACAGACGAGGAAATAGCTGAGATGAGTCGAGTACCATACGCTTCGGCTGTGGGATCGATCATGTACGCTATGACGTGTACTCGCCCTGACGTGGCTTTTGCCTTAAGCATGGTCAGTCGGTACCAGGGTAACCCTGGAAGGGCGCATTGGATAGCTGTGAAAAATATACTCAAGTATCTGCGAAGGACAAAGAACATGGTGTTAGTCCTCGGTGGCAGTGATACCTTGAGAGTTGAAGGATATACAGATGCCAGCTTTCAGACAGATAGAGACAGTGGTCGGTCTCAGTCGGGCTGGGTATTCCTTTTGAACGGTGGAGCAGTGACTTGGAAAAGTTCCAAGCAAGAAACAGTGGCTGATTCTACGTGCGAATCAGAGTACATAGCAGCAAGTGAAGCGTCAAAGGAAGCGGCTTGGCTGAAGAACTTTATCGGTGACCTTGGAGTAGTCCCGAGTATTCAGGAGCCCTTGGAACTGTTCTGCGATAATGAAGGTGCGGTCGCCTTGACAAAGGAACCGCGAGATCATGGAAAGTCCAGACATATCGACAGAAAGTACCACTACATCAGGCATAGGGTAGAAGAAGGTCACCTCCTTGTAAAGAGGGTATCATCGGAAGATAATCCTGCAGATCCCTTGACAAAGGCTCTGAGTAGGATTAAGCATAATCAGCATGCTAGGAGCATTGGATTAAGAGATGATATAAGTTTTAGTAATTAGATAGATTCGAAACTTGTAACAATGTATTGTATTTGACTCTTGTGATTTAATAATAGAGATTTATTATGGTTCACTACTCTTGTCAGTACTTTATCATTGTGTTTCATTTTTCATGTTTTACTTCCTGAATAATTGGATTATTCAAATATCCACAGTCGATTACACTTTAAGGGAGTAAGTGTGAAGTAAGACTGTCATGAATTGGTAATAGATTGTCTAAGGAGTTAGACATTGCAATTGGATTGCTGAACCATTCGTGAGTACTTGGAAATGGAGATTTGAGTATTGGATAAACCCGCGCTCAATGGATTGCTTCATGGATTACATCACGAGCAATGTTGAGACGATAATATCTTTTGATCTTTAAGCTAAGACATATGAGTTATGATTTATTAGACGGTTGTTCATTGATAATATGAAAACGCATCGGTAACTCGGTGTTATAAAACGTATTGTTGTGAGTGATTTGTCTGGTAAAAGACATAAGTATATGAGTCGAAGTTTATTCGTCCCTTGACCCTAACGGGAAACAGATATCTGTAGGCCTCTCGATGATTTTGAAGTTGACTAAAATGGTTGGCCAACCGGGACTAAATTGGTAGTCTAAGAGTCATATGCAAATCGGAAATCGAGGAACAGTGAATCAGACCAGATTGATTTTATCCATGTCTTGGGTCTGAAAATATCTTGTTGGACGGAGGATCATCTGATCACTTATCTTTGGACAGAACTGACTGGGTCAGAGTTCAGACAATTAAAGTCATAGACTTATCCAAGTGGGAGACTGTTGGATTAGGTGTCTAAGCCATGACTTGTAATTGAACTTTTATCTTATGGTTAAAAGCAAAGTCCATTTGGGTTGCCCTCATGGGTGGAGGAAAGATAGTTCAGTAGAGAGAATAGTTGATTTATTAATTGTATAATAAATCAATAGAAAATATATATATGGTTTATTAATATATTTAAGTGCTAATATATTAATTAGAAACTATATTAATTAATTGAGATTTAATCTAGAATTAATTGGATTTAATTTGGAGATTAAATTAATTAATTAAAAGGTGCAGGGACTGGTTTGGTATTTATTCAATAGTTGAATAACTGGCCAGGAAAAACCAGGGACCAAAAGTGGCGCCACCTTGGAGGCTTCTCCAAGGGTTTGGCGAAACCCTAATTAGGGTTTGGTAAGCCTGGTCCAAGTGGTCAAAAGCCTTGTCCAATTGGAGGCTCCTTAGGGTTTCAGGTGTAACCCTAGGAGGCTATAAAAGGAACCCCCTGGCACCTCATTCTGGACGCCATCTTCTCTCTGGATTTACTCTGCTGGACTGATTCTTCCATCACCTGGGTGTGACTTTCATCTGAGGCAGGATAATTTTGCTGCTGCTTAAAAGGATCATAAGATCTAAGGTTGGTTTTTTCTTGATTCTTCTTTAGAATTGAATTGTATCCTTTAGGTTCTTAGTTCTAATCTTCATAGAAGAAAACATAGATCAATATTAGGGTTGCATGTGAACCTTAGGTTATTTTGTGTTCATTGATTGCATAGAAACCCTTCAGCTGTATCCAGCTCTACTCCTTTGCACCCTAGGGCTTATTTCACAACTCTAAACTATCTTACAACTTTGTACCTGAACCTGGAATACATGGCATAAAATAGAATACGTAAGACAAAAATGTCTCGTGAGTTACATGAGTTTTAGACACAAACATTTAATCTTCTTTTTCAACCTTTTATAAAAATCTTATAATATAAACATTTGCCAAAACTTTATAGTATTAATATACTATAACTTTTTATCTTTCAAAACCATTTTATATATTTCAAAACTATTTTATATCTTTCAAAACTAGCTTCTTTCATACTTTCTTTGACTGGTTTTATAAACTTGCTGAATTTTTATACTTAGGGCTTTAATCACTATAAGTGATACCCCAAGTCTCTACAGCTAGAAAGAACGGATCAATCCTCACAGTAGAAGTGCTGAGGCAGCCTACTTCGCGAAGGGGTTTTCCCCAGTAGACTCCTTACCTAACCCGGGTAGGTTGGAACATAGTTCCCTTACTAACATTGCTAGCTACAATACCAGTCATATATAAAAATACTTTCTGAAAACTGAAACAGTACTTGTACACATATTGGCTAAATGCCAAGCTTTAGACTTAAACATGGTTTTACCATAATCTAGGCTATTGCCAAAATCATACTTTCAAACATAGCAGTTTACTTTCCATATAAACTAGGAAATAAATCATTCTTGCAAATATTTTCACACATAAAAATATTATATGGAAATCTGAAAAATACTTACTTGCTTGCCATGTATCCCAAAATGAATAAAAATGCTACATGTACTCACCTTATAACTCTTGAAAAGTCGATTAGACGTCCCTCGGTTCTTTACCCTTTCGGTGTCCAATTATTTGACTTGCACCTATATATAGTATATGATACATTAATTTACATTCTAATTGACTCTATAACATGTTAGAGTCCTTATTATACCATTAATGGTCAAAACAAGTGTATAACTTTTAAATACCCAACTTTAATTAAATTGTATATTATACGTATTTTACTACAGTACCCTCGGAGGGTCGTATTTCGATTCTGAAAATTTTCTGTGAAGTTTTGGACTATTTTGGACCTATGTTCAAAATTTGGGGTCATTTGAACAAGTATAGGACCAAATCCCAAAAACCAAATTCACTTGGCAGGGGACTTGAAGAAAAACTGCATTTTCACTCTGCCGCATAGGCGCACTGCGCCCAGGTGAGGGGCGCATCGCGCCTGCTGTGCAGCAGTCCAGTTTTTCCCGATTTTTATGCTACAATTTCCATTTTTCTCACATTAAGTGCTTAATACTCTACTTAATCGATAGGGGTTTGTTCCAAGACCAAAACCCTTCATTTAATACAAGTTTTAAACCATTGAAATCATGCTAATCACAAGAACCCCCAATCTAGGGTTCTTGATCAAAATCCCAATTCTTGAGAAATAGCAATCTACTTCCATTTTCTTGAATTAAGTCCTTTTAGCATGACTTACTGGAAGTGTTAAGCCATTTAAACTACATGATTCATGACTGAAATTACAATTTCAGTTCATCCCGTAAAGAACCAACTCAAGGATTGAAGCTAGAAACTTGTTTACTAACCTTGGTTTTGATTATCTCTTCAATTCTTGTTGAAAATCTCCTTGTTCTTCTTCCTAGCCTTGCTCTCGGTTCTTCCAGAGGTTTCTCCCGTGGTCTCTCTACTGATTTTATGATGATAATGAGATATTTTTCTCATTTTTTATATTTTCCAAATTTTCAGTTTTGGTCCCTAAACTTGCATTCCTTGGTCTTTTGACACTAACACTAAGGTTGGCCACATAAAACTGTAGTTCTTACATTTTTAGTCCTAAATTATAAATAAATTTTTATAATAATTTCTGCATATGGTCAAATGACCAATTTACCCTTTTTAATCAAGATTCACTATTCACGCGGTGAAAAATCCAAATTTCGCATAAACTCTTATTGTTTATATTATTATCTCACATATACATATTATTTTACATAATGGTCTTATAATTTGTCAAAAGACCGTTTTACCCTTTTTATGGTAAAATGACTAAATTACCCTTACACCATAATTTCTCATAAATTACATACAAACTTTACATTACACACATCTTATTTTACATATTTATATTATAAATTTTTGGTCGTTTCAACTACCTCCCCCTAATTAGGATTCCGTCCTCGGAATCACTTCAAAATCTGTGAAATTAGGGTATCTTTTCTTCAAGCTTTCCAAAGTTTCCCAAGTCAAATCCGAGCCCAATGAATGCTTCCACTTGACCAATACTAGGTCAATTTCTTTGTTCCTTAGCTTCTTGGTTTTCACCTTTAACATTGCTTCTAGTTCTTCAACTAGTCGGTTGGGTGTTTCCACCCTTACTTCTTCTAAAGGAATGGTTAACTCTTTCTTTCCAAAGTACTTTTTGAGATAACATACATGAAATGTATCATGTATTCCTTGGAGTTCCAGTGGTAGTTCTAGTTTGAATGCTTGCATGCCAACTCTTTTCAAGATTTTGAAGGGTCCAATATATCTTGGACTCAACTTCCCTTTCTTGCCAAATCTTATCACCCCCTTCCAAGGTGATACTTTTATCATCACCAAATCACCTTCTTTTAGGTCATAGGGTCTTTTCTTCAAATTTGAGTAGCTTCTTTGGCGATCTTGTGTAGCTTTCATGTTGGTCTGTATTACAACAATCTTTTCATTCGTCATTCTTACAATTTCTGGCCCAGTGAGTTTTGTTTCACCAGCTTCTAACCAACACACTGGCGTTCTACATTTTCTACCGTATAACGCTTCAAAAGGCGGCATCTTGATGCTTGAGTGATAGCTGTTGTTATACGAGAATTCTACTAATGGTAGGTGCTCATCCCAACTACCTGCAAAATCAATGGCACATGATCTCAACATGTCCTCCAACGTCTGGATAGTACGTTCGCTTTGCCCATCTGTCTGAGGATGGTAGGCTGTACTCATCTTAATTCGAGTTCCCATCTTTTCTTGTAGAGAATCCCAAAAGTTAGACGTGAACCGAGGATCTCTATCTGATACTATAGACAAAGGTGCTCCATGAAGTCTAATTACTTCATCAATGTATAACTGAGCCAATTCTCCAAGTGGGGTAGTTTCTTTGATTGCGAGGAATAAGGCGCTCTTGGTCAGTCTATCGACAATGACCCATATACTGTCATGTCCTCTTCGCGTTCTTGGCAGCCCCATGACAAAATCCATGGTCACTTCTTCCCACTTCCCTGCTGGTATCTGCAACGACTGCGCATTACCATACGACACCTGATGTTCTGCTTTTACTTGTGCACAAGTCTCACAGTGGGATATGTACTTTGCTATTCTCTTTTTCATTCCTGGCCACCAGTAATGCTGCTTCAAATCTTGATATGTTTTCGTACTTCCAGGATGTATAGAATACCTGGATTTGTGAGAATCATCCAAGACTATTTTTCTGGTTGCTCCATATTTAGGAACCCAAATACGTCCCTTAAAAGTGCGCAACCCTTGAGTATTCACTTCAAACACCACCTTTTTCCCAAGCTTTTCTTTCTTTATATTCTCTTCGGTTAAAGCACTATCTTGAGCTTCTTTAATCTTTTGAATTAAAGTTGAGATTACTTCTATTCTCATGGATCTCCCTTTAACAACTTTTTCACGAACTTTTCGGCTTAAAGCATCAGCTACTACGTTGGCTTTTCCTTCGTGATATATTATTTCACAATCGTAATCATTCACGAGCTCGATCCATCGTGTCTGTCTCAAATTCAATTCTTTTTTAGTGAAAAGATATTGTAGACTTTTGTGATCTGTATATATTTTGCATTTCGTCCCATACAGATAGTGCCTCCAAATCTTCAATGCAAACACAATTGCAGCCAACTCCAAATCATGAGTAGTATAACGTGTCTCTGCATCTTTTAGCTGTCTAGAGGCATATGCAATGACTTTGCCCCGTTGCATAAGTACACAACCGAGACCTCTATTAGACGCATCGCTGTATACTACAAATTCTTCTGTGCCTTCTGGTAAAGATAATACTGGAGCTTCACATAGCTTCTTCTTCAATATCTCGAAGGCTTTTTGCTGTTTTTCTCCCCAGACAAACTTCACCTCTTTCCGGGTTAGCTGAGTTAATGGCACTGCTATTTTAGAAAAATCTTGAATAAACCGTCGGTAATAACCGGCTAACCCAAGTAAACTCCTAAATTCTGTAGGTGTCTTCGGTGGCTCCCATTTCATTACCGCTTCTATTTTTGCTGGATCCACTTTAATTCCTTCAGCTGAAACAACATGGCGTAGAAATTGAACTTCCCACAACCAAAAGTCACACTTTGACAACTTTGCGTATAACTGTTCATTCTTCAAAGTACACAACACTTCACGTAAGTGCACTTCATGCTCCGCTTCACTTTTCGAATAGACCAGAATATCATCGATGAATACGATAACAAATTTGTCAAGAAAATGTTTACAAACCCTATTCATGAGGTCCATAAACACTGCTGGGGCATTAGTGAGGCCGAATGACATCACTAAAAATTCATAGTGACCATATCGAGTTCGGAATGCAGTCTTACATACATCTTCATCCTTCACCCGTACTTGATGATATCCAGAACGAAGATCAATTTTAGAGAAATAACTAGCTCCCTGTAATTGATCGAATAAATCATCAATTCGTGGCAAAGGATATCGATTCTTGATTGTCACCTTATTGAGCTCGCGATAATCTATACACATACGCATAGTACCGTCCTTCTTCTTAACAAACAACACTGGAGCTCCCCAAGGAGAAAAGCTGGGACGAATAAATCCCTTGTCAAGAAGTTCTTGCAACTGAGACATAAGTTCTCTCATCTCTGTAGGAGCAAGACGATACGGCGTACGAGCAATGGGACTTGCTCCAGGAACAAGGTCAATACGAAACTCGACTTGCCTAATGGGTGGTAACCCAGGTAAGTCATCAGGAAAAACTTCAGGGAATTCATTGACCACTTTTATATCCTCCATCTTTTGCTTCTCTTTCTTCCCATTCATCACATAAGCGATAAATGATTCACACCCTTTATGGATGCATTTACGGGCCTTAATAGCAGTAATGAGACTTTGCATGTTCTTCCGACGTTCCCCATATATATAAACTTTGCTACCATCAGGCAATTTGATCGATACCATTCGTTTTCCACAAAGGATTTTAGCATTATGAGTTCCGAGCCAATCCATCCCAATAACAATATCGAATCCTTTAATCCCGATAGGTAGCAAATCAGCCTTTAAAATTCGTCCATTAATCTCAACCGGACATTTCTCATACACATGACGTACCGTAACTAACTCTCCATTCGCGACTTCTATTACACAAGTATCATCTAACGGTTTCATTGGTATATTCAGACGCTTACGAAATTCATGGGACACAAAGGAGAAATGTGCTCCAGAATCAAAAAGAACATAAGCAGGTTGTGAGTTTACAATGAGTGTACCTGCCACCACATCCTAATCCTCTTTGGCCTCTTCAAGAGTCATCTGAAACGCTCTCCCTTTCGTCTTTGCCGGCTCCGTCTTTTTATTGCTTGCAGTGGAAACTAATGTTTCATTCTTCTTCTTTGGACAATTGGTACTGTAATGGCCTTTTTCGTGGCAATTGTAACATTCCACTTCGCTAACATCTTTCACTTTGCAATCTTTGGCTTGGTGGCCCAAAAGACCACATTTGTAGCACCCACTAGTGCCCTTCTTGCATTCCCCACTGTGCCTCTTTCCACACTTCTTACATTCTTTAACATCACTTTGCTTAGAAAACCCCGATGAAAAACGACTCTTCTTGTTTGCTCCAGAGATTCCTGAAGACTTTCGCTTCTCCCCAAAAGCTTGTCGTTCTTTAGCCTTTTTCTCTATCATGCTCTCAACCCTAGCCGCAGATTCAATGGCTTCATCGAGAGTAGTAGCTTTGCCAACTTCCAATGAGTAGTCCCCCGGCAACCCATTAACATAACGATTTATTCTTCCAGCCTCAGTCGGTAATGTATCTTCCAAAAACGGCAACATCTCACAAAACTTTTTAGTGTACTCGTCAACTGTCTGTTTTTCCTTTGCAAGAGCAAAGAATTCATTGACCAAGTTCTCCTGATGCCTAGCTGAACAGAACTTGCCTTTTAACCGCTGAACAAACTCCTCCCAAGATAACGCATCAACAAACTCACTTCCCTTGGTTCGGCGGAGAGTATTCCACCAATTAAGAGCTTCCGCCTTTAGCATTTGAGAAGCAAATCCTACCTACATATCCTCTTCGCAACGACAGATGCGAAGAACTTGTTCCATTTCAGTCACCCACCGGATAGTTATTCGAGGGTCCATCTCCCCGTTGAACTCCTTAGGCCGACAAGACATAAAGTCCTTAAAAGTACACGCTCCTTTAGTCTTGAACTGTGGCTGCGATTTGGAAGAAGAGTCTCCCTGAGAAGAATTTTGTGTTGGGTTAGTACCCTCAGGAGCCACACTTTTCTCACTATCTTCATTTTGTGATTTAGATCTTTCGCCTAATCGTTCATCTAGAAGGCGAGTCATTTCTTGTCTGGTTTGTAATTGAGAGTCGTGTAATAATTTCTGGATTGCCTCCAAGGTCAATGGAGGTGGATTAGCCTCACCCCTAGAATTGCCATCATCAACGGCTTGGGGCGGTCGAGGAGGAATAGGAGGCCTTGCATTAGGATCTGGATTTTCCGCATACGATCCTTGACCACTTCTAGTTCGCATCTTGCTATAAAATTTCAAATACTTTAGTATTTCATAATATATCAAAATATTAGTTTACTACTTTTCCACCAGTTTCCCAGTATTCCCTCGCGGTTACACTAGGCTCAATACGCGTCCTGTGAT
The DNA here is from genome assembly GCA_023525715.1 of Cichorium intybus. Taxonomy (NCBI): domain Eukaryota; kingdom Viridiplantae; phylum Streptophyta; class Magnoliopsida; order Asterales; family Asteraceae; genus Cichorium; species Cichorium intybus. The sequence continues at coordinate 46,139,284 of CM042013.1, forward strand.
TATGATAATACGAGCCCATATTACCATAATCACCTATACATGTTGTTCCCAATGTTTCCACTCAGTTCCACTGTTCACTAGTATCAATTAGCTACTTTTAACTCATAAATATACTCATATAATTCCGTTAACAAATAATATCTTAATTCCTTAAGACATATCAATTTGTGTAGCTCACTCTAACTGACTATTTTACTAGTCTAAGCCTAGGAGTGGAATGATCCAATCCTAATTCGCTTAAACTATGGCTCTGATACCAACTTGTAACGCCCCAACTTTTTCAAACCATTTATATTACATAAAAGCATATTTTACAAAATACGGTTCAACAAAAACCATTGTACTTGTTTAAATACACAAGGGGGATGTTACAATTACATATCAAACAACCATAAGTTTAAGGGAAATGGATTCAATCAAATACCAATACATGGAAGCTGTATCCAGCTCTACTCCTTTGCACCCTAGGGCTTATTTCACAACTCCAAACTATCTTACAACTTTGTACCTGAACCTGGAATACATGGCATAAAATAGAATACGTAAGACAAAAATGTCTCGTGAGTTACATGAGTTTTAGACACAAACATTTAATCTTCTTTTTCAACCTTTTATAAAAATCTTATAATATAAACATTTGCCAAAACTTTATAGTATTAATATACTATAACTTTTTATCTTTCAAAACCATTTTATATCTTTCAAAACTATTTTATATCTTTCAAAACTAGCTTCTTTCATACTTTCTTTGACTGGTTTTATAAACTTGCTGAATTTTTATACTTAGGGCTTTAATCACTATAAGTGATACCCCAAGTCTCTACAGCTAGAAAGAACGGATCAATCCTCACAGTAGAAGTGCTGAGGCAGCCTACTTCGCGAAGGGGTTTTCCCCAGTAGACTCCTTACCTAACCCGGGTAGGTTGGAACATAGTTCCCTTACTAACATTGCTAGCTACAATACCAGTCATATATAAAAATACTTTCTGAAAACTGAAACAGTACTTGTACACATATTGGCTAAATGCCAAGCTTTAGACTTAAACATGCTTTTACCATAATCTAGGCTATTGTCAAAATCATACTTTCAAACATAGCAGTTTACTTTCCATATAAACTAGGAAATAAATCATTCTTGCAAATATTTTCACACATAAAAATATTATATGGAAATCTGAAAAATACTTACTTGCTTGCCATGTATCCCAAAATGGATAAAAATGCTACATGTACTCACCTTATAACTTTTGAAAAGTCGATTAGACGTCCCTCGGTTCTTTACCCTTTCGGTGTCCAATTATTTGACTTGCACCTATATATAGTATATGATACATTAATTTACATTATAATTGACTCTATAACATGTTAGAGTCATTATTATACCATTAATGGTCAAAACAAGTGTATAACTTTTAAATACCCAACTTTAATTAAATTGTATATTATACGTATTTTACTACAGTACCCTCGGAGGGTCGTATTTCGATTCTGAAAATTTTCTGTGAAGTTTTGGACTATTTTGGACCTATGTTCAAAATTTGGGGTCATTTGAACAAGTATAGGACCAAATCCCAAAAACCAAATTCACTTGGCAGGGGACTTGAAGAAAAACTGCATTTTCACTCTGCCGCATAGGCGCACTGCGCCCAGGTGAGGGGCGCATCGCGCCTGCTGTGCAGCAGTCCAGTTTTTCCCGATTTTTATGCTACAATTTCCATTTTTCTCACATTAAGTGCTTAATACTCTACTTAATCGATAGGGGTTTGTTCCAAGACCAAAACCCTTTTTTGATGTGTAACTCGGAATAAATTGTATCAAACTTTGCTATTTTGTTATATTTATATATTTTTAAATGAGTTCCTTTATAGTTTAGGGTCTCCGATTAATCCCTTAACCACACTCGACCGCCAAGCTACCGTCAAGCGATTTTTACGACATATATATATATATATATATATATATATATATATATATATATATATATATATATATATATATATATATATATATATATATATATATATATATATATATATATATATATATATATATATATATAAGATCGTTTTGGCATGAAAACAATATTAATAAAATTATAGCATGTATTTATTTGTTTATATTATTAAAAGTGTTTTTGATAATATAGAAACATATAAGATTATTTTTTCCTCAAAAGTTGTTTGTAATAGCAATCTTGATCAAAATTTGCTAATGGGTTTTGATATGCTTAATATGACACTAATCAGACCCCTTTGTGATCCTTTCCGTTGTCGCAAGGGTGCTGGTTGGTTTCATAAGCTTATAATGTTGTTGATAAGATTTTTTGCAACACTTTCTTCTATAATATAAAATGAATGTAAAAGTATTTTCCAAAATGAAAAACTAACAAATGATTTATTCATGACAAAACTTGAGGGTTTTATACATACAAAGTATCCAAATAAAGTATAAGCTTTGGATGTCCACTTATGGACTCAACAAAGCATCTCGTAGATGGAATCTCTGCTTCATTGAGAAGATCAAAGAGATTGATTTCTCTAGAAGTGAATATGAGTGGTACATATATGTCAGATAGGAGCGATGTTCTTCATTGTGTTGTATGTTGATAACATACTTCTCATGGGAAATGATGTCCCCTACTTTGAAAGGAGTAAAATCTTAGCAAGGGGAATGTTTTCATTACATGGGAAAAGTAGCTTACGTATTAGTCATCAAGATCTATAGGGATAGATCTAGATGCCTTATTGTGTTAAACTAAAGGAAATTCACATATAAGGTCTTGAAGGTGTAAGACCCGGTTCCTAAACAACGAAATTAGGGTTAAGGAACAAAGGATAAGGGTATATTGGCGTTAGCGCCACTATCATAGGGAGGTAAGGCAGGCGAGAATTGGCTCATGCCTTATAGTGACACTATGAGCTAAGGATAGCGTCGCGGTGTACCGTAATTGAAAAACCCTAGAAATCTCGGGCCTTGGTGTAACAATCAAAATTTGTATGCTATCTTAAAAGTTATGTGATGGAGATGTAATGAAAAGTTTCTATTAAGTCTTCCATTAAGTGCTTAATGAAAAAGGGTAAAATTGTACAAGTATGTGCTAATGTGGAAATATGTGAATTAAGTCATTTCATTAGCTCTTTATGATATTTATGTGTTGTAGAAATGAATGAATGAGAATAAGGATAAAAATTTAACAGTGATTGTTATTAGAAAAATTATGATTTTTGTATTACTTTGTAAATGAATAACTCAAGATAAGTTTAGAATTGGAAAAATACTCACATTATAAAAAATGAAGTTCTTGAAGACAGGGAAAGAATGGAAGAAATTGGAATTACAATTTAAGAAGTTATGAAAGGTTGAAGTTGAAAAAAAAATAGCTAAAAATCAAGGAATGGTCAAGTTCAAGCAGGAATATCAAAAAATACATCAGGAATTAGAAGGACTTCAGGAAAGTTAAAGTATAGTTCTCACTGTAAGCTTTCTGTACATATAAATTTTGTAAAAATTGGACAACGTATGAAGAAGTTATCGTCTTGGGAAAAATGGTAGTAAGCTGCAATAGAATGGCAAAAAGTTGAAATTTTTCTAAGTCTTGGAGGACATCTACGCGGGTCGCGTAAATTATCAAAGGGAAATGCAAGAGTCACATTCAACGTGGCAAAATTAATTCCAAGACCTCCCAATGTTACACGGGGGCTGCGTGACTTTTGTGAAGATTTTGTGTGTGCCGCATGAAATGTCATGTTGTACACTTCTGGGGCGCATGAGGGTGCCAAATCAGCTCTATTTTTTATGTTAGGCTGCTATTTATGTGCCAAATGGATCCCACTATGTATCTATGAGTTTATTGACATGAGAAGGACCTTTTCAGCCATTTTCCATCTCCTTTCTTTAGAAAACTCTCTCCAAGAACACTATGTGTGTTCTCCAAAAACACTATGTGTGTTCTTGGTGTATGAGTGTGTGTGAATTCAATCAAGCTACTAAATTCAAGTTAATCAAAGGGCTTTTTGGTGCAAATTAAGAAACACTTCCATGTAATATTTGGGTTAAATCTTTAAGAAATTAATTATGGCATGAACCCTAATTTTTGGGAAGTTAGAGATTTCATGAAATTAATGTTGGTATTGTGTTTCTAATGGTTGAATGATGTCTAGTTAATAAAAGTTCCACTTTAAACATCATCAAATCATCAATTGAGTTAACTCATATGAATGAAGTTATGATAAATGGTGATTGAATGATGGTAATTTGATTATGAATAACCAAAGAGTCAGTGTTGTAATGATTATTTGTTCAAGGAGTACTCTAGTAAAGTTTTTAGTATGGATTATTAGTGAAGTTATGAGTATAGTTGTGAATTACTTTATGGGAATGAGATTACGATTGTGGTAATGGTAATGAATATGTTTGTAGGAATGGGTCATTGAGTTATGATCATCAAATGAAGTATAGTAGCACATGGTCATTCTAAAGTGACTTAATGTATTAAGTGAATTAAGGAATCTACTTAGTGAACTTCGTTGTCCTCTTACCAAAACAACCATTGTCTACTGCGACAACGTTGGTGCGGTGTACCTTTTCTCTAACCCCGTGCAACATCAATACATGAAGCACATCGAAATTGACATACATTATGTCCATGATCAAGTTGCTGCCGGCTCCGTTCGTGTGTTACAAGTTCCCTCATCCTCTCAGTATGCTGACATCTTCACCAAAGGTCTATCAACATCTCTAGTCAACGATTTCAGGTACAGTTTGAATGTTCGGACATCTCCTTCCGAATCCTGATCAAACTGCGGGGAGACGTTAACAAATAGATTTCCCTTTGTATTTTGGGCTTATTGCCCACTTAGTTAGCCTCGGATTGCCGGCCCATATGTTGTGTGTATCTTGTGTATATATTGTGTTTGATTTACTGAAATATACGGAAAATGAAGTTCTCCAAATAACAGGTGTCTCATCAAGGGTTAAACGATACCAACATAATTGTCTTTGGAGATGTCTCATCAAGAAGAATCCGATAGCATCGAGGTAACAATTTCAGAGTTAAGCGATCAGGTCAAGGTGGTGCATGGAACTTGCTTTCCGACATAATAGTTGTGGATCATATCAAGTTTGTTTTGGTGAAAATTTGATATTGTTAATTAAATTAAATCGGCACATATAATCCATCGATTATAAATTTTCATTATAATTTACAACACTAATGACTAATGAGTCAAAATTATTGTTCTTTACATGTGTGCCAATTTTATTTTTTATCAACCATTTTGAGTCCATCCACTTAACTAATTGGATCGAACCCGCATTTTTATATCAAACATACGTTAAATTTTTTCTTCTAGATAGATGGCAAAATTGTTGTTAAAAACAAGCTCTACATAATAAACCATAATTTTTTTTTTACGGAACATTTAATTTTTTGCATTTGTTATCATCATGCATTTGATTATGTATTTATTTATTATTATTATTATTATTATTTACCAATGACCTCGGTCTACAAGAAACACAAAGTTAGTTCACCAAAGTTGGGGTACCCACTTACCAGTGAGCATGGTTAATTTAGCCTACCCAACTTTCCTAACCCTTCACGTTTCATTTCATTACATCTCTCTCCTAAATATTGCTTCAGTTTCCATAACTTCAACTCAAAAAATGGCATCTTGCTTCCACAATCCCGCCATCGAAGATGACTCCACCGCCCTCTTCACCGCCTCTGACAACTCACCGGAGCAATCCACCTCCCCTTCCTCCTCCTCCCGCCATTCACCACCACCACCACTACCATACCCTTCCAAACCATCCTACAAACTCACTGTCAAAAATCTCTCCTACACCATAAAATCAAGCCACCTAATCACACTACCATGGCTCCTAAACAAGCCAAAACACATCAATATCCTCAAATCAGTATCCTTCATTGCACAAAGCTCAGAGATCATGGCGATCGTGGGGCCGAGCGGCAGCGGGAAGTCAAGTCTGCTTCATTTTATCTCCGGACGTGTTCGCGACAACACTTTGGATCCCAAAACCACCATTTCACTTAACGATTTCCCCATCACGAGTGCCTCACAGATGAAGAAGATATGCGGGTTTGTGGCACAAGAGGATAACTTGCTTCCTTTGCTAACCGTGAAGGAAACTTTAATGTACAGTGCTAAGTTTAGGCTAACTGAGATGAGTTCAAAAGAGAAGGAACATCGGGTCGACTGTTTAATCCATGAGCTCGGTTTAACTCATGTTCGTGATAGTTTCGTAGGTGACGAAAACGATCGAGGGATTTCAGGAGGAGAGAGGAAACGGGTATCAATCGGTGTTGATTTGATTCCCGATCCTCCGATTCTACTCCTCGATGAACCTACAACAGGTTTGGATAGTAGCTCGGCCCTACAAGTGATCGAGCTGCTATCCAACATGGCAACAGCAAAACAACGAACCATTATATTATCAATCCATCAACCAAGTTACCGAGTCCTTCAATACATTTCCAACTTCTTAATCCTCTCCAACGGATCAGTAATCCATAATGGTTCCCTGGAGTCACTCGAGGGAACCATTAACGAGCTGGGATTCGAAATCCCAGCACAACTCAACGCGCTCGAGTTCTCCATGGAAATTAAAGAAACCCTAGAAACATCATACAACTCGAAAGAACCGGTTGTCACGTTTCAAGAACTTATCGAACCATCTTTTGCGACAGTGTGGGCTGAACAAACCAATGGCACGTTCCAAGAGCTTTTACGAAAAGATCAAACCGTCCCAAAAGCTCGATATAATGAAATTCTAATTCTTTGCACGAGATTCTGGAAGACCATATACAGAACAAAACAACTGTTCTTAGCAAGAACCATGCAAGCAGTTGTTGGGGGGCTTGGTTTAGGTAGCGTTTACGTAAAGGTCGAAAATAACGAAAACGGTATCGCAGAAAGATTAGGCCTTTTTGCTTTTAGTCTTAGCTTTCTTCTCTCTTCAACAGTAGAAGCCCTACCGATATACCTTCAAGAACGTCGAGTCTTAATGAAAGAAGCATCAAGAGGGGCTTACAAGACTTCATCCTATATGATCGCCAACACCATCGTGTTTCTACCATTCCTTTTTATAATTGGGCTCCTCTTTTCGATTCCCGTATACTGGCTAGTCGGGCTCGACCCTTCCATGAGCGCATTTGCATTTTTCGTGTTTGTGGTGTGGCTAATCGTGCTAATGGCTAGCTCGTTGGTTCTCTTTTTAAGTGCGGTTTCTCCAGACTTCATATCCGGGAACTCGTTGATTTCCACGGTTCTTGGTGCGTTTTTTCTGTTTTCAGGGTATTTTATACCGAAAGAAGTGATACCAAAATATTGGATGTTTATGTATTATGTGTCTTTGTATCGGTACCCATTGGACTCGTGGTTGGTGAACGAGTATTGGGGTCGGAGGGAGGTTTGTTTCTCTGGGGAAGGTACTGGTTCGACGTGTTTGGTGACCGGGGAGGATATCTTGAAGGGAAGAGGGCTCGAGTGGGACACAAGATGGATGAATGTAGGGGTGATGTTTGGGTTCTTTGTGTTTTATAGGGTACTTTGTTGGATCATTCTTGCAAGAAAGGTCTCTAAAACAACGATATGATATGAGTATTTTTCTATGAAAAAGGTTAGATTTTGGTAAATCCTGTTGTTACTTGGTATGTGTTTGGTTTGAACTTTGAAAAGACAGAAAGCAAAGATCGGGGAATGATTTCTAGATGTATGGAAGCTATGATTATTATTAGTAGTAATATTATTATTATGAGAAATTGTATTGGTTCCTAATTTTTGTTCCTAACTTTATTCCTAACCATTTGAAAAGATGATAAGTGTAAAGTTTAATAAAATTAATAATATTTTAATCCAATTGTCATCATTTCAAATGATTAGCAATAAAGTTAGGAACAAAAATTAGGAACCAATACAATTTCTCTATTATTATTGTTACTTATTAGAGTAAATTAAAGAAAGAGCCCCTACGGTTTGGTCATATTTGCAGGTTTACGTTTAATCAAAAGTATTGCTATCCAAATATTACACTATTGGTCCTTGAACCGTTAAATACAATAGCTTAATAGCTTAATTGTTAGTTTTATAAATATGACTATATTACCTTTCGTCCAAAACAATAGGAAAACCAAAGTTAGGGACCAGATTTGTAATTAGACATAACAATTATAAGGATATTAGCAAAACTAACCTTTATGTTCTTTAACAAAAATGACAAAACAGTTTAGTTTTGCAAAATAACCATTTTGTCGGGAACACAAGGTTCTGGATTATTAATGCATCTTCCGAAATTGTAGAGAGGTTGGTATGACATGACAAAAAGCTATTCCAAAATGTGATATGATATATTCTGGACCGAACATCGTATGTTCCAAACTAGACATTAGACAGTCTAGAATATACGATGTTCCAGAAATTCAAACTAAAAAAAATCTCTATTTTATTATGCTTTATATGTTTACCTTTTTTTACCTTTCCCAATCAAGATTTCTGTTATTATAAATAAGCTCATGTAATCAGTTTTTTACGGTCCCTGTAAGTGAGAGTAGATAAACAACTTTATGTTTGGTGGCATCAAAGTCCAAGTTCCATAGTAATCAAATCCTCTTGTCTTTTCGATGTCGTGTTGTATTGTGTCAATTCATTCATTTTCGTGTTGAGTTTTTGTTAGGTTGACAGGTTTATGGTTTAGACATTGTAGATGTGTTGTATCTCTTGAAACACTAAATATACTGAAAGAGTAAGAGTTTGCGAGGTGGAAAAGAAAAAGTGAAAACTAGAATGGGCAATAGTTTCGGAGTCGAATGGGAGAAATTCACAATAAGTTTAGAGGAGCAAAGTGGCGGTGAGGGGGAAGTGGTCTATTGTGATTGTGGAGTATAAGATATTAATGAGAAAGTAAAACTGAAAATAAGTCTCAACTTAGACAGCTAATCAGTGACTTACACATTACAAAACAACTTATCGATAGTTTTATTTTACATTTTGTTTTATTTTTGAACATGTCAAATTTACCTAAAGAATTAAAAGAACTTTTATATAAATAAATCGATCATTTTCGTGTCATTTTTATTTGAAAGTTTGGACCCTAACCTTACATGTTTAACTTTTGTGACATGTTGTGTCAACCATAGTTGGGGTCAAACCTAGTGATTTGATGAGTCAAAGAGTACTACCATTTGTTTAGGGATTTTATGATGACTGTACCCGGTCTTTATGTAATGCTAGGTCTTATTAGTCTTTCGCTATAAATAGCTAATATCAATCTATATGAATGCTATCCAAGAGTATGTTGTTAATTGGTATTTGTTCTTTGATTAACTCTTGTTTATGAAGCTATTTCTTATCAATAAAGATTTAGTTTCAAAGTGTTTGATTCGTTCTTTGCATTACGATTGTTTTATTGTATAAACGAGACCAACAACGGGTATCAAAGCAAATTTTCATCTAACTTGTCTACTTTTGCAATCAACAATGGCATCATCTTTGTCAAGACTGTTATATTCTCATCCACCCTTATCAACAAGTGCCCACCATTTTATGAGAAAAACATCACAACACGGTTAAGTAAAACCATGATGGTTCTTGAAAACATCGATTACAACAAGTTGAAATCATCAAGGAAGGTCCATATACCCCAATGAGTCATATTGCTGAAGAAGGTGTTGCCACAAGAACTATTAGAACTCCAATAAATCAATGAACATATAATGACAAAAAGCAAGTAAATATTGATGTCAAGGTGAGGGCTGCCATTTTGCCTTGCCTTACCATGCTTATCACATGGGGAAATCACATGGGGAAAATTGCATGCATGCTAAGGATATGATTCGAATGTTGAAAACATCATACAAAGGGACTGAAGAGGTTACGACTAATCAAGAAAATAGCCGTAACCGGAGGTATGAATATTTATTTGCCCTTAAAAATGAATCTTTAACCCATACGTTTAATCTTTTCAATTGTCTTGTTCATGATATGCGAAAGTTCAATATTGAAAAGCCAAATCATGTGCGAGCTTTAAAGTTTCTTGATCCTTATATGATCATTAGGAACATCATGCTGATGTTCTCAATAATAGCAAAAAGACCAAAAAACCATGGATCAACAAAGCATGTTTGACAATCTTCAAAACTATTAGCAAACCAAGGCTCAAAGAAAGGAGAATATAATAGATATAAGGGATTGTCACAAGGATAAATCCTTTGTCCTGGGCCTGGAAAACATGTTATTTCATGCCGGGTTGAAAATTAAACGAGTTAAAATGAATTGACCCTAACTTAGCCCATTTATTTATCATGTTGTGTCGTGTCAACGCATTTATTTTTGGGTCAAGTTCGTTTTGGTTGGGGGTTTAGGATTTGGTCCGTGCAAATATGTCGTGTCGTGCTAAATTAAAACACTAAATAGGTTAAAATAGTAGGATTTGGGAAAGTGGTAAAGCAAAATTAAAAAAACTAGAATGAGTAGTAGTTTGGGAGTTAGAGGGGCGAATTCACAATAAGTTTAGAGGAGAGAAGTCACTGTGAGAGGGAAGTGGCCTAGTACGATTGTTGAGTATGAGATACTAATGAAAAAGTGAAAAACTGGATATAAATCTTGACTCATGTGGCTGATTAGTGACTTCAACTTTATAAAACAACGCAACCCAAAGTTTTCCTCTATATTTGGTTTTGGTTTTCGGCGTGCCCAATTTACCCAAATAATTAAAAGAACTTACACATAAATAAACGGGTCATTTTGGGGTTGAAAGTTTGGAACCTAATCTTACCCATTTAATTTTCATGTCGTGTCAACCCCATTTAATTAAACATATTGAAATGTCTTACCCAAACTCATTTTTTTGTGTGTCGGGTTCGTGTCGTGTCAAGAATTGTCACCCCTATTATGCCCTTATATCTAAGAATAAGAAAACCATTGAAGAACTATCTAGTGAAGAAGATCTACAAGCTGATAGTAATGAAGAAGAAAATGAACTTCCAATATTTTCGAACTTGCCTCTCAAGCTGCATTGATCGTGAAGCAATTCAATAGCTTCAAGAATGCAAGGAAGTTCAAACCAGTTCAAATGAAGTTTGTTACTAGTTTCGAGAAATTTTAAGTGGACAACTCCCCTCGTGCTGAGAGTACTAAATCAACGTCAACTTATAGATGTTACAATTGTGGTGACTTTGGACACTTTGCTAAAGACTACAAAGGAAAAGAACCAATCAAAATGAAGAATCATATGAAGCCAAGTACAAAAGGCTTGTTATTCCCTTGAAAAGACAGAACTTTGTTTAAAGGTCCTTCTAGCTAAAGAAGAACATTGGGAGGTTGAAGATTCATCATTTAATGGCCAAGACCGAAGAATCAAGCCATAGTATCAGCTCCGGTACCTTTGAAGCTGATTTGACTCGAGCTGGTAAAGATATTGCGATACTTAATTAGGATCAATCTTCGGTATATCAGGTCTCAAAATTTGTAAACTATTTTCATGAAAAGGCACTAATGTTTGATTACTTGTGTCTAATGTCAGCAAATCTTTCAAAAATAAGGACTGATTTTGAAAATAAAAAATTACTAAAACAAGATCCTTATCGATGAAAGAAACAATGTCACTGATGACTCTTAAACCATCAAAAGAATCATAAAAAATTGGACAACCTCATACATAAGAGTGTCAAAAATTATAAATGATCAAGTTTTTTTTTTCAACTTGTAAGAATAATTAGGGGACAATTAAAGAAGTTGTTGACATTTATGAACAAATAAAAATGAGCTCAGTTTTCCTCAAGCCGAAGACTTAATCAAGTATTTTAAAGGGTAAATTGCATAAAAGTCACTAACTTTTTCAATTTTCTCGATTTTGACACTGCATTTTTAGTTTTTGCAATTAAGTCATTATGTTTTCAGAAAAATTGCAATTAAGTCATTACGTTTTCCAAAAAGTTGCGAAAATGACCATATGACTGGATGTCAACAGTTACCAGGTCATATGGTCAGATTTGCAATTTTCCAGAAAACCTAATGACCTAATAGCAAAAATAAAAAAACATAGTGTCAAAATCTAGACATCTGAAAAAGTTAGCGACTTTTCGGGTTCGGGTTATTCGGTTACGGTTCGGTTTTCGGGTTGGTGATAGCCTTTAATCGGTTTGGCGGTTCGGGTTCGGTTTGGTTAAAAAATTTCGGTTTGAAACCGTAAACCGTTTAAAAATTAATATCAAATATACACTTATTTTTATATTAGATTATATAACACCATTTTTTCCTAATAGAAATGATAGCATTAGGAATTATAATTAAATGGTTCGTCTAATCTTATTTGAGCGTTTAATCGGTTTGGTTAAAAAATCTGGTCCCAAAACAACAATATTAAATGGTTCGTTTTCATATTTACCGAAAACAATGTCACCTTACCTAATCAGTTTGGTTGAAAATAATATTGATCCATTACCTTTTTTTGTAGTTGACCAAAGATGACTATCCAATCATTTTCCATGACAATTTCAGTTTACACAATCAATTTGGTTCAAGAATAATATTTATCTGTGACCTATACATTTCTTTTTTTAATTACATATTTGAAGTTATTTCATTTATCTAATCAGTGTAATATTGATCATTTCAGGTAGACAAATTTTTCTTTAGAAAAACAAAGAATAAGCGAGCTTTTGAGCGGAATATGATCATTCATGCTATTGGAAGATGTGTTTCAAAACGTACATCATTCCATGGGATGTTATTTAGTGAATTGTCAAACTTTTACCGTAAAATAACAATTTATTATTTGAGTTTTTGTTAAACGGTTTAATCAATCTGAATTCGCTAAAACCGAAACCCGATTAACCCGTAAACCGAAAACCGACTTTTATATGGTCGGTTTACGGACGGGTTGGTGACGAACCCCAAACCGACTAACCCGAACCGTTTAACCCGTCAAACCGAAAAACCGCCCGATGATAACCTCTATAAATTGCATAGGGTAAATTGCATAAACGTCACTAACTTTTCCAGATTTCTAGATTTTGACACTATGTTTTTTATTTTTGCTATTAAGTCATTAGGTTTTCTAAAAAATTGCAAATATGACCATATGACCTGGTAACCTGTTGTCATCCTGTCATATAGTCATTTTCGCAACTTTTTGGAAAACATAATGACTTAATTGCAATTTTTCTGAAAACATAATGACTTAATTGCAAAAACTAAAAATGTAGTGTCAGAATCGAGAAAATTGAAAAAGTTAGTAACTTTTATGCAATTTACCCTATTTTAAAATATATTTTGTCAAATCTGGTGAATCAAATGGTCAAGACATAATTAATAAACCATGTGAAACTCATGAAAGTGGTAAAATAAACATGATAACCTCTCTCGAACAATTGATCCACCTGCCAAAAGCCTTTTCAAGAGTTTATCAAACCTGATGCTAAAACTTATATTAAATGTTGAATCTCAAATGGTGAGGTACACTCTACTCTCAACATACTGATTGATCACCCAACCATAACCATAACTGGCATTAATGAAAGTCAAACTAAAAGACTCTAAACTAACTCATTAGCGCCCCCTCTTGCTGAGCAATCATCTACTTCACCTCCAACTGATTCATCAGCTGCCACTTGTGATCACAATATAATAATTGTATATGTTTAAAGCTATTAAGTCTCTTTGAAATAAAAAAAATGTAAACAAATTTTGGAAAACTAAAGCTCCTCACGGTAACAAAGCTATCAACAACACCATCAAAACTAAGAAAAAGAAATATGGAAAGAGAAAGTGATATAACTCAATCCTATGAAGCATCAAGATGTCCCCATGTAAAATGGACCAATAGGGATGACAATATTATGTTGAGCTTGTTATAATATAAAATGTTTGATATATTTCATTGATCTCAAATGTGAGGTTACATCCTAAACGACATTGGGCCGTAGCCTAACTCATACACTAACATCCCCCGCGGTTTCATCGGACGGGACGATGAAACTGAAAACAAATAAAACAAAACAAAATGAGAACAAATAAGAATAAGATAGCTCAAGTGTAAAAGAAAAATAGTTCAGGGACTATAGTTGTAACATTCAATTAAAGATGAATCTCTTTTAAGTCTGCAGAAGAGAGCCGGCCCTAGCTCACTGAGTCGACTCGCTGAGTTGACCGAGTTGACTCACCCGATTGTAGATCTGGGAAATAGACGGCGGGGTTTGCAACGGAGGTTCGCCGGTGGTCGGAACCGGCGGTGGTGCAGCGAGAACCGGTCAGCTAGGAGGTGAAATCGAGAGTTGCAGGTTGGACCTGATGGGTCGAGTCGCGAACAGAGGGAGGGAAAGGAAGAAGGCAGGTGAGGAACGGAGATGGGTGAGAGAGTAGTTACCGGCGGTGGTTAGAACAGGTCGGAGAAGAGACTCGAGCAGGAGGTTACTGGCGAGGGGGGGAGCAGATCTGCAGAGGGGTTGCAAAAGCACTTCGCGATTGAGGGAGAGGCAACAAGAACGGAGGATCGGAGATGAAGAGAAGCAGCGGAGGGTGGCGGCGGTGAGCTCAGGCGGATGATCGGAGAAGAACGCCGGCGTCGGTGAGATGGCCGGAGAAGGGAATAGGAAGGGCTGGGAAGGTAGAAGAGCCGGAGATCAGCCGCCGGAGAAGATGACAGCTGAAGGTAGAAGTGGAGGAGATTAGGGTTAGGGTTAGGGTTGATGCCGGTTATTGTAATGTGAAGCAGAAAGAAACAAAAGGAAGGCACCTCCGACGACGTCAAAGGAATGTCGCCGGAGGTGGGTGGTGGCGGCACGTGGTTGTGGTCAGCACAGGGTTTGAACCCAGGGGCGGATCTGGGCTTTATCCCATAGTGGCACGGGCCACTACTGAGATTTTGCTTAGAAGTAGCCCAGATATAAGATTCAGCCCAAAATTAGAAGCCCAGCAGAAGAAAGAAAGGAAATAAGAAGCCCAGAAAGAAAGGAGATACGTAAACGGGAGTCGGGAAAGAAAAAGGAAATCAGAAGCGTTGTGCCGCCGTACTCGAAAAAGGAAAACAAATCAAGAATATCGCTAAAGTAGAATCCTCGGCTCCTGTTGTCGCTGAAGTCTGAAGTCGAAAAAAAAAACCGAAGCATTGAAGCAACTACGCAAGCTGCCAACTGCCAAGCATTCCCTGATTTTGAGCTCTCTTCAAAGTTGCTGAAAGCGACTTGTGAAATTGTTTCCGGATCCCCGCTCACGACCTCACAAAGCTATAGTGAAATCTGGTTAGCAAACTTTTTCAATGTAGGTTTAGCTTCAATAAAGTAGATGATGGGTTATGGGTCTTAAAAATGGGTTTGCTTTTAATAGGTAGAACAAAACATATTTGTTTATTTTCTATTTTTTTTTTCACAACAAATTTAGAAGAACTGCAATTGCTAATTTATTTTTAACTTGAAGGTGTTTGCTAGACCATAAAGTGCTACGGAGATGTCCTTTGGGCAACTGCTTAACAACCATGGCTTCCATTTCAGCTTCTCCCTAACAAATCTGCAAAGGGTTTTACTTTAGTTTCTCCTTTGATGTTATCCCACTTATATATTTTGTAGAAAGATAGATTAAATGGGTTTACTTGACTATACTATTGTGATTGTGTTATATTGAGTGTAGGTGATTGTGTGTGATTGTGTATCGGATTGTGTATGTGACTGAAGAGCAAGAAGGTGGACATAAGTAAAATATAACATCACATGTTCAACTATTTCTTTCATTTTAGAGTAAAATATAACATCACATGTTCAACTATTTCTATTACAGCATTAAACTACCAATTTTTGCATTATAAGGCGAATGGGAGTACTCATCACGGACACACCGTGATGGCCACATCACTACCCCATCACGGCGTGCACACCGCCCCGGGTGCTCCGTGATGGGAAGTGATGGGGTTCACGGCTCATCACAGCCGGTTTTTTCTCCCTTTTTTTCTTTTTTTTTTTAATTCCCACTCAACCAATTAGAAGCTAGGATTTTTTATTTTTATGGAATTATTTTTATTTGGAAAAGATGATGTGGTGTGATGGGTATAAAGTGTGTGTTGTGATGGAGTGTGATGGAATGTGATAGAGGTAAAATCTGATGTGGCGCTAATGTGGCACCCATCACATTTGTGCAAGGTGATGGGTACTCCCACCAGCCTAAGGACTTGAATCTTCTTACCCCCAATTTGCATCATCTTCTCTCAATGGTATTCATTTTTCTTAAATCTCTAATCATTTTAATCTATAGATTATTGATATTTCAAGTTAGTTTTCTAAATTTATTCTCATCTGCATCATAAATTAGGGTTTAATAGCCATTGTTAACTCCATTTACTTAAGATTATTTACATGTGTTTATGTGATTCTTAGTATATTGCATCACGAAAAAAAATTGGTGCCACTACTGATGTACATTTCTGGTTCTGCCACTGTTTGAACCCGCTCTGATACCATGTTATAATATAAAATGCTTGATATATTTCATTGATCTCAAATGTGAGGTTACATCCTAAACGACATTGGGCCGTAGCCTAACCCATACACTAACAGAGCTGTGGAAATCGATAAAAAAACCGTCTTCCTTTAGGATGTTATAAAGTTTTTCCTACTCTTAAAACCTCTCTAATCAAATCCATCGCTAAATAGGTTCGAAAAGGAAACTAACCTTCTTTGTAAATGTGACATTAGTGACATGAGCATATATTGTATTTAGACGGTGGTTGTTTTAGTAATATGCCACGTTCAAAGACTCTGCTAGAAGGCTATGTCAACCACAATGACAAAGCATGTAAAGATTTTATAGTTCTTACCGTATGAGTTTTTGCAAACCATATAGACAAATCCTTTAATTTTATATTATTATTATTATCGCCATTATTATTATTATTATTATTATTATTGTTGTTATTATTATTATTATTATTTATACACGAACGTAACTTCATTTACATGAATTGTAATGACGTGATTATAAAATTTGTAACTTAATGATGTAATTTAAGTGATTTAACAATGGTGACCCAACTTGAAAAATACGCCTGACTTTGAAATAAGTGCCTTTATAATCGGAATTCAAACACTGCCTAGAAACTAAACTTTTGATTTCAACAAGAACAATTCAACATGAGAATATACAATCCAGTTTTTTTTAATGGCTTACTATTCTTTTTGTGAATCCATATATAATATACATGTTGAACACTTGTATCTTTGAAATATTCTTAGTCAAGTTCAATTTAATGTATAATTATAGGGTCAAAAGAAACAAAATGTCGATAAACATTTATCGAAATACGTATTATAGTATGGTATTTTACTTTATTTCTATGTTGTTCTTTTTAGATGTATTTGAAATTTTTTATTGTATTATAAAATTGTATCTTTGTTTTGATGTAACCGAATCCAACAAGAGATAGGATATAGAGGGAGGGATGGATGGAGTTAGAGATGACAAAAACTGACACGACATGTTAATTCGACACGAACCCGACACGAAATAAACGAGTTTGAGTAAGAGATTTCAACTCGTTTAATTAAACAGGATGACACGACACGACACGATTATTAAAAGAGTAATGTTAGGGTTAACAATTTCAACTCGACCATGGCTCGAAAATGGCCCGTTTATTTATATGGAGTTTATTTATTTATTTTTTAAATCAAATTGACAGACCCACAACTAAAATAAAAACCAGATATAAAATGACAAATTTGAGCTAAGTCACATCGTTATTTGAAAACGACTTAGCAACCTATGTCAAGACTTCATTTATAGTTTTTCCTTTCTATTACATACTCTACAATCTCACTCGGTCACTCATTCTTCCTTGTGATCTCATTTTTTCGTCTCTGCAACTCCTACTGTTTCCACCTTATCCTATGAATTTCACCCTTCCACCTCCTAGCTCCTACTCTTTCTAGTTTTTCAATTTTCTATTCTGCCTCTCAACTCCTACTCTTTCAAGTTGTTTATTTCAACTTGATATAATATAACACATTAACAATGTCTGAACCCTAAAACCCAACACGAACTTGACACAAAAATAAACGGGTTGCCATTACACGTTAATTAAACGGGTTGGGTTAGGGTCAAGCTCTCTTAACCCGTTTAATGTTTCGTTTAATGTTTCGACACGATACGAACACGACACATTTGTCAAGTCTAGATATTAAATTTTATTACGAATTTAGTCCAACTATTAAATTTTGTTACAAATATGGTCCATTTTTCTTTTTAACAATTTCAAACCAAAATTAGTTTTTTAAAACTTTTTTTTTAAACCTTTTCAAGATTTTTTTCTACAATGTTTTTAAATCTTATTTAACACTTCTTTTTTCAAATTAAAAACAAAAAAAAATTCGCACAACCTTTTCGAAACTTTTTAAAGACTTTTTTGCAAATTTTTTTAAACTTTTTTTATAACTTTCGTGTATTATTTTACAACTTTTTAGTAAAATACCGTTATCCTTACCGCGTAGTGCGGTAATTGGAATTGTAAAACCGCAAACTGCGGTAATTATTACGGTTCCGTAATGCGGTAATGTGGTAATTCGGTACGGTTTCGGTAATCACCGTATAATGCTATGGTTTCTTGAATCCCATAAATATTAAATTAACACTTTTCAAACAGCAAATAAACCAAACTAAAATGCAGCAAACATACAACGTTCGAATGAGTAGCAACCAAGTAAAATAATGCCAAAATTCCACAGGTGTATTAAAAGCCAAAAGAATAAAGTTCTACTGTGTCTTAGCAATGAAGGGCATAAAAATCAGATTCCAATGAGCAATTAAACAAGACCAAAATGCAGCAAAGATACAAGTTTTAAATGAGTAGGAACCACATTAAAAAGTGTCAAACTTCCATCATTTTCCGCTTGAAGATCCTACATAAGAAAAAAGAACAAAAAGTATATATTGAGCATTAGTACGTATCTAGCATTAGTATGTATCGAAAATATGAACTAAAACTGAAGAAAACTTTACCAATTTTTAAACCCGCAAACTTCTCATTAAATTCATCTATTTCTTTGTTCTTCATAGAAGTACCAAGCTCAAGATCAACGGGTGAACAACTAATCCAATCTTGTGCACAAATCAAAGCTTCCGTTGTATCGGTGTTAAGTGAGCTTCTATAGTTATCAATAACTCTACCACCCGTACTAAACGCCGACTCTGATGCAACCGTCGAGATCGGCATTCCCAAAGATCCACCCGCCTTCGTATTTTTGGGCTTAAAGCTTAAAGTTTATTGGTTTTTCGAATCAGAAGGTTTTTTATAAAGGGGATATCTTTTACAAGTATTCATTAGATGGCTAAGTAATCCGGATGTACCATTGAGTCTCGTGCCACAAGCTAAAACACTTTTACAATACTTGCATTTTGTACTTTTAGCACCTTCGACATATGGAAAATGTTCCCAAGCAATGGATCGTATCTTACCCTTCCTCTTTCCCTTTTTAGGGACTTCACCTTCTTCCACAGCAATTTGATCAGCCACATCAGGTTGGTCATCCACCTCGATTACAGTTTCATTTGTAGCCATTCTAAACCTATAGTTTAACAAAACAACATGTAAGGCTTCACTTATCATTAAGGCATCAACCCAAACAAATACCAAAATAATGAGCAGCAACTTCATATAAGGCTGCCGCAGAACTGCAGAAGGGCAATAACATAAGGGAAACACAATACCAAAATAATGTTTTAGTCTTTGATAAATTTATTTATTCATTGATTTCATTCAAAAAATTAATATTTTTGTTGCATCTTGCGACTTGCATGAAACATGAAACGTGCACTATATTTTCTTAATAGGAAAATTACTATTTTTATTCAAAGGGATCGGTTACTCTTTGAACCTAGCAAACAACTTGGTACGTTTCATCTTAAAGTTTATTTTTCTTTCTGAAATACATAACGGTTAAGGCGACTTCAGGCGAGAATATTTGACACTTGCGTCTTGCGGCAGCAGCATTGCTTCAGGTTTCAATGCAAATGTCGGAGTCAGGGGATGGAGGTGGACGCCGAACGGAGGTCTGAATGGACCAAACAGAGTGAGGCTGAGAGGGGAGAGCGTCAGAGCGATGCCGACTTGACAAGGAAACGTTCGAGCGTCGAGCAACTAGGGTAAACTGGCAAAGAAACTTCAGTTTTTTCGTCTTTATTTTGTTATTGGATCCTGCTTCACGCTTCAGCCCTTTTCCGCTTTGTATAACATTATAAAATATATTATATTTATATTATATATAATAATTATTAACATGTAAATTAATGTGGTGCGGTGTGGTAATTTCAGCGCGGTAAAGACCTCTAAAACCGTACCGTACCGAATAAGTTCGGTTTTTGAGATTCTAAAACCGCAGTTGTGGTTGTTATATCGGTTTCGGTAATTGTGGTTATTTCGGTAATTCGGTTCGGTTTTTGCTCACCCCTACTTTTTAGAATACTTCTAAACTTTTGTTATAATGTTTTCAACTTGTTTTACAGCTTTTTCTAATTTATTTACAAGTTCATACAACGCTTTTATAGTTTTTTAAATGCCTTTTATATATTTTCCTAAATGAAAGTATTAATAAAAGCTCTAAAACAATATAAATACTTTTTTATATTACTTGCGTACATTCTAAAAAAAGTATAAAAAATTATAAAAGAATGGAAATCTCCGATAAAATCTTATTATTTCAATTCAACCCTTTTTTTCTGGATTACCAGGTTTCCTAAATTGAAATCTTCAGGAAAGTCTTATTATTTTGAGTTGGTTTATAGAAAATCTCAGAATTAAAATTTTTACACAAAAGGTTGGCTAACATATTTGATGTTGGTGGGAACTATATTTGTCCAAAATGTATAACAACACTACCTACCAAAACTTAGTGTTTAGTATTGATGAAACTAAGACACTGAAAATCAAATACAGGTAATAGTAATTATGGCTCTGTCGTTGTGGACAGAAGTTTAAAAGGAGATGACACGACTGAATATGATATCACACATTAATATCAAAATGCGCTCAAATCACTTATAAACAAAAACACGTTCTTAAAAAATAGTATACATTATCGAACTCAAGAGCGGGAACTTGAGTAGTCGAGCATGGTTTTATCAATTCAATTTGGAAAAGTCAGTTACACATTCAATTTGGAATGGTCACCATTTCTGCAACTTTATCGGTGAGGGGCACATGACTGACTTAACGCCATGTAAACCACAGTGACCAAAACTGTAATTTACTCTATTTTTTATTACTAATTTCTCACCATATTTCTACTAAAAAAAACAAAAACAAAATCAAATTGTTTTTTATGTATCTTATTTTCAAGATTAAACAAACAAAAGAAACAAAATCGTATACATTTCTCTGATTTCATTTCGTTACCCAAATGTTCCCCTAATAAGTAATAACTTAATGAAAAAGTATAAACAATGTTTTTTTAAATAGATGATGTAACTAGAATTTCTTATATAGATAAAGTAGAAATAAAATAGAAGTCATCTTGACCTTAAGAAGTTAAGACATTCAATACTTCCCTTTACTGTTGCGCTTAATGGACAAATTTGCCCTGCTGATATTTCTAGATAGTCATCGTCTGCTGGCAATTATCTAAAACGAACATTAAATTCGACACTATATAACATTATAACTCCACTCCATCTTCATCACCTTCAATCCATATCTATCTTCTTACGCTCTAATCTTCACAGCCATGACACAAACCAGCCCAGATGTCATTACATGTAAAGGTACGTCTGCTAACTCTAAAAATACATGAAATGACGTTGTCGCTAACGGAATTGGCGGTGCAGCGGCGGTGGTACGCGAGGTGGGCGGAGCAATCACGGTGGAGGAAATAAACGTCGATCCACCAAAAGCATCGGAAGTCAGAATCAAGATGCTCTGTGCAAGTATCTGCCATACCGACATCCTTTGTTGCAACGGCATACCCTCCGTATACCTCTTCTTCAAATCATCATTCATCAAGTTTTGAATCATATCGTGTATTTTTAACAATCTGATTCAAATTTGAAATTTCAGCCTTTGTTTCCGCGAATTCCTGGACACGAAGGGGTCGGGTATGTTCCTGGAATTTTCAAATTTTGATTTCATTAGTTTATGTATTCAATAAAGACGATTGTTCGGTGCAGGGTGGTTGAGAGCGTAGGGGCGGAGGTGACGACGGGGGTGAAGCCCGGGGACGTCGTGATGCCGCTTTACATGGGTGAATGTGGGCGGTGCGCGAATTGCAAATCCGGCCGGACCAACATCTGTCATGTTTATCCGATTAACGGGTTTACTGGACTAATGGCCGACGGTACTTCCAGGATGACGGTTGCTGCAACCGGAGAAAGCATCTACCACCACTTCAGTTGCTCAACATGGTCGGAGTACATGGTGATTGACGTCAATTATGTGATAAAGGTTGACCGGAAAATGTCTCTCCCACATGCCAGTTTGCTCTCATGCGGCTTCACCACCGGCCTTGGTGCGCCGTGGAAGGAAGCGCCGGTCCATAATGGTTCCACTGTTGCTGTTTTTGGACTTGGTGTTGTTGGTCTTGGGGTAAGGGGCCGTTTGGATGTGCTTATAAAACTACTTATTGACTTATTGGTTTTTTTGAAAAGCCATAAGTCAATAAGTAAGGGTCTCCTTACTTATTAAAAACTGCTTATTACCCCTTCCTTATGACTTATAAGCAGTTTTTAATAAGTAAGGAGGCCCTTACTTATTGACTTATGGCTTTTCCAAAAAACCAATAAGTCAATAAGGAGTTTTATAAGCACATCCAAACGGGCCCTAAATTTCCTTAAATTTTACTAGTTGAGTTTTTATGGTCAAAATATCATAATTGGTTTTTTAATTATTTTCATCGATTTACTTTTTTGTCTATTTGTTTTTCTGTTATTGTAATATAACGATAAAAATAAAATACGGAATAGTAAAAGTATATTACATTTTTCACATAATTACATAATTTAATTAATTTAGCCACTTGATTGTTTTTTAAAGATGGTTAAACTAATTATATTGTTTTAAACATCTAAAAGTATTCTTTTCTCATCACCATGTTTTAAGAAAGGCCAACCTACGGAATAATACACCGTATATCTATTTTTTTAATCATTATAATAATAATTTAATAGCAAAATTGATAGAATAAATAGTGGCAAAAGTGATAAAATGGTAAATGACGTTGAATTTTTCTGTATTTTACCTTAATATGAAACTTAGATTAACCAAGAGTTTTTAATAGCCAAAAAATATATAATAGTTTAATTAATCACTAGCGAAAATAGTTAAGTACATAATTTGATAAAACGATAACAATACAAATGCTAACTATATTTTACATATATTTGGATCGTTTTTCAGGCAATAAAAGGGGCTCAAATGCAAGGAGCATCAAAGATAATAGGAGTGGACATAAACGAAAATAAAGCGGCAAAAGGAAAAATATTTGGAATGACGGATTTCATCAACCCTCAAAATAATTCAAAACGAACTGTCTCAGATTTGATAAAAGACATGACAGATGGATTAGGTGTCGACTATTGTTTTGAATGCACCGGTGTAGAGTCCTTGTTGAACCAAGCCCTCGATGCCTCAAAAATTGTACACACATGATTCAAAGCTTTGTTAATTCTGGTTACTTTTGTAATTAACTTTGCAAACGTGGTCAAAACTTAGGGGCTGTTTGATTTGCCTCTTACTGGATCCAGTAAGAGGTTACTTCTGACTCGATCCGAGTCAGTCCATTTGATAAACTAAAATTTACCTCTCATTCGGTTTTAAGCCCTAAAATTTACCGTTTTTTGATTGGATCAGATATTTTCAGTCTGCTCTTACTCAAATAGCAACAGCTGTTACTCAAGCAGCAAGCATGAATCAATCTCTTAAACTTAATATTAGTGACGATTTATTGGATGCAGGGTATTGGGACGACTGTGGCTATTGGAGTCGGGTTAGGGGCTAATTGGGCCATCGGGACAACAGCACTATTGAGTGGTCGGACCTTGAAGGGCTCATTAATGGGTGGAATTAAGACCCAATCGGATCTTCCTATTATACTCAACAAATGTGTCAATAAGGTGACAAACAAATTATTTAATATTCATTTTGGGTTTATTTAATATGCTACAATGGGTTAAATTGGTGAATAAGTAAAATCCAAACAACCATGACGATTTTATTATATTTATATTTTATAGATAAATAGATTGATTTGGGTTTAAGTTAAACTATAACTGGTTAGATGGGTATAGTTATATTTTCTTACTAAAACTTGGAACATGTCAAATTGGTAGAAGTTGAAACTAAATTAACGTATTCAAACGTGTAAAACAACCCGTCTAAATCAGCTTAGGTAATTATTTTAATAATGTCGTTTTTATGCTCAATTAATATATTAGTTAGTTGCAAAATACAAAAGGAGAATAAAAAAGCGGCTGTCGTCAAACTATTTGTCATATTTTGACACAAATTAAAAGTTGGTCCATAATTCCATATAAACGATTTAGAATGTCACATGTATTCTCAAATGTTTATAAGACTTTAAATTACTTCAATATAAAAATATATTTTCTTATTACTAGTTTTTATAATCGTATATTATATTATCTTATTATAAAATCAAAGAAATGATTACCGGATAATCCAACGTACCATGACACGTTTTTTTTTTTTCATTTCAAAATTGCAGGAGATCGAGATGGATCAACTTATCACACATGAAATAAGATTGGAAAACATACAAGAAGCATTCAAGATTCTGAAAAAACCTGATTGTCTAAAAATTCTCATTAATTTCTAGAAGAAATAAAAATGAGATATTATAATATACAACTAAATAAAATCACACTGTAATCTACTACGGTTAACCCTAAAGTAAAGTCTTGATGTTGTAATGTTGCATATGAAGATGAGTATGACTGAATGAGAATGTGAAGATAAATTTTAGTTTGTGTTTTGATCTGTGATTATATGAAGTCAAACTTTAAATGATAATGAGATGGTTGGAAATTACCAAATTGCCCAAGAGAAGTACTAGAAGGAACATATAGATACGAAAGACGTACCTACTCTTAATTAATAATCAAATTAGTGGATTGAATGAGGATGACGATAGGTGGCCCTTTAAATGTTAATATACAGGATTAGTTTAAACATTGTTGTATCTTTGTTGTTGTTTTATTATACCGGTGCACAAGTGTTGCAACATTCCATATATATAGGAAGTTCATGTAAATTCAAAGTTTATGGTTTCTGCTAAATTTTTAGTTTGGAGAGGAAGAATAAAATGTAAAATGATACAAACACATTGAATATGTGAACATCTTGTGATATGGTACAACATGTTAAACGATACAGTAATGATAAATAAATTTTGTTGAAGGACATGAAATTGTATGAGATCGCAAAAAACAACACAAAAATCATGACAATGAAATTTTACATGATTTTATCATATAGTACAAAATGGTAGAACACAGTACAAAATAAACATCATAAAAGAAACAGAACCCGTGTAATAGATGAAGTAATTTCAGTAAAATGATATTGACATTTTACATTATTGGCATGCAATATAATATAAAATACAAGACTGCTGATAAAATTAGTTAGTATTGTGTTTGTCATCTTTGGTCATTAAACATCAAATGGGTTAAATAAACTTCAAAATCTCTAATTTGTCACGATTTGGCCATTGGGACGGGCTATAGGACGCTAAGCAGTTATCAGCCTACGTGGCATATCATGTTGGCAAATTTTGATCCCTCTTCATTCATGTGACACTAACATAGCGTCCATAAGGATTTTTGAAAAGCATCGTCTGTTTAAATTGTTATTTTTAAAACCCTCCCACTTTCATCGTCTCTCAATCGACATTCACATTATGTGCCCTAATCTAAAGAACCCCGTATGATGGCGAAGAGCAATTCTCAGGCACCTCAACATCTCCATCACCAAACGACGATCATTATCATCTTCATGAGCAAGGATTCAACCCCTTTCTTGAACCCAATCACGGTCGATCTCCTCCCTAGTTCATCGTTTAAGTGCCGCCACACACCCTCCTTTCCGTCCCAACACCCAACCCCACAACAAGTTTGATTCCGATAACTCACAAGACATAGATAAACGCAATGGAAACAAAAAAAATGAGTATCAAAATCGGACAAGGATCACATGTTCATCAATTTCTTGTAACAAACTAACCTACAAGCATAATATTTGATAGTATGTTTCTTGACGGATCTTGGAGCTTTATTGGATGACTTGAGAGTTAAAACGAGAACCCTTCTAATGGAGGCACACCCTAAATGACGATACAAGCAAAACATGATTTTATCGCTTTCTCGTGGGTGAAGCGATCCCAACCTAATAGGGTTTCTTCTCGGTTTCTTGTGGTTGAAACAACTCCAAACCCGGGAGGTCAACCATCAGTTTGAGTGTGAAGTCAGGAGAGAGGGGGAGATCGCTGAGAGACAGGTTGGTGAGAAAAGAGAGAGAGAGAGAGAGAGAGAGAGAGAGAGAGAGAGAGAGAAGAGAGAGATGGAGAGAGAGAGAGATAACAAGAGAGTGGGAGAGAAAGGGCCAACTAAGAATGAGAGAGCCATGAGGAGGAGGGGGTTGGTTTTAAGGTTGTCATGTATGTTCTAAAGGGGTGCTCATAACCTCCTTTTATAGGCAACTAGAGATGTAGGAGTCCTTATGTCCTAGTTGCTTGAATTTCAAGATAAGATACGAGAACCATCTTATCTTATCTAATTCAACTTAATTACCTTTCAACCTTCCATCTTTGTTAGTTTTAATTAATTCATCATAAGATGATGAATTACCAAACCAACCCCTCATAATTCACTATTGTCATTTTGTATATGCTCGAATCATACTTTGTGTGCAACCTAAAAGGATCATGCTAAATATAGATATGGTAATAACTAATTATGTCAATGGGCATATATCCAACAATCTCCCACTTGCATGTGGCACAACAACTGTATAGCCACGTCCTGAAATCTAGCACAAAGTACGTCATCGGAGACAAATAATACTCAAAACCCTAAGGCATGAAACAATCCTTAGGTAAGTGATGAAATATCCCTTTGTATTTGATATCCATATGAATGTAAGACATGGAATCTTGTCAATCTCAAACGCTCAATATTGTGTTTCTCGATAGACATTCGTGGTGACCACAAGCAAATTGCATAATTGATCTACTATCAATTCTGTCTGAGCACGACCATGTATTTAGTGTCAGAACTGAATCATCAATGAGCCCGGGGATATTGCTTCTCTCGTAGGAGCAGAATGAACAAATAAACATTGACAACATAGACCTTTCTCACTCATCATGTAATACCTGAACATTTCCAGTATATATAGTTGCTACTTACGGAAAACGTTAGAGGACACCAAAGTACAACTGACTACATGTCAAAAATCGCATGCGCTTCTATTTGAAGGATGTAAGATATTACAATCTTAGCATTACTTGTGACAATTTACATAAAGTAACATGTAAGTATGAGTTACTCCGATAATTGATCTCTATCAAGTACATATGAGTGCTAGTCACATCTCTATGTTATATCCATATATATTGATAATCTACCAACACCTCATATCAGTCTTAAATCACTACCCTCGGAGTATGACTGACTATGGAGGCTTTGAATATTTTAATATTTCAGACGTCAAGTAAACATGAAAAAGAGAACACAATATGAACTAATGAAAATGATTGCTCATAACATATTAAGATCTCTGCATAATAATCGTCACATCAGATAAAGTTTCATACTGTATAAGTTCCTAAAATTTAAGATCAACTAAACCAAATACACCCAAGCCAATTTGATTGCAAATCTAATGCCTATACATCCAGTATGTGAATCATGCTTGATCTACAACAATGGCTTAGTGAATGGATTGGTCAAGTTCCCTTATGATGCAACTCTGCTAATGATGATGTATCTGTTCTCGACAAGCTTTTAAATATAATGATATTTTCTAATTATATGTCATGTGTGCTTGTGTACTCTAGGTTCTTTTGTCACTGCTCTTCCATTTAATAAATCATGACTACAAATGGGAATCGTCTCTATCAGTTTGGAAACTAGCATTGGTATAAACCCTTTCACATAGTCCTTTCGTACCACCATAAATCAAGAACATATATGTTGTTCTTCTCAAATACTTGAGTATGTTCTTGACAACAATCCAATGATTCTCACTAGAATTAGCCTGATATATACTTGTCATGCTTAAGGCATACGAGAGATATTGGCTAGTACATATTATGGCAAAGATGATCGGTCCCGCAGTTGAAGCATATGGGACTCGACTTATTCGTTCTAGGTCCTCAATAAAGATAGGTTATTCAAATCTTCTTAATGTTACACCATGCTACATAGCACGAACCCATTCTTGGAGCTCTCCACCTAGAATTTCTTTAGGACTTTCAATATATATATATATATATATATATATATATATATATATACACACACTATATCTTAATTCAATGAGTCACCTAGACCTATCTTTATGGATCTTGATACCTAATATGTATGTTGCCTCTCCTATGTCTTTCTTAGAGAAACAATTCACAAGCCAAGTTTTTATACTTTGCAAAGTTGGGACATCATTTCCTATGAGCAGTATGTCTATGGCATACAGTACAAGGAAGACTACAGTGCTCCTACTAGTTTTTACATATACACATGACTCGTCTTCACTCCTCATAAAGCCAAATTCCTTGACTTTCTCATCGAAGAAAAGATTCCAACTATGAGATGTTTGTCTAAGTCCATAAATTTATATTACATTAAAGAATTAAAACCAACATGTAAGTCGTATAGAACTAATTACGTCATGCCAAAAACTCAACCATCACAAACACATGGCTAATAGAAGAAATATGTGAAGGGTTTTGCACAATCAATGAACAACAAAATTTCCTAAGTTCACATGCAACCCTAGAAAGATCTATGTTTTCTTCTATGAAGATATAAACTACAACCTAAGGCCAACATTTTATTTCTAAAGATCAAATGAGAATTAACCAACCTTTTGATCTTGTTCTTGAAGCTAGCAGCAAACAGATCCTGCCTCAAATGCAAGTCACATCCAAAGCAATGGAGAAGAGAGTCCAGCAGAGTAACAGAGAGCAGAGGGAGGCGTGATTTTCAGGGTGCCAGGGGGTTCCTTTTATAGCCTCCTAGGGTTACACCAAAAACCCTAGAGGAGCCTCCAAAGTGGGCAAGCCTGTTGACCACTTGGACCAGATCCCTTAAACCATAATTAGGGTTTTCGCCAACCCTAGAGGGAGCCTCCAGGGTGGCGCCACTTTTGGCCCCTGGCTTCTCTCTTGTCAGTTATTCAACTATTGAATAATTACAAACCAGTGCCTGTACATTAATTAATTAATTTAATCTTCAAATTAAATCCAATTAATTCTAGATTAATTCCAAATTAATTAATATAGTTTCTAATTAATATATTAACACTTAAATATATTAATAAACCATTTATTTATTTTCTATTGATTTATTAAATAATTAATAAATCAACCTTTCTCTCTAATGAACTCTTCATCAATCCTCCAGCTATGAGGGCAACCCAAATGGACTTTGCTTCAATTAACAAGATAAATACAATTATAAATCATGGCTTAGACACTAAATCCAACAATATGTTACCCGATCCATACATTCATAAATAACACTTTTAAATAATAATATATGTTATTTCTGCATCATGCATTTTTTCGATAAAGGTTGCATTAGATTGCCCTTATGTGTTGCATTAGTTGTTCATCATCAGATCGGGCAACACTTTCTGAAATAGCTACATTAAAAAGATTGCATTAGGGTCTGATTATCAGACAACTTTTTGATGCAACACTTTGAAATGCTGCATTAGGCCAACTTTCACGAAATAATTAAAAAACAATAATTTAATCAAGATTGTCATTTTAATAAAATAAAATACATATTTATACAATCTTTATTTATATGTTTTTGTATTTTTAGACGCTTTCAACAAATAAAATTATAACTAGATTAAAACACTAGGGAAATAAAATAACAAATTTATCAAAAGAAATCTTTATTTTCTTTGTTCAAAACCGTGAACATGATATGTATACATCATATACATGATTTTCTAATAAGTGTATAAAAGTTATACATCCATATTTTCATAAAAAAACAATTACTTGTCATGTAAGAAACATGAACAAGTGACTCTGATACCACGGTTGGATTGTGATTACTTGCAAATTGCAATACTGCAATGGAAGCATAAACAAAACGAGTATCAAAATTAGATAAGGATCACATGTTTATCAATTTATTGCAACAAACTAACCTACAAACATAGTATCTAATGGTACATTTGGTAAAGGATCTTGAAGGTTTCTTATATGACTTGATAGACCAAACACCCCTCTAATGGAGTCGCATCCCAAAGTGATAATCCAAGCAAAATGTGACAATTCCTAGATTTCTTATGGCTAAAGCAACCCCAAACCCAAGAGGGCTTCTTCTCAGTTTCTTGTGGCCGAATCAACTCCAAACCCGAGAGGTTAACCCTGGTTGAGTGTGAAGTCGAGAGAGAGAGAGAGAGAGACTCATCGAGAGAGAAATAATATATTCGAAAGAAAGAGAGAGATCACTAAGAGAAAGAGGGGGTCGGTGAGAGTGAAAAGTCGGCTGAGAGGGAGAGATCCGTGAGGGGGTTCGGTTTTAAGGTTTTGATGTGTGTTCTAGAGGGGTGCTCATGACCTTCTTTTATAGGTGACTAGAGATCTAGGAGTCCTTATCTCCTAGTTGCTTGAATTTCAATATAACCATATTATCTTATCTAATTCAACTTAACTACTTTTCAACCCTCCATCTTTATTAATTTCTAATTAATTGATCTTAAGATGATGAATTAACAAATCAGTCCCTCAAATTCATAATTGTCATTTTATGTTCGAATCTGACTTTGTGTGTAACATAAAAGGATCATGTTAAATATAGAAATATTACTAACTTGTTGTGTCAGTAAGCATATTACCAAAACAACTGACATCCCCTCCCCTGCAACTCAACCCTTTTGGCTTCCCTTCCGTCAATGGTGATTGGATTGAGAGTAAACATGAACATTAATTTCTTTAGATATAGATATTGATATTGAATGTGGTTCGATTACTAATGAAGATGATTTTGAATTGGAACAAGTTTTGTTTTTAACTTTGTCTTCTACTTGTAGGTTCAAATTAATGAAAGATTGTTTCCTTTAAATAATTTATGTACATATACGGATTTAGGGATGTAGATGAAAGGGTATTTCAACGACTTCGGGCTTTAGGGATTTTATACGTTTATATTTCAATCACAAGCTTTGTATATTAACAAGTTCTTGGTGCTTAAGTTTTGAAATTGAAAAACCATAAAAACTCAATATGTGCTTTTGGGTTTCGATTAACATGATGAGTGCGGTTTTAAAACAAGTTGTAATGGTGGTGGTTGGAAATTAATAATAATAACAATAACAACACTAATAATAAATCTAAAATATATTTTAAAAATGATCTAAAAGAACTTGAATTTCAAAAAATATGATTACATGCATTGTATCTTTGATGGCTAATTTTATATGTAATCCTAAAAGATATAATACATCTAACCATAATTTATATATAACATGTGTATCAAGAGGAATGAGACTAAAAAAGTAGAGGGAGACAAAAAAAATCTATTTAGTGGGGTGTCGAATTTCTAAATCATTTATACTTTCTCTTTAAGAGATGGAAATTATTTAATCTTTGTTTTTATTCCAAACAAAATTTTAACACTCTTATTTTATTCCAAACAAATTGTTAACACTCTTAAAAAGATGAATAATTATTTAAGAGTGCTACGATATGTATCCCAACACACAAAATCAGGAGGTACACATAATAAAACACACACCTACACACAAAATAAGGGTATAAAAAGTAATCAAGGGTATACAAATAGAATTACCATTATTTAATCAAAGAGACAACACCTAAGATACCATAGACTAAAATAACATTATCCCCATTCCCCATACACAAATAAAACACTTGTAAAACTAAAAAACAGTTTTATAACTATGTGTACAATGACAGTTACCGATTTGACTTGCCCCCTTCGGTGACTTGGTCCAATTTCCCAACACATAAAAAAGAATTTTGAATATAAATGCAGTTGACTTTGAAAGTAGCAAGTAGTAAACCATCAACAAAGGCCAAGTCATAGTTCAAAGTCAAAATTATATATCTAAGTTCAAAATTAAGCCCATTAGTTTCAAACCAAAATCAAAAGAAACTAATTAGTAACAAATTGTAGATATTTCTAATTGTCAATTTTTTCACTGCTCCCATTTTTTGTTATAGTCTCTTGGGGTGCCACGACACCAAGAGCTTCACCTAGGTTTAGGTTAAGGTTGGTTCTCATGGTTCTCCTCCCAATTCCACCATTGCCCTTTCTCATCATTGCAGCAAATTCCCCATAATCGATCTGTCCATCCTGTAACAAATCATTCGATCCATAAATTCTTTTTTGATTTTTTTTTTGTTACATAAATAATTTAATGAATAATATGATTACAAAAACTATGTGATTCGACCCTAACTCGTGTGTTACCTCCCAATTTGTTTTAATTAACATTGGATCATTATATTAATAATAGTTTTTGTCTAAATATTATTAACTATTTACAAAATATATTTGTCAGAAAAAATTACATACTTTCACATTCTTTACAGATAAGTCCCTAAAGAAGAAGAATTTCATGATTTAGTCCCTTGACTTATTGAACACTCGAAAACAAGGTATTTAATAAAGGCGGTTGCTTGTGAAATACGTAGGGCTTTCTCTACAAAAAGTGTGAAAGTATGGTTATCTTGATAAACTTTTGAAATATTTTTTATAAGTCAAGGGACTTAATCATGCAAAAAGAAATTTCAAGGACTTATCTGCAAAAAATGTGAGACTAATAGGGTTTTCTCGACAAAACCCCTTGCAAAATAAAAAACATGGAAGAAAAAATTTTGGGCGAGTTAATGGACCTGACCCAATCATAAAATTTCACCCTTTTGACCCGTTACCCAAATTTTCACCCGTTTGACCCGATACCCAAATTTTCAACCCTTTTGACCCGTTACCCAAAATTTCACCCTTTTGACCCGATACCCAAAATTTCACCTTTTTGACCCGGTACCCAAAAATTTACCCTATTTGTGCCGTTATCTATGTGATGGTGAGCTAAACTTACATTATCTTGGTCGATTTCTTGAATCATCTCATCAAGATGAACTTCACCTAAACCCATCTCTTCGCATGCTTGTTGTAGTTCATCAATCGTTATGTACCCACTTCCATCTTTATCAAAAAACGCAAACGCAGACACCAAATTCTCCTCTCTCTCCAGTTTGTTCAAGTGTACAGTTGCAGCAAGAAACTCGCCGTAATCTATTGTTCCACTGTTATCAATATCCGCCTGCAATTCCCACGAATTAAAAACCCCCAAATCAACAAGCAAGACAAGAACAAGGGAAAAGAAAATAGAGGGCAAACTTACGGCATCCATTAAGTCCTTGATCTCCGACTCCATAAGTTCAGAACCAACACGTTTAAGGCCTTCTTTGAGTTCTTCAAAAGTAATTGTTCCACTATTGTCTGTATCGATCATTTTGAACAACTCTTTTAATCCACCGATTTCTTCTTCTGAAAGCCTTTCGGCTATCACCTACATATAACGAGCACAAAATCATAAGAATAGTGATAATGAGATTTATACGGTGTCATTTGAAACCATTTTATGTGAAAATGGTCTAGTTTGGGTTATATATTAGGGTTAATGCAAGAAATAGCAACGTACTCTTATAATTGGGTAAATTATTTTAAAGTACAATGTCCTAATAAGAAAAATATAGAAAGTACAATGCTATAATAGGGTAAATATTTCAAAGCATACCCGTAAAGCCATTTTCTTGAGCTTGTTCATTGCAGAAAACTGTTTGAGTCGCGATAGTACTGCAGAATCAAGAGGCTTATCGGGTGCCATTTTATCATCAACAATCCATGGGTGACCTGTCACAATACCAAAAACCATAATAACAAAAGGTTACTATTTTTGGCAAAAACTTTGGCTATGAGGTTTTTATTTTACTTACATAAAACTTCATGGGCTGTAAGTCTTTTTTTGGGATTTCTATCGAGCATTTTCATTATAAGATCTTTAGCACTGTCTGTGATTGCGGGCCATGGTTCGGATTCAAAATCTAGTTTTGCTTGTAGAATCTGGCGAAAGATTCCCATTTCCGTTTCTGTAGATAACAATTTGGTTAGATGGAATGGAATCACAAATGAATGGAATGAGTCATTCCATTCCATTATCATGTTAGGTTGGCATTGTAGGAATGGAATGAGGTTTTGTATAAATTTTATATACAATATATAATTTTAAGTTTTTAACTCTACTCTACACATTATACTAATGAAAATTTAATTTATACAAAGAAAATTGTGAAATACCTGCCCAAAAGGGGGGAACACCGCTTAGTAAAATGTACAAAATTACCCCTGCACTCCAAACATCGGATTCGGGTCCATAATGCTTACGTAAAACCTCGGGTGCTACATAATACGGGCTTCCAACCACATCGGAAAATGATTCACCTAAAATTTGAAACAAGAACCATTATTAGGAACAATCCAATGAACATTCTTGAAATAAAATGCAAGTTCACAAGCTAATTCTTGGTCCCAAATGTTATGAATTAACACCAATTATAACAATAAGGTTTCATGAATATCATAATTCATATTGTACAAGAAATTTCAAAGAATAACAAGATCAAGAAGAACTTGGCGTATTTACCTAACTTTCAAAAAAATTCTAACATTATTTGATGCGATTGGACAAACAAATTAATGATTGTCACACACGTGTTAAGAAAGAAGTCCCATTAAATGGACCCAAATGCAATTATTTCAAACTTTGCATTTGTATTAGTAGTTCTTATCAATGTCACCAACTTCTAGCAAAAACAAAAATTAAAACACAGTAGGGACAACACATGGGTTTCACATAAGTTCAGTCGACTATAGAAAAGAAACAAAAATGTAATAGGAATTTTTTAGGAACTATGAATTTTTAACCAATAATGCATATCAATTTTCATGTAGTTTTTGATATAAAAGAACAGAATTATATCACTCACAAGAACCAAAGAAATGAAAAAGAAAGCTAAGAAGCACTTGAATCACAAATTAATGATTGAATATCATCAAGAAAGACAATCTAAAGCCAAGATATATAAAACCCCAAAACACATAGAGATAAAAATCATAAAATAAACCCATATGAGATTGTTTAGGTATTAAAGATATAAGATAACCCAATAAGGAAAATCCAAAAATAAGAATAAAAAAGCATTAGAAATCGAACCTGGTTTGTAGAAGACGGACAACCCAAAATCAGTGGCTTTAAGAGTAGCATCTTCATGGGTGGTCGAAAAGAGGAAATTTTCTGGTTTTAGGTCTCGATGCATAACACCCAACGAATGGCAAGCTTCAACAACTCCGACGATCGTTTTAATCAACTTCGCCGCCTCGCGTTCACTGTACTGCCCTTTTTGAACTATCCGATCGAACAACTCGCCACCGGCGCATAACTCCATAACGATATGAACATACAAAGCATCCTCGTAAGTCCCTTTGATCCTGACAACATTCGGATGTTCGGATAAATGGTGCATTATTTGAATCTCTTTCAAAACGTCTTCGTAATCCTCTCGGCATATGAGTTTCTTCTTGGGTATCGATTTACAGGCGTAAGGAATGCCTGTGGATTTCTCTGTGCATAGATGGGTTGTACCAAACTGTCCTTGGCCTAATTTTCTTCCGATTGTGTATAACTGTTGAAGGATTGGGGTTTTTTGCTTGAGTACCCAGTTGGGTTTTGGGTTCGATGATGGCGGTGCTATCGGTTTCTTCAAGATTGGGGGTTTTGTGGGTTGTGTTGAAGTCGATGTTGAAGTTGATGAAGATGACGACATGGTTGTATTCAGAGTTGCGAACTTTACCAAATGGGTAATGCAAGAACACAAGATTTATGCACAAAAAAGGTGTACTACGAGTTGTAACTTCAACGAAGCATGAACACAGAAAGAAAGAAGAATTTGGGGGCCCAGATCGCTCTTATCCCTGGAAAACAGAGAGAGAAATAGGGGGAAAGATTGTCGTTTTTCTTCTTGGTGATGGTGACTTTGTGAGATGAATGAATGAAATCGCTCTCTTTCAATCAAAAACAACTTTTCTTTTTTTTCTTTTTGAGGAGATGGAAATAGACCAAGTCCAAGTTTAGTAGATGCAATAAATTTCCACTGCGAAAAAAAGAAAAAGGAAAAAGATATTGTGAAATTGAAATAATATATAAAAACAAAAATGCAGATGTTGTACACTGAAAGATTCCGCTATGATGTTTGTGTAAATTTTCTCTTGAAATTATGCAAAAGGAGAAAACGATAAAAACATGGCAAGTGATTGATTCGTCCTTTGCTTTTGCCTAATTTGTTATTTATTCTGATGAGTTATGAGCTTGCATATTTTCTAAAGCCAAATAAATTGATCTTGTTTTATAAAATCTTTTTTACTGCACGTTTTGTATCAATCATGACATCCTATTAATTCTGTTTTTTAATCTTTTTGTTGTTTTAAAAAAAATTATTTTTTTCATGTTTTAATATTGTCGTTATATTTAAATATATTTTTTCTATTATTAGTACTATTAATTTTTATTTTTTTACATTATTATTAAATTTAATTATATTTATTATTATTATTATTATTATTATTATTATTATTATTATATCAGTGTTAATTATTGTTATTCTTATTAGTGATATTGATATTATGTGACAGATATTAATATAATGTTATGATTCATAATTACGTAACACCACAACAATGTGTTCCTAATCAACATTCACATAATGTTATTGCGAACGTGGATTGTAATGTTGGCAGCAGCGGATGCGTCAACGAACACGGCCAAGTACTTCGACAAACGTTCTCTGACTATCAAGACAAATGGGTCATATGAAAATTGAACTGAGAGACACAATGATATAAAATGGTTCATTCGACAACAATCAAGCTACATCCACTGTGAAAAACGAGAGAAATCTTTCATTGATAAACTTCAATGAATTTATGATAGATAATCTATGAATACTACTATATTGACCATGTTTTTACACATAGATATGAGATTGTATAAATAGCTGGAAGTGGAAGGCTGAACACGCAAGTCTTGAGCAGGAAGAATGGAAGAGGACAAATTAGCCTTACACCTAGTCACTTTATAGACGGTGAAGTAACAATTACAAGGTCCCATGCTACCGCCTAACGCAAAGCACTGTTTCTTGCGTGTTCCCAATATATTTCTGACAGTGGATATGACTGAACCACACAGGGTCTTACCAAGACTTTCTCTTGGACCGAAATAACCCAGTTGGTCTTCGATCGAGTGTATCCTTGAGTGAGACTGTGGTTGTTCGACTATGCTTCTGCAACTTCTGTCGAACTTCACTCCGTACAAGGTTCTACTCTTTCTTTAATAACTCTTCGGTCTGAACTTTTCTTTGTTCTGAGGATACTGCTTTGACATCTTCTCATGCTGATGACATGTTCACCACTGTGACCGTAGCCCAAGCTACTGCTGTCACTGTGAACATCTGTCCGTATGAGATACTGATGAAGTCTTCCTCGGACGTAACTCCTCGGTTCGACTAGTACTTGCTTTGTCACACGCCTTAGTCTGGTAACGAGTCTGTCACCAACTAACTTCTGTTGTCTATCTTCGATGCCTTCAATGTCTGCCTTAGAACCAAGAACATGACTTCTGATCCAGATAAAGTAGCCGCTTCGGTCCAACTAATCTTCATGTCTTCGGTTTCAACATTCTGTTGATCTTTCTGGAGGATCACCTGCTTTTTATTTTGATCAGCCATGGTTGATCTGACCGGAGCGAAGAACTCCCACTTGACACAAAGACTGGACTTGTCTGAGATGCAAACCTCAACAGTACTGGCTGGCCATGCCTCTGCTTTCTGGTTGCTTCAGATATAATGTCCTCTTTGGTTGTCATGGATGACTCCGGTTCGGATTAGGCTTCATACTTTGCTCAACATGTAACAATAGCTAAATGACTTGGGACGTCTTGAGGATCAAACGTTAGCAAAAAAACACATCGTCAAGTCGTGTTTACTTGGATAATGAATAACTAATAATGTAGGTAATTTGAACTTTTTAGCCTACTTGGTAGAGGCTTTGCCCTCTTAGACAGGAGGTTTCGGGTTCTATTTCTGGCTCAGTCGTTTAACTAACTTTGAGTTACTAACTGCTAACCACTAACCAACCGTTCTAAAAAAAATTGTATTGACGTCCAAAACAAATAAAGTCATGGTATATTAAAAAATAAAAAGAAAATATAAAAAATAAAACGATAAAAATACGAAATAAAACCAAAAAATAAAAACATACAAACAATACAAATAGACACTGAACACAAGACTTTCTGTAGACCGCATGATCGATCGTGTATTTTTAGAGATGTAATAGTATTAGTAATATACTAATAGTAATAGTAATAGTAATAATATTAATATGATTATTAATATTAGCATTAATATTAATAAAAATTGAGATAATAATAATAAAACAAAGACGAGAAAGAAAATCTTTTAACTTAATAGTCATAAAAATGCATATGGTCAACAGCATGTTACAATCGTTTTTCAAATTTAAAAAAGTTATTTCCTGAAGACCTCTTATAGCTATTAATTCAATGATTAATCCGAAAATTTTTCAAACTAAAATGATTATGATAGATATTTGATCATCAATGTAAAATATATGCATATCGCTAAGAAAATATAAAATTAAATGTGATGTATGCATAAATGATATATTTTCAGTCCATTGTCTTTAATAAAGCATCGAAAAACAGCCTAAATATTATAATATTAAAAATTAAAATAGTTAAATAATAATTATAAACAAACCAAAAAACAACAAAAAATAAAACTAAAATAATAAAATACAAAATTTATCAAATGAGATGGTGCAATTAACAATTTAAAAGAAGAGTATATAAAATCGCACATTTAGTTTTTTTTTTTTTTTTTTCTTAAGCGTAGGACAAGGTTTTCTT
Organism: Cichorium intybus; assembly: GCA_023525715.1. Taxonomy (NCBI): domain Eukaryota; kingdom Viridiplantae; phylum Streptophyta; class Magnoliopsida; order Asterales; family Asteraceae; genus Cichorium; species Cichorium intybus. Next base: position 46,178,542 of record CM042013.1, read on the forward strand.
ATAAATCCGACCATTGTTTTGTTTTTTTATGATATGTTTTGTATAATTAAGACGCAAAATGGGTCTTTCTTGGATATCAACTCGTGCCTTGTTAACACACAAATATCAAATTGATTTTGGCTCAAGGAACTTTTAAACAAAATTATATAATCAATAAAACAATAAGATGTTGATTGTTTGTTTTTTCGGAAGTTTTTTTTCTAATCATTTTTGTCTGCAGACGCACAGACATTTTATCTACAAATTGTTTGTTTTTAGAAGACTGTAGACCTAAAAATGTCTGCGTGTCCTCTTCTTCCAAAAGGTATGACATAAGGTTTTCCATAATCTGCAGAGGTCTGTAGACCACTATAAATATCACTACCATTATCAAAATTTAAAAAAAAATCAAACCATTTCAAAATCAAACTATAATATAAAAAAGTTATGACTTAAAGTTAGTAGTTTTAGTCGTGTATTTGAAAATTTATATCATTGTATGTATGACTCATTATACAATAAAACTAAGAAAATTAAACATTAAATTAAAGTTACACATCTAATAAATTATATCACTACTATCACTTAAATATCATAAAGTTAAATCCTAGTATTTAGCAATTAATTTTTTTTACTATATGTCTTTATTTGATGTTACTAGAGGTTTAATATAAAATTAGTTATATATATATATATATATATATATATATATATATATATATATATATATATATATATATATATATATATATATATATATATATATATATATATATATATATATATATATATATATATATATTAGTACATAATTAGGATACAAGCTTAACTAACTATGAGTTTTTTTACTTATTAAACATATTTGTAATACTGTTAGATTATAAGGTATCTTTGTGTAATTAGTATATCTATATATAGAGGACTTTGTACATCATTATTGAATACAACATAATATTATTCTATTATGGTATCAGAGCCTATGCTCTAACCCAAGCAGTCGGCCACATTGCCGCCTAACCCTACCCGTCGCCTAACATAGCCGTTGACACCCTTGACACGCCTAGGTTGTCGTGCGGTCAAAAATAAAGAAAACCTAACACACACTAGTACAATGGTAGTCAGGGTCGATCCGCATGAGCTTCGTGGTTAGACTAAATGACATATTACCAACTAGTAGTGTCACGCTACAGTCGGAGGACCTAGTTTCTAAGTGCCCAACTATCCAAAAGCAATAACCAAACAAAGTCAAGCAAAGCATAAGCTAAACTCAACCTAAACTAACCTAGTCACTTTCTAAAATCAGAAGTGCATCTCTGAATCAGAAGCAAACAAAGGCATCCAAACCAAACAAGGCATAACCTAACTAATAACTAAGGTTCTGAATGAACAGCTACTAGCTAAAGTCCAATGCCTAAATCTAACCTAATTGGCTACTGATTTCAGCAAAGGAAAACAGTTCCAAACAAGGCCAAAGCAATATCCAAACACAATTCAAATAATCCAAACACAAACACACATCTAAAACACCAAAATACTCATAAACCAAGATTAATTGTAACCAAATGCTTTCATTAACCAAATCCAAATTCCAAACATCAAAACAGTATCCAAACACTACTAAAACATAAACCTAAGCTTGGTATCAATGGTTGTCACTCCCAAATATACAAACTAAAGCTTACAAATATCTAACTAAATGAAATAAAAATCTAAAACATGAAAATACCAATTGAGAAGTTGCTGGAACGAATTCTTGGAGTCAAAGAGCTTCAAGGTCGATTTTACACCCGGTCTTTGCTAGGGTTTTCGGCTGAAATTGCATCTATTTATATTTGCAAATTTCCTGCAGCCGCGCCGCGCAGATGAAGAATCCGCGGCGCGCATACTAATCTTTTCCCGTTTCTTCGGCATTTGAATGTGTTACACCGCCTTAAGCCCGCGTCACGTGTATCATAGATCCGCGGCGTGCGTACGTGTTTCCTTGATTTTTCATTCTTTTCCAAACTTCTTTCTTTTACATGCTTTTAGTCCCTGTTTCCATTCTTTTCTTCCAAACAAGTCCTGGCCCGAAAAGTGAGAATACCAAGATATATCTGATATAATTTCATCAAGAACAGGGCTCAACAACGCCTAAAATGCTCGATATCACTAGGCGTTGTCAAACACCCCACACTTGTGCCTTGCTTGTCCCCAAGCAAGAGAGTTTTTAACAAATTATAATAAGGAATCAAATAATTTTTGACTGTGTTCAGTTTCAAAGTTTATTGCTCTTTGAGTTAGAGTGGAATAGTTCGCGAAAACATAATTGAATTGTTCTCTGGAATTCATGACTTTCTAAAGAACCCTTGATTACAAATTTTCTGTCCACAATGAAGTGTACGTACTCATTCAGATTCTAAAGGCCATTAAGGAATTGTCCATGACTTTCGATGTTGTCCGTGTAGCGAGATTTCAGAAATACCATCCCAGACCAGACGATCTTAGGTGGTAAGGTGCATAAGTCCCACTCATTTTAGACTTACCGGCTCGAACAACAAAGGCCACAGATTGACATTTCCTTCCTAAACTCCAATCCTAAAACAGCTCAATCTTCTAAACTCGTAAAACTCAACTTATTTGACTAACTAATAGCATGATCACAAATAAACAGTATTTATTGAAAAATACTAGTGCTATCACAATCATAAATCATTCAATTCAAAAATTGCAATTTATTAAAAATTTTGAAAAATATTGCTAAAAATTGAAAAATTGATCATTTCTGCAAAAATTTCAAAAAAAAAATATTCTCTTTCGACCGTCCACACCCCACACTTAAAACCGTACGACGTCCCCGTTGTACACTGCTTGGTGCTCAATATCACAGGTATAATTGCGAACAAACGGATCCCTGATTTCGTATCCCGGAGTTGTAGCACTGTAGTGAACACGCCGGTGGTCTAGACAAGTGGAGGGGGCACGGTGACCCCACACTTGTCTGAGATAACTCCTTCCCATTTGATATATCATGCATAACTCAACAAACAAATTAAAAACAAACATAACAAAATAAAATATGAACAAAATATACAGATAGAGGTGTCATAAGTTTTGTACATATATCCCAAAGAAAGAAAGAAAAAGTACATCAATCACTACCAGGTGGCCTGGAGGGTCCAGCCTCGTGATCGTGGGCCCTAGCTGGGAATGGTCGGGGGCGCTGACCCTGCGCTGATGCAATCTGTAGAAGTACCTCCCCGATCCACTCGAGCTGGTCCTCGATCCTCGTGACTCTAGCCTCCAATCGGTGCATGGCCGCAGGGTCCTCCTGCGGCTATGGCTCTGCCGGGGCTGCTGGTGCTGGCTCTGGTCTCCGGCGTCTCCTGCCTGGCTGGGCATATGCGGGCTGGGGTGCCTGGGGAGGCTCTGTAGGTGCTCGAATGAACTGTCCCGGGCGCTGCTGCTCAGTGAGCCGCATCCTCTCCAAAGTGCGTGCTGTCGTGCGAGACGGAGGTAGCGCAGTCAAAGAAGCGGTGTAAGAACCCGCGAAAAAGTTGTAAAAAGGGAAAAATAGTCTTTTGGCATATTGTAAGACTACTATGTAAAATAATATGTTGTTATGAAATAAAAATGAAAGAAACAAAAGTTTGTGTGAAATTTGGCGTTTTATCGCGTGAATAGTGAAACTTGACCCAAAAGGGCAAAATGGTCATTTGACATGGAAATGACCAAATTTGTCAAGAAAATGTTAAGTTGAAAAATTATGAGGCATAAATTGTAAAATTATGACTTTTGGACCATTTTTGTAGAAGAATTGGAAGGCTAGGGACCAAAATGCAAAGTTTTTATAAAAATTAAATATATATATTATATGAGAGTTATCTCCTTCATTATTGAGAACCCAGTAGAAGTGTCCAGAGGGAGCTAGAGAGAACGAGAGCAAGTACGAGAGAAGAAGAAGAAGTTCAAAAATCTTCGCCAAGGAAATAAAAAAAAACCTTGGAATTACTGATTCCAAGCTCCAAGAGGTACTATCCTAGCCTTTGAGCTCAATTTCGTGAACGGGAAACCAACCTTAACCTCTGATTTTCCAGAAATCATGAGTTTAATGGGACTATCTTGCTCAAAATCATCCATTAAACATGTTCTAGCCATAGAATGTGTTGAAAATCAAGAAATGGGGATTTTGGCCAAGAACCCTAATTCACAGGTTTGTAAGATCAAAGCTGGTTTTTATGGTTTTTCTAAGTCCAAATAATCATTTAGGATGTATTAAGATACTCCTAAGTGATTAATTTCAAAAAGTTGGATTTTTGGTAAAAATCATCAAAAACGGGTTTTCACGAAATTGGAACTGAAATCAGTGATTCCAAGGCTTAAAACTTGATGTAAAGCAAAGGTTTTAGTCATGGAATGATAGTAAACGATTAAGTTAAGTATTAAGCACTTAATGGGGCAAAATGGAGGTCTGCAGCTCGAAAATCGGACCCGAAACTCACCCAGAAACATTACACGGCCGTGTAATTTACAGGGTAAATATTACACGACCGTGTAACTTATAAAAGGCCTGCAAAGTTACACGGCCGTGTAATTTGCAAGGCAAAAGTTACACGACCGTGTAACATACTGAGGGGGATTTTTCGTTTTGATTTTTGGAAATTGGGGTTAGACATGTCCGTTTGACCTCAAATTTGAAACACAAGTCTAATATGGCCTAAGATTTCATGCAAAAATGTCGGAACTGAAATACGACCCCTCAGAGGTACTGTAGCAAACTACGCGACTTTCGGGAAAAAACTATAAAATGAGTTTAATGATGGTTATACATTTGTATGGCCTGTAGTTATGTAGTTATGAGACTCTTAAGTCATAGAGTTAGTTGTAGCATGTATTTATTAAAAATATATATATACCACTTGTATAGGTGGTGCTTCGAATACTGTTAAGCACGGAAAGGGGAAAGGAATACGTGAAGCTTAGAGATCTGTAGCTACATCAAGGTGAGTTTTATGAGGATTTTCTATAGTACATAGCAACAAATGATATTTTCAGAAAATGAGATTTCCAAATATTTTTTTAAATACTAAAGTTTGGAAAATGGTTTTTAAAGTAGCTCTATATAAGGGCTAAGTGTTTTAAAGCAGTGTAGTTTACAAAGTATTTTTAAAGAAGTTCCTTGTGTGAACTAAGATGTGAAAATCAGTTTTGAAAATATTTTCAGTAAAGAGTTATAAAATGTTTGAGTATGAGTTGTTTATAAATTGTGTCACATTTTGACCAATTTGAGATGTAATGAGATAAGTATTAAAAAAAGAAAGAAGTAAGAGTCAGTTGTCCGGACTAGGATCACCCACATAATCGGGGGATCAGAAGACACTACTGGGATGGTACCTCCCGTCGCGAAGTAGTTGTCTAGCTTAGTATACCCTTGTGCTTGAATCTGTTCCAAGTCACAAAGGGGAGTTAGAATGAGCATAACCGAGCGGACGGATCTGTTCTGTTCCGCGAGGGGAGCTAGTAGAATGAATTAAAATAACTTAATTCATGAGTTTCAGTTGGTCACAAGAAAATGGAAAAGAAAGCAGTTTTGAGAAAGAAAGTATTTTTATTAAAGTTTGAAAGTAAAGAAGAAAAGATATTTTGAGATTTATGTTATAAATCAGTTTTGAGCAGTTTTACTTGTTATTAATTCAAGTTTTGAGCAGAAAGTTTTTGGGTCTAAACACATACTACTCACGAGGCTTTATGTCTCACGTATACTATTTTTAAATGCTATGTACTTAGGTGAAAAGAGCGGAGGTTGCAGTTGGGACCAGTTTATGTACTGTAAGTTTAAATTATGGTTATCTGTATTGAGTCTGTAATACTCCCTTGTGTTTAAGTTTGTAAAATAAAAAAAAAATTAAGTGGCTACTTTATAGTCACAAGTTGTAAAATATGTTTGAAATGTAAACTGTATTTGTATTTAAATATGGTTTGAGAAAAGGGGTGTTACAAGCGGCCACGGCGGCAGTAAGGATCCCATATAAATGAGCCAGGTGGGTAATGAAATACCCCCGGGCCAATGGACTGCTAGTGGAGGCTCCCGTCGAGTGAGTGGAGAGGGCAACTGCGAGGGCAAAGGGGAGATGGAGGAATCGGGACGGATCGAGGAGAGCCCAAAAGAATGTCATGTCCTCCCCGGACACCTTCTCGCCCCCCTCCCGCTGCATGATGGAGGTGGAGACGATACGGTGCATGAGGCGGTGAAGTGGGTCGCGGAGGTGGCTCTCCCTCGAGGTCCCTGCCTCGTACATAACGTTGGACAGTGGTGTCCAAATCTCCATGTTGCCGGACCTCTCCGGCTGCCCCTGGATGCACGCCCCGAAGAACTGCGTGAAATGGCGATGCTGGAGGTCCGCTGGAGTGTATACCCCAACTCTCCTCCCAAACTCCCGGAGGTTGCACTCCCTCTGTGCACCTCCCAGTCGAAATCGGATGATCCTGGATCGTGGGTCCGATGCCCGAGGAGCGAAATGGATCGTGGAGAGAAACTCCAATATTAGCTCGGTGTAGACCATGTCCTCGTCCGTACCCAATCATCACAAGAAGTCTCCAAAAAGACGACTGAGGAAGAGGCTAGTGGAGGGAACAAGAAGGAAGAAAAGGGCTGTTCTTTTAAGTCCTTTATGGCTTGCAAACCGCCCGAATACCATGGCAGTTTTGAGCCGAAGGTGACAATGCGGTGGGTCCGAGAGATCGAACAAGTGATGTAAGCAAGCAAATGTGGAGAAAACGATCGAGTCAACTACGCCTCCCGGCAATTGAAGGATGATGCTTTGGTGTGGTGGAACACCAAATATGAAAGCTTGGGAAAGGATGTTGTATATGGTTGGTCTTGGGCAGAGTTTGTTTCATGTCTCAAAGATAAATTCTGTCCCACGCGAGATTTGGAGAAAATGAACGAAGATTTCTTAACAATAAAGAAAGGAGAATTGACGGTTGACGAGTATACAAAGAAGTTTTGTGATATGCTACCTTTTGTGGGGGATTCCTACCCCAGTGAGCGGTCCCGAATTAACCGCTATGTCCGGGGTTTACCATGGAACTATGAGCTAGAAGTAAAGAAAGCTGAAACATTAGATGGGGCGATCAATGCTGCCCGAACTGTGGAGGATATTGGAGAACGAAGAAAGGAGGAAGGACCTGGTTTTAGTGACAAGAGGAAGACAGTTAGTAGCAGTGGGAACATGAAGAAGAAAGGGAAGATAAGTTCAAGTCAGAGTCGACAGGGAAGTGTAAAAAGGTGTGAGAAATGTGGGAAAGAACACGGTGGCGACTGCCGAGCGAGATCAAATGCTTGTTTTAATTGTGGCAGACTCGGTCACAAAGCGAAAGACTGCAAAGCCAAGAAAGCCAGTGAAGTGGAGTGCTTCTCATGCCATCAGATGGGGCACTATAGTTTTAACTGCCCAAACAAGGGAGGAGAAGCTATGGTGTCAACAGCTCAGAAGAAGACAGAACCCCAGAAAGTGAAGACTAGAGCTTTTCAGATCACCAGGGAAGAAGCGAAGGAGACGCACAATGTGGTCTCAGGTATATTACTAATCAACTCGACACCTGCATATGTGTTGTTTGATTCTGGTTCTACATATTCATTCGTGTCCCATGGATTTGGAGCCCGATTAAGAGTCCCGTTAGAATTGTTAGACATGGTTTTTGAAGTGGAAGTAGCGGATGGAAAGTTTGTTGAAGTTCAGCACATGTACCGAGATTGTGAACTTGATATCAATGGCAAGAAGTTTCGACTTAATCTTCTTCCCATTGGAATTAAGTCCTTTGATGTAATAATCGGAATGGATTGGCTTGGTGCAAATGATGCGAAGATAGCTTGTGGACAGAAGAGGGTGTCTGTTAAAACCCTAGGAGCTAAAGTGTACGTATATGGAGAAAGAAGCAAACATGTGCCAAGTCTTATTAGTGTGGCAAAAGCCCGAAGATGTATCAGGAAAGGATGTGTATCTTTCCTGGCCTATGTGATGACTGAAGACAAAGTAAAACAGACTTATAAAGACATAGAAGTAGTAAAAGAATTTCCAGAAGTTTTCCCAGATGAGTTACCAGGCTTGCCACCAGAAAGGCAAGTTGAGTTTCGGATAGATCTTGTTCCAGGAGCCTCCCCAATAGCCCGAGCACCGTACCGGTTAGCACCAACAGAGATGCGGGAATTAATGTCCCAGTTGCAGGAGTTACTAGATAAAGGCTTCATCAGGCCTAGTTCTTCTCCGTGGGGTGCTCCAGTTCTGTTTGTAAAGAAGAAGGATGGATCAATGCGGATGTGCATTGATTACAGAGAATTGAACAAGATTACCATTAAGAACCGTTACCCGTTGCCCAGAATAGACGATTTGTTCGACCAGCTACAATGAGCAGATTACTTCTCAAAAATTGATTTGAGATCTGGGTATCACCAAGTCAGGGTAAAAGAAAGTGATGTAGAAAAGACAGCGTTCCGTACACGATACGGGCATTACGAGTTCCTAGTAATGCCATTCGGTCTTACGAATGCACCAGCGATTTTCATGGACTTAATGAATCGGGTCTGTAAACCGTTTCTAGACCGATTTGTTATAGTGTTCATTGATGACATACTGATATACTCAAAGAATAAAGAAGAGCATGCGAGTCACTTGCGAGCAGTGCTTGAGACCTTGAAGCGAGAACAGCTATATGCAAAGTTCTCCAAGTGTGAGTTTTGGATGCGAGAAGTACAGTTCCTTGGACATGTTGTGTCTATCCAAGGTATAAAAGTTGACCCAGCAAAAGTTGAAGCTGTGATGAAATGGGAGCCTCCCAAGACGCCAACAGAAGTTAGAAGTTTTCTCGGTCTTGCCGGGTATTACCGGAGATTTATTCAAGATTTCTCCCGTATAGCTGTGCCACTTACACGATTAACTCGGAAAGAAGAGAAATTCAGATGGCAAGAGGAACAAGAAAGAGCCTTCGCTACATTGAAAGAAAAGTTGTGTAACGCGCCTGTCCTTACGTTACCAGATGGGACAGAAGACTTCGAAGTGTACAGCGATGCCTCGCATCGGGGGCTTGGCTGTGTGTTAATGCAAAGAGGGAAGGTTATAGCATACGCTTCCAGACAGTTAAAAGATCCGGAGAAAAAGTACACAACCCACGATCTCGAACTTGCAGCGATCGTATTTGCCTTAAAGATTTGGAGACATTACTTGTATGGTACAAAGTGCAAGCTATTCACCGATCACAAGAGTTTGCAGTATGTGTTCACTCAAAAAGAGTTGAACATGAGACAGAGCAGATGGCTAGAGCTGATCAGTGATTATGATTGCGACACTGTATACCATCCGGGTAAAGCAAATGTAGTAGCGGATGCATTAAGTAGAAAAGCTCCTGAGAAAAGAATCAAGGCAAGATCGATGCGTATAGAGCTAGTGTCCATTATTATAGAGCAGATTAAAGCAGCTCAGCAGAAAGTTGAAGAAAGTGGAGACTTAAAAGATGAAAAGCTAGGAAAAGACATTCAGTTTGAGACCAATAGTCAAGGATTAAAGACCTACAGAAACCGCATTTGGGTACCGAAAGCAGGAGGATTGAGAAAGCTGATTCTAGAAGAGTCGCATAAGTCAAAGTATTCCATACATCCAGGGAGTACCAAGACTTATCAAGATCTGAAAAGACAGTATTGGTGGCCTGGAATGAAGAAGAGGATAGTTAAGTACATCTCCAAGTGTGTTATATGTGCACAAGTCAAGGCGGAACATCAGGTCCCGCATGGGGATGCTCAGTCATTACATATTCCAGCCGGAAAGTGGGAAGATGTAACCATGGACTTGGTTGCCGGGTTACCGAGAACGAGAAGAGGTCATGATAGTATATGGGTCATAGTGGACCGGTTGACCAAGAGTGCACTATTTCTAGCCATAAAAGAAACTACTCCATTAGAGCAGTTAGCCCAGTTGTATACTGATGAAGTGTTAAGAAGATATGGTGCACCGTTGTCTATCGTGTCAGACAGAGACCCCAGATTTACCTCTAATTTTTGGAGAGCCTTACAAGATAAAATGGGGACGAGAATTCAACTAAGTACAGCATATCATCCACAAACGGATGGTCAGAGTGAACGAACAATCCAGACATTAGAAGACATGCTACGATCATGCGTGATGGATTTTGGTGGTAGTTGGGATGAACATCTGCCATTGGTGGAGTTTGCATACAACAACAGCTACCATTCTAGCATTAAAATGCCACCTTTTGAGGCATTGTATGGTAGAAAGTGTAGAACTCCTTTATGCTGGTTGGAGGCGGGTGAGACTAAACTTACAGGGCCAGAAATTGTTAGAGTGACTAATGAGAAGATTGGAGTAATTCAAGCCAATATGAAAGCAGCACAAGATCGGCAAAAGAGTTACTCGAATCTCAAGAAGAGACCGTATGACTTGCAAGAAGGAGATTTGGTGATGATAAAAGTGTCACCATGGAAAGGAGTAGTCAGATTTGGCAAGAGAGGAAAGCTAAGTCCAAGATACATTGGACCTTTTAGAATTCTGAAAAGAGTGGGGTTACAAGCGTTCAAGATAGAGTTACCACCCGAACTCAGTGGAATACATGATACCTTTCATGTATGCTACTTGAAAAAGTACTTTGGTAAAGAAGAGTTAGTAATACCATATACCGATCTGAGGGTGGAGACTCCTAGCAGACTGATTGAAGAACCTGAAGCGATTCTAGAAATACAGACTAAGAAGCTAAGGAACAAGGAGATTGACCTTGTACTAGTCAAGTGGAAGCACCCGTTAGGGTCAAACCTAACTTGGGAGACGCTAGAAGAAATGAAGAGAAGATATCCAGATTTCACAGATTACGAAAAGATTCCGAGGACGGAATCCGCATAAGGAGGGGTGACTGTAAGAACCCGCGAAAAAGTTGTAAAAGGGTAAAATAGTTTTTTGGCATATTGTAAGACTACTATGTAAAATAATATGTTGTTATGAAATAAAAATGAAAGAAACAAAAGTTTGTGTGAAATTTGGAGTTTTATCGCGTGAATAGTGAAACTTGACCCAAAAGGGCAAAATGGTCATTTGACATGGAAATGACCAAATTTGTCAAGAAAATGTTAAGTTGAAAATTTATGAGGCATAAATTGTAAAGTTATGACTTTTGGACCATTTTTGTAGAAGAATTGGAAGGCTAGGGACCAAAATGCAAAGTTTTTATAAAAATTAAATATATATATTATATGAGAGTTATCTCCTTCATTATTGAGAACCCAGTAGAAGTGTCCAGAGGGAGCTAGAGAGAACGAGAGCAAGTACGGGAGAAGAAGAAGAAGTTCAAAAATCTTCGCCAAGGAAATAAAAAAAAAAACCTTGGAATTACTGATTCCAAGCTCCAAGAGGTACTATCCTAGCCTTTGAGCTCAATTTCGTGAACGGGAAACCAACCTTAACCTCTGATTTTCCAGAAATCATGAGTTTAATGGGACTATCTTGCTCAAAATCATCCATTAAACATGTTCTAGCCATAGAATGTGTTGAAAATCAAGAAATGGGGATTTTGGCCAAGAACCCTAATTCACAGGTTTGTAAGATCAAAGCTGGTTTTTATGGTTTTTCTAAGTCCAAATAATCATTTAGGATGTATTAAGACACTCCTAAGTGATTAATTTCAAAAAGTTGGATTTTTGGTAAAAATCATCAAAAACGGGTTTTCACGGAATTGGAACTGAAATCAGTGATTCCAAGGCTTAAAACTTGATGTAAAGCAAAGGTTTTAGTCATGGAATGATAGTAAACGATTAAGTTAAGTATTAAGCACTTAATGGGGCAAAATGGAGGTCTGCAGCTCGAAAATCGGACCCGAAACTCACCCAGAAACATTACACGGCCGTGTAATTTACAGGGTAAATATTACACGACCGTGTAACTTATAAAAGGCCTGCAAAGTTACACGGCCGTGTAATTTGCAAGGCAAAAGTTACACGACCGTGTAACATACTGAGGGGGATTTTTCGTTTTGATTTTTGGAAATTGGGGTTAGACATGTCCGTTTGACCTCAAATTTGAAACACAAGTCTAATATGGCCTAAGATTTCATGCAAAAATATCGGAACTGAAATACGACCCCTCGGAGGTACTGTAGCAAAATACGCGACTTTCGGGAAAAAACTATAAAATGAGTTTAATGATGGTTATACATTTGTATGGCCTGTAGTTATGTAGTTATGAGACTCTTAAGTCATAGAGTTAGTTGTAGCATGTATTTATTAAAAATATATATATACCACTTGTATAGGTGGTGCTTCGAATACTGTTGAGCACGGAAAGGGGAAAGGAATACGTGAAGCTTAGAGATCTGTAGCTACATCAAGGTGAGTTTTATGAGGATTTTCTATAGTACATAGCAACAAATGATATTTTCAGAAAATGAGATTTCCAAATATTTTTTTAAATACTAAAGTTTGGAAAATAGTTTTTAAAGTAGCTCTATATAAGGGCTAAGTGTTTTAAAGCAGTGTAGTTTACAAAGTATTTTTAAAGAAGTTCCTTGTGTGAACTAAGATGTGAAAATCAGTTTTGAAAATATTTTCAGTAAAGAGTTATAAAATGTTTGAGTATGAGTTGTTTATAAATTGTGTCACATTTTGACCAATTTGAGATGTAATGAGATAAGTATTAAAAAAAGAAAGAAGTAAGAGTCAGTTGTCCGGACTAGGATCACCCACATAATCGGGGGATCAGAAGACACTACTGGGATGGTACCTCCCGTCGCGAAGTAGTTGTCTAGCTTAGTATACCCTTGTGCTTGAATCTGTTCCAAGTCACAAAGGGGAGTTAGAATGAGCATAACCGAGCGGACGGATCTGTTCTGTTCCGCGAGGGGAGCTAGTAGAATGAATTAAAATAACTTAATTCATGAGTTTCAGTTGGTCACAAGAAAATGGAAAAGAAAGCAGTTTTGAGAAAGAAAGTATTTTTATTAAAGTTTGAAAGTAAAGAAGAAAAGATATTTTGAGATTTATGTTATAAATCAGTTTTGAGCAGTTTTACTTGTTATTAATTCAAGTTTTGAGCAGAAAGTTTTTGGGTCTAAACCCATACTACTCACGAGGCTTTATGTCTCACGTATACTATTTTTAAATGCTATGTACTTAGGTGAAAAGAGCGGAGGTTGCAGTTGGGACCAGTTTATGTACTGTAAGTTTAAATTATGGTTATCTGTATTGAGTCTGTAATACTCCCTTGAGTTTAAGTTTGTAAAATAAAAAAAAAATTAAGTGGCTACTTTATAGTCACAAGTTGTAAAATATGTTTGAAATGTAAACTGTATTTGTATTTAAATATGGTTTGAGAAAAGGGGTGTTACAAGCGGCCACGGCGGCAGTAAGGATCCCATATAAATGAGCCAGGTGGGTAATGAAATACCCCCGGGCCAATGGACTGCTAGTGGAGGCTCCCGTCGAGTGAGTGGAGAGGGCAACTGCGAGGGCAAAGGGGAGATGGAGGAATCGGGACGGATCGAGGAGAGCCCAAAAGAATGTCATGTCCTCCCCGGACACCTTCTCGCCCCCCTCCCGCTGCATGATGGAGGTGGAGACGATACGGTGCATGAGGCGGTGAAGTGGGTCGCGGAGGTGGCTCTCCCTCGAGGTCCCTGCCTCGTACATAACGTTGGACAGTGGTGTCCAAATCTCCATGTTGCCGGACCTCTCCGGCTGCCCCTGGATGCACGCCCCGAAGAACTGCGTGAAATGGCGATGCTGGAGGTCCGCTGGAGTGTATAGCCCAACTCTCCTCCCAAACTCCCGGAGGTTGCACTCCCTCTGTGCACCTCCCAGTCGAAATCGGATGATCCTGGATCGTGGGTCCAATGCCCGAGGAGCGAAATGGATCGTGGAGAGAAACTCCAATAGTATCTCGGTGTAGACCACGTCCTCGTCCGTGGCCATGATCCTATCCGAGCCACGGCAAGTAAATGAAGCATCCTCGTGAGTCCAGGTGCGATGTAAGAATGGCTCGATCGCACCCTATAGTCCCGCATCCCTCAGTATATCCCTGTCAATGACCGTCGCCTCGAGAACCCGGCGACCAGTCAACGCATCCCTCCGCGAAATGTACTCCGCGGAGCTAGCCAGTCCCTCGGGGAACTGGAGGAAAGCGTGCTCTAATCTGAACATCATCTGCCAAAAGATACATAGCCACAAAAGAATTTTTTTTGCAAAATTAGTCCTCTTCTTCCCTGCCACACCGCGGCGCGGCCCAAGAGCGAGGCGCGTCGCGGCGAGCGGCTGTTTGCAAAACCCCAAATCAAACTCGCAATTTAACCTGCTAAAACTCGATCTAATCATACCACAAGGTAGCCTAAGTGCCGACTAACTCATCTAGTGTCTCTATTTGGCAAAACAAACACCCTATGAGTTAGCATTGGCGATCCTAAGTTTTGAACTATTTTGGGCAAATCACTAAAATTAACCACCTAATTACTAGTTTTAACAACTAATAGATAGTTAGAATAGCGTACCTTGGTAGTAGAAACAAAATGAGCAAGAAAAAGTACGAGAGAAATTTGTCGATCAGAGCTCCGAGTCGTGTGGGGTTGGGTTGAGTCGCGGCTTACCTTAATATAGCGAGAAAATCGACTGATCAATTCCCGCGTCGCGCATTTACGCCTTGCGCGTCGCGCGTGTCACCAAATCAACCCCTGCGCATCGGGTTGGTTTACGACCCCGCGTCGCGTAATTAAAAAACCCGCGGCGCGGTCTTCAAAAATTTCAAAACTTCTCACACGACCCCACACTTATTTTAGACCACTAATACCTGCAAAAATATTGATGTATTTTCATACTTAATTCAAAGAAATATAGATCCTAACTTATGACACGATGGGTTGCCTCCCAACAAGCGCTAAGTTTAACGTCTTCAGCCAGACATGTTGTTCATATTAATCTACAGCTACGGTGGATCGTACGCCTTCTTCCTTCGCTGATTTTCAGTCACCACCGTTCCTTCGTGGCCCCATTGCTTCTCAAACTTTCCTGGGTCGAATGGCTTGTTGGTTATCCTATTGCTGCCCAGTGGCTGTTTGTTGATTAATTCCCGTGATTGCTTGGAGGTAGCTTTGAACCTCCAAGCTCGATCCTTCCTTCTATATCTCTTCAAGATCATAGGCTTGATGTGAAGCGCGCCTAATGCCGCTTCAAGTAGTTGTTTCACACCTCGGTTGCTAGTGTCTTGCATGCTATCTTCAAGTTGCAATTTTGGTTTGCAATACCAATAAAAATTTTCCAATCGAATTGAATCAGAAGGCAACATATCAGGATGCTTCCATATGTCCTCATCGATAGTATTGATCACATCTAATCTTCCATTCATGAATGGATCATGAGTGGCGATAAAATCATGTTTCTTATTTTCAAAAACCAACTCGCCAGCATCATATTCTTGATCATCGTCCAACAGGTGGATCGGGACCAAGAGTGAGCGACTGGTTTGATCTGATGGTGGTATAAAGTCACCCATCACCAGATCCTTGCTTTCAAAAGACTCAAAATTTTCAAAAATTCTAGGTTCGGGGGTAGTATTGTCATCTACACCCCCTTCCCCAATAATATCAACAATTTCGGGGATCGTTGGGCTGGGGTCTGTACTGTCACTTACAGCCTCCTCCTCAACATCCTCATCAACCAAATTATCTGGTGATGGTATGGATTTACTCATCACCAGCTCGATATTATCAACATTTTCAAAAACATCAAAAGCTATTGAGTCAGAGGTAGCATTGTCACCTACAACCTCTTCCTCAACAACATTTTCGACCATCTCAACGGTCTCTTGATTTTCCCACGGTGTATGCCCTTCCATCACATATTCAGGTGATGCAAGCTCACACACATTATCATTGGTATAAAAATCACTCACCTCCGGTTCTGACGTAAGTGGTGAACATTTCCAATTTTCCTCTAACCTATCTAAAGAAGTTTGCACTTTTTCAAGAGCTTCAGCCTGGTCCTTCTGCTCGTGGTAGTTGTTATACATGAGTACCCAAAGTTGGGCCCAAGTTGCAGAATTCTCAAGATGAGATGAGTCCTCGGTCCGCCATCCATTGTCATCGAATGATCCATTATAACAATCATCCTCGTAATAGGTGTCGGCCAGATTTTCATAATAATCATAATGATCCGGGTACATGTAATCACCCATCATAAGGATGTACGGATACCAAAAATCATCAAACTAAAATCAACATCAAAATCAGAAACTAAATCCTACAAATCACCTAATCTAAGCTCACAACTCCCCGGCAACGGCGCCAAAATTTGACACGCCTAGGTCGTCGTGCGGTCAAAAATAAAGAAAACCTAACACACACTAGTACAGTGGTAGTCAGGGTCGATCCGCAGGAGCTTCGTGGTTAGACTAAATGACAGATTACCAACTAGTAGTGTCACGCTACAATCGGAGGACCTAGTTTCTAAGTGCTCAACTATCCAAAAGCAATAACCAAACAAAGTCAAGCAAAGCATAAGCTAAACTCAACCTAAACTAACCTAGTCACTTTCTAAAATCAGAAGTGCATCTCTAAATCAGAAGCAAACAAAGGCATCCAAACCAAACAAGGCATAACCTAACTAATAACTAAGGTTCTGAATGAACAGCTACTAGCTAAAGTCCAATGCCCAAATCTAACCTAATTGGCTACTGATTTCAGCAAAGGAAAACAGTTCCAAACAGGCCAAAGCAATATCCAAACACAATTCAAATAATCCAAACACAAACACACATCCAAAACACCAAAATACTCATAAACCAAGATTAATTGTAACCAAATGCTTTCATTAACCAAATCCAAATTCCAAACATCAAAACAGTATCCAAACACTACTAAAACATAAACCTAAGCTTGGTATCAATGGTTGTCACTCCCAAAGATACAAACTAAAGCTTACAAATATCTAACTAAATGAAATAAAAATCCAAAACATGAAAATACCAATTGAGAAGTTGCTGGAACGAATTCTTGGAGTCAAAGAGCTTCAAGGTCGATTTTACACCCGGTCTTTGCTAGGGTTTTCAGCTGAAATTGCATCTATTTATATTTGCAAATTTCCCGCAGCCGCGACGCGCAAATGAAGAATCCGCGGCGCGCGTACTAATCTTTTCCCGTTTCTTCGGCATTTGAATGTGTTACACCGCCTTAAGCCCGCGTCGCGCGTATCATAGATCCGCGGCACGCGTACGTGTTTCCTTGATTTTTCATTCTTTTCCAAACTTCTTTCTTTTGCACGCTTTTAGTCCCTGTTGTGACATCCGCCTAAAATGGATTCGGGTCAACCCAACCCAATTGGGAAATTTAATAAACCCTACTCAAGATTTACTTGACGCTAATAGGATCAAAACCTATACAATACGATATAAATTGACGTTAATAGCAAAATAGCATAGTAAAACGTTATAACTATAATCAAATTAAATTATGATACCATATTAAAATCAAATCAAAGTATGATACTCTAATTAAATTAAAAGAGTCAAACTTGAATACTATAATTAAACTTCAAATCAAAGTAGATTGTTATAATCAAATAATAACCTATTTTTTATAAAACTCTATTTTTATAAACTCTACATTAAATTTTATAAAATTCTTATATTAATTAGTGTATTACATAGAGATGCTTGTACTAGTGGGAAATTATGAGGACCACCTAAAGTCAAAAGTTATTCCCATGGTCTCCCACTCACACCTCTCATCATCTTTCCTTTCATTTTTCTCCCCACACATTATTCTCATCACCACTCAAACCCTCTCTATCCTTTCTCTCCCTCTCAATCTCGAAATTCATCTAAGAAATACCAATTTTCCAGCCAAGAAAAAGCTCTCATACTCAAATCTTCATCCCTATTGAAGCATTCATCAAGGTAAGTTGTTAAAAGTTCCAAATTCATACATGAAACAAATTAAATCCACCAAAATATCTAAAACTCATTTTATGCATAAACCTGATTTTTCTAAAGATCCCATCAATAAAATAAGAAGTTCTGGAAATTTTCAGAAAATAACTTATTTTTATTGAATTACTATAATTATTGCACTAAAATAAGGCAATAATTCACATAAAATACTTTTTGCAATCAATAAATTCTGGGAATATTTTGGAACAACCCATATATTGAGTAAAGTGGATTTATAAAGTTTCATGCATTTATATTACAGTTTGATGCTTATTTTGTATTTTATTTTGTTGTAGATAAATAAATTGCAAAATATAGTTATGTATGTTAAAAACTAGATTTTATATTTTTCGCACCTTATTCACATATTAAAGACTCCAAGAATAAATTTACAGAATTTTGTAAGAATGTTTTCGTATTTTTCCTGATTTAATGTTTATTTAATGGTTTAAATTGATAATAAATAGCTACACATGTCCAAAAATTATAACACCTTATCAGAATATCATATATAACATGGTAATCATAAATAAAAAGTCTAATTAATTTCTCTTAGTATTTTCCTATTATTTATGATTTTATTGATTAGTTAATAATGAAAAACATAAGAAATACTTCCCTTAATCCAAAATATCCAAATTATTTACAGTAGGCTCAATATAATGTTAGAAAACTATGGTTAGTTTTCCAGAATTTTTAGGGATCATTCATTATTTGTTTCGAATTTTGTTGTTGTTTAAACATTAAAATACTAAATAAATACTAAAGCAGTTAAGAAAAATATGAAAATTTTACAGTAATTACTATTTTATGAAATAATTATTTTCTGATAATTTCAGAATGTTTCATTACTGTTTAGTATTTAAAACCATTTTCCTAAATATCTAAGCATGTAAAAAAGCATTTTAATGATTATTTCATATAAATAATTGTTTATAATATATAAAATCTGTAAATACTTATAATTTGACTAGTTATTATTTTAATAAGAAATTATTAAAATATTTCCTAAAGTGAAAATATAAATTAATTAAGCAAAGTAATTAATTCAATTTAAAATTCATTTAACATATAAATACATTAATATTCAAAACAAAATTTGGATAATTGTTAATTCATCTAATATAATAATATGTGTCTAAATTATTTTATTAATACTATATTCCTATTTATCGATTCCTAAACCAAAACTATTAATTATAATAGGTTCCACGTCGTTTTGACCCGAGCCGTCTATCGTACAACACGCGCATTCCTTATTGGACTAATGTGAGTAATCTACCCCGTATTTTATACTTTTCAATACTTTTGGGGTGTATCATGTGGTTCTAATATGTTTTCAACTTCATTTTATTATTTTATCACAATTGAGACATTGTTGGGACATTTATACTTGAATCATTATTTGTATAATTATTGTTTGTTTACGCTACATGTACGTGTAGTGCATTATCATTTTTAGTCTAATCTCCATGACTATGCCCGTATTCTTGAGGTACGTTATGGACAATAATAGCGCTATTGGGTTGACCATCCCGCCTTGGGACGCTAAGGTGATTGATTGCACGTGGTTGAGTGTGTATGATGATTAGATGCTCCATCCTATATATATACTTATATGTATATATAGGGTGAGGACTTATTGTTGTTGTTATCATTTGTTAATCAATTTTTGATTTATAAATTGTTATCTCAATAACACTTGTTTGCCAACTTCAAAAGAAAACAAATTTCAAATTATTCAAACTCACAATTTTCTTTAATAAAACTAGATTACTCACCAACTCTCGTAGTTGACCTGTTTTTACCCATGATGCAGATTTGAAGAATGGAGTTGATGAAAAGTAGGGTGTACCTTAGAAACCCACAATACTATTTAAATTTCCTGTAATAAATGTTGTTGTATTTGGATTTGTATTTGTATGTTGTGGATTTTGTTTGCATACTTAGTACTTAATTGAATCTAATCATATTATAACATAGTTGTCATGAGACTTTGAACAATATATCACGCCTTGATCGATTCCGCCAAGGATCGGGGTGTGACAGATTGGTATCAGAGCCCTTGACTATAGTGAATTAGGTTAATTGCCTTGACCTAGTCTATAGCCTCTAGGGTCCTCTCGTATGCTAGTTTATAAAATTCACACACAACTGCATGCAACTCGCACTTTGAAAATCCTAGGAATACCTTTGTGTGCTAATTGCTCCCTCATGTGCTTACGTATTATTCCCGACACTTATATGTGTACATACACTTGTGAACTTTCTCCTCTTTCTCTTAAAATCACACACATACTCAAATGGTTTCAAAATAAGATTTTATATACAGATATATTCCTTAGAGCTCATAGGAAATTAAAAGTCATCCACTCTAGTTGGGTAGGATCAAAGTAATGGACGCGTAGTAACTGGAAGGGGGAGGTGCCGGTAGCCTGAAAGTCCTGACTAGGTAAGCATTCGTATACATCCCAATCAACCGAGGGACCAGTTTGCTTACCTGGGGACCAAAGGCGAGAGTTCCCAAACCTATAGGCCAAAGCGCGTTATTCACATTACTTTTGAGCCATCAAAATACCCGACCTTATCAAACGTATCCGAAAGGATACACTCCAAAATGGCCAACTCATTGGACTATTAAGTTCCCTAATGGGCCTTGAAGTGGGAAAAACATGTGAAAACTTAGTATTGTGGGGGCCCACGCAATTGCTACATGCTTCACATTTAGTACCCATGGAAAGCCCAAAAGGTGCCCAACACTCCTAACCATGGCCCAACAAGTGTTTTACAATCATTTTACCCAACAATGTCTACAAACTTAATTTCCATAATCAATTTACAAAAAACTCACAAGTCCATATGCGTGTTTCTCATAGATGGCATTACGCCCCCCATATGCTGCTCGCAGCAACCGAAGGCTAGCCGCCCTTATCGCTAAGGAGGTAGCGAATGTCATCCCAACAATTGCAACCCATCTTCAAACTCTTCAGCCGCAAGCTCCAGCAACCACTCATCGTTGCTCGTTTAAGCATTTTCGTAGCTGTAATCCGCCTTACTTCAAAGGCATAGATGGTGCCACCGCACTCCTCACATGGATCGAAGAAATGGAGAGTACTTTCATCCACAGCGAGTGCCCTGAGGACCTGATGGTCCGTCACGCTACAGGGTGCCTCCAAGGTCATGCTCTCTCATGGTGGAACCTAGAAAAACGGGCAAAAGGAGAGGGTGTTGCCTTGGGAATGACCTGGTCAAAACTAAAGGAACGCATGATAGAAAAGTTCTGTCCGGACAGCGAATTGCAAACTCTCGAGGAGGAATTCTGGAATCTGAAACAGGTGGGAGGAGACAACGCGGCCTACACTAATAGATTCTATGATCTTTCAAGACTCCTACCTCACATGGTTCAACCTACGAAAACTGCAATACGTCGCTACATCAAAGGGTTACCGCGCCAGATCCGTGATTCGGTGACCAGCAGCAGGCCATCTACTCTGGAATCCGCTATTGAAATAGCAGGTCAACTCAACGAGGATAATATGAACGATGGTGTCCTCCCACGCAAGGGTTCAAAGATGACAACTGAAAAGCCGACCCCTGAGACCCCCTTAATTGTCAAGTCCGAGTCCTCACACCGACACGACAAAAAGAAGCGGAAAAGCCATCACCACAACCATGCTGTTATTACCCCTGCTGCTCCTATCACCCAAGTCACCCAACCAAACAAAAAGCCGTATACCGGACCTCACCCCCTCTGTAACCATTGTAACTATCACCATATGTCCACCAGCCCGTGTCGCCTTTGTACGACTTGTGGTCGCTATGGCCACTTGGCGGACACATGCCGTGCACCAAAAACTCAGCGACCATTCGCTCTACCCTCAAATCAGCAAACACAAACCCGGTATCCAACTGGAACATGCTTCAACTGTGGTGACCCCACCCATTTCAGAAACGCGTGTCCTAGGCTTGTCAATATCATTAACACTCAAGCCCAGGCAAATCCAACAATGCAGGTTCCAGCTCCCAAAGGCCGAGCATTTGTCATTACCGCAACCCAAGCACAGACCGATAACAAGGTCGTAAATGGTACGTTTCTCTTAAATGACTGCTACGCATCAGTACTTTTTGATTCAGGTGCCGACAAAAGTTTTGTGTCCTTGGAATTTGAACCCATACTTCACACACCTCGCACGATACTTGATGAACACTTTACCGTAGAAGTCGCCAATGGAAAAAACATTTCACTCAATGCAGTCATCCAAGATTGCACTTTTGATTTTTGCGGTCATAAATTTTCTGTCAATTTAGTTCCTATGGAACTTGGTAGCTTCGACATCATCGTGGGAATGGATTGGCTATCCCAAAACCATGCTGAAATAGTGTGTTACGAGAAGTTTATTCGTATTCCTCTTGCCGACGGTCAAAGTCTTCGTATTTATGGCGAGACTCGTTCAAAAAAACTTAGTCTTATGTCATGTACTCAAGCTCGATCGTATCTACGTAAAGAATACATGGCTTTCTTAGCCCATGTGGTGGAAACAAAGGTCAAAGAAAAGAAGATCGAAGATATTCCGATTGTACGAGACTTTCCCGACATCTTTCCCGATGACGTATCTGGACTCCCTCCAGTACGTGAGCTAGAGTTCCGCATCGATCTCGTTCCTGAGGCTGCTCCCATAGCCAAGTCTCCATATCGGTTGGCTCCAACCGAGATGCAAGAATTGGCAAGTCAGCTCCAAGAATTAACCGATAAGGGATTTATCCGCCCTAGTACTTCACCCTGGGGAGCCCCGGTTCTCTTCATCAAAAAGAAAGATGGTTCGTTTCGTATGTGTATCGATTATCGGGAGTTAAATAAATTGACCATCAAGAACCGATATCCGTTACCTCGGATCGACGACCTTTTTGATCAGCTTCAAGGAGCTTCATGTTTCTCAAAAATCGACCTCCGCTCGGGTTATCACCAACTTCGAGTACGGGAAGAAGACATCACCAAAACCGCTTTCCGAACCCGCTATGGCCATTACGAGTTCACCGTTATGCCTTTTGGCCTAACGAATGCCCCTGCCGCATTCATGGACTTGATGAATCGGGTATTTAAACCTTATCTCGACCGTTTTGTTATCGTCTTTATTGATGACATCCTCATTTACTCCAAGACAAAGGCAGACCATGAAAGACACCTTCGTCTAACTCTCCAAACATTGCAAGGAAATCAGCTCTATGCCAAATTTTCGAAATGCGAGTTTTGGTTAAATGAGGTACAATTCCTCGGTCATATTGTAAGCGACAAGGGTATTTTAGTCGATCCCGCAAAAGTTGAAGCAGTTAAGAATTGGAAAGCCCCACGTAACCCCAAGGAAATTCGGTCATTCCTCGGTTTAGCTGGCTATTACCGGCGTTTCATTTCAAATTTCTCAAAGATCGCTTTACCGCTTACTTTTCTCACTTGCAAGGGTACGCCATTTGATTGGGGACCCAAGCAAGAAGACGCTTTCCAAACCCTTAAACAAAGATTGTGTGACGCTCCGATTCTTACACTTCCTGAAGGATCCGAAGATTTTGTGGTATACTGCGATGCCTCCAATCTCGGTCTAGGTTGTGTTTTGATGCAAAGGGGAAAGGTTATAGCTTACGCATCGCGACAACTCAAAATTCATGAAAGGAATTATACGACTCATGATTTGGAGCTCGGTGCCGTGGTTTTCGCTCTTAAAATTTGGAGGCATTACCTTTACGGCACTAAATGCGTAATTTTCACCGACCACAAGAGCTTGCAACATATTCTTAATCAAAAAGAACTCAATATGAGACAAACACGATGGGTCGAACTCCTAAATGATTACGAGTGTGAAATACGCTATCATCCGGGCAAGGCAAACGTCGTAGCTGACGCGTTAAGCCGAAAAGAACATGCCAAAGCATTTCATCTAATATGTTCTCCTATCTTGTCCAATCTCAGTGACCGAATTCGAGGAGCCCAACACTCGGCAATTACCGAAAATGACATGCCCACGGGAATTGATGGGGAGTTGGAAAGTAAATCTGATGGTATTTTCTATTATCAAGATCGCATCTGGATCCCAGATCGCGACAATCTTCGTACATTCCTGATGGAAGAAATCCATAAAACTCGATATTCCATTCATCCTGGCGCTGACAAGATGTATCATGGCTTGAGAACCAATTATTGGTGGTCGGGAATGAAAAAGGATATTGCTTTATTCGTGGCCAAATGTCTTACATGTTCCAGAGTCAAAGCAGAACATCAACGACCCTCTGGACTATTGGTCCAACCGGTAATCCCCGAGTGGAAATGGGAAGCGATCGCCATGGATTTCGTAACCAAACTTCCCCGTACCACCAAGGGACACGACAGCATTTGGGTAATCATTGACCGTTTGACCAAATCCGCTCATTTCCTTCCCATCCGTGAAGATTTCAAGGTCGAACAACTTGCTCGAATTTACATCGACGAGATAGTTAGTCGGCATGGCATCCCTCTCAGCATCATTTCAGATCGTGATGGGAGATTTCTCTCTCGGATTTGGCAATCACTTCAAGCAGCCATGGGAACTCGCCTCGATCTCAGTACCGCCTATCATCCTCAAACCGATGGTCAATCTGAGAGGACAATTCAAACACTCGAAGATATGTTGAGGGCGTGTGTCTTAGATTTTGGAGGAAACTGGGACTCTCATTTACCATTGGTGGAATTCTCCTATAATAACAGTTATCATTCTAGCATAAAGATGCCACCATTTGAAGCATTGTATGGCCGTAAATGCCGATCTCCTATTTGCTGGCATGAAATTGGCGAGTCCCACGTGATTCGCGCAACAGTGGATTCTACAATCGTTGGTCCTGAGCTTATCCAGGAAACAACCGACAAAATCACTCAGATTCGCAATAACCTTCTCGCAGCTCGTAGCCGACAAAAGAGTTACGCCGACAAGCGACGCAAACCGCTTGAATTTACCGTGGGTGACATGGTCATGTTAAAAGTGTCCCCATGGAAAGGTGTGGTTCGATTTGGACGCAAGGGTAAATTGGCACCACGCTATGTAGGCCCGTTCAAAATCCTGAAAAGGATCGGACCAGTAGCCTACGAGTTGGATCTACCAATAGAGCTTAATAAAGTACACCCAGTATTTCATATAGCCAACCTCAAGAAGTGTTTAGCAGACGATAACCTTCATGTTCCTCTTGAGGATATCCAAATCGACGAGACAATGCAATTTATCGAGAAACCCTTGGAAATTGCCGACCGAATGGAAAAGCAACTCAAAAGAAGTCGCATTCCCCTGGTCAAGGTAAAGTGGCAGTCAGCACGTGGACCTGAGTATACATGGGAGCGTGAGGATCAAATGCGTACCAAATACCCACAACTTTTCTCTTAAGGTACTCTCTTCTTAAATTTCGGGACGAAATTTCCTAAAGTAGGGGAGACTGTGACATCCGCCTAAAATGGATTCGGGTCAACCCAACCCAATTGGGAAATTTAATAAACCCTACTCAAGATTTACTTGACGCTAATAGGATCAAAACCTATACAATACGATATAAATTGACGTTAATAGCAAAATAGCATAGTAAAACGTTATAACTATAATCAAATTAAATTATGATACCATATTAAAATCAAATCAAAGTATGATACTCTAATTAAATTAAAAGAGTCAAACTTGAATACTATAATTAAACTTCAAATCAAAGTAGATTGTTATAATCAAATAATAACCTATTTTTTATAAAACTCTATTTTTATAAACTCTACATTAAATTTTATAAAATTCTTATATTAATTAGTGTATTACATAGAGATGCTTGTACTAGTGGGAAATTATGAGGACCACCTAAAGTCAAAAGTTATTCCCATGGTCTCCCACTCACACCTCTCATCATCTTTCCTTTCATTTTTCTCCCCACACATTATTCTCATCACCACTCAAACCCTCTCTATCCTTTCTCTCCCTCTCAATCTCGAAATTCATCTAAGAAATACCAATTTTCCAGCCAAGAAAAAGCTCTCATACTCAAATCTTCATCCCTATTGAAGCATTCATCAAGGTAAGTTGTTAAAAGTTCCAAATTCATACATGAAACAAATTAAATCCACCAAAATATCTAAAACTCATTTTATGCATAAAACTGATTTTTCTAAAGATCCCATCAATAAAATAAGAAGTTCTGGAAATTTTCAGAAAATAACTTATTTTTATTGAATTACTATAATTATTGCACTAAAATAAGGCAATAATTCACATAAAATACTTTTTGCAATCAATAAATTCTGGGAATATTTTGGAACAACCCATATATTGAGTAAAGTGGATTTATAAAGTTTCATGCATTTATATTACAGTTTGATGCTTATTTTGTATTTTATTTTGTTGTAGATAAATAAATTGCAAAATATAGTTATGTATGTTAAAAACTAGATTTTATATTTTTCGCACCTTATTCACATATTAAAGACTCCAAGAATAAATTTACAGAATTTTGTAAGAATGTTTTCGTATTTTTCCTGATTTAATGTTTATTTAATGGTTTAAATTGATAATAAATAGCTACACATGTCCAAAAATTATAACACCTTATCAGAATATCATATATAACATGGTAATCATAAATAAAAAGTCTAATTAATTTCTCTTAGTATTTTCCTATTATTTATGATTTTATTGATTAGTTAATAATGAAAAACATAAGAAATACTTCCCTTAATCCAAAATATCCAAATTATTTACAGTAGGCTCAATATAATGTTAGAAAACTATGGTTAGTTTTCCAGAATTTTTAGGGATCATTCATTATTTGTTTCGAATTTTGTTGTTGTTTAAACATTAAAATACTAAATAAATACTAAAGCAGTTAAGAAAAATATGAAAATTTTACAGTAATTACTATTTTATGAAATAATTATTTTCTGATAATTTCAGAATGTTTCATTACTGTTTAGTATTTAAAACCATTTTCCTAAATATCTAAGCATGTAAAAAAGCATTTTAATGATTATTTCATATAAATAATTGTTTATAATATATAAAATCTGTAAATACTTATAATTTGACTAGTTATTATTTTAATAAGAAATTATTAAAATATTTCCTAAAGTGAAAATATAAATTAATTAAGCAAAGTAATTAATTCAATTTAAAATTCATTTAACATATAAATACATTAATATTCAAAACAAAATTTGGATAATTGTTAATTCATCTAATATAATAATATGTGTCTAAATTATTTTATTAATACTATATTCCTATTTATCGATTCCTAAACCAAAACTATTAATTATAATAGGTTCCACGTCGTTTTGACCCGAGCCGTCTATCGTACAACACGCGCATTCCTTATTGGACTAATGTGAGTAATCTACCCCGTATTTTATACTTTTCAATACTTTTGGGGTGTATCATGTGGTTCTAATATGTTTTCAACTTCATTTTATTATTTTATCACAATTGAGACATTGTTGGGACATTTATACTTGAATCATTATTTGTATAATTATTGTTTGTTTACGCTACATGTACGTGTAGTGCATTATCATTTTTAGTCTAATCTCCATGACTATGCCCGTATTCTTGAGGTACGTTATGGACAATAATAGCGCTATTGGGTTGACCATCCCGCCTTGGGACGCTAAGGTGATTGATTGCACGTGGTTGAGTGTGTATGATGATTAGATGCTCCATCCTATATATATACTTATATGTATATATAGGGTGAGGACTTATTGTTGTTGTTATCATTTGTTAATCAATTTTTGATTTATAAATTGTTATCTCAATAACACTTGTTTGCCAACTTCAAAAGAAAACAAATTTCAAATTATTCAAACTCACAATTTTCTTTAATAAAACTAGATTACTCACCAACTCTCGTAGTTGACCTGTTTTTACCCATGATGCAGATTTGAAGAATGGAGTTGATGAAAAGTAGGGTGTACCTTAGAAACCCACAATACTATTTAAATTTCCTGTAATAAATGTTGTTGTATTTGGATTTGTATTTGTATGTTGTGGATTTTGTTTGCATACTTAGTACTTAATTGAATCTAATCATATTATAACATAGTTGTCATGAGACTTTGAACAATATATCACGCCTTGATCGATTCCGCCAAGGATCGGGGTGTGACACCTGTTTCCATTCTTTTCTTCCAAACAAGTCCTGGCACGAAAAGTGAGAATACCAAGATATATCTGATATAATTTCATCAAGAACAGGGCTCAACGACGCCTAAAATGCTCGATATCACTAGGCGTTGTCAACCCTTTCTTCCTCCATGGATCAGTCATCTATGGCTCTCCTTGCTAGCTTTACCACTGTTGAGAAACAATCTCACATCACCCACAAATTCGCCTTTACCCTTACCCCAACTAACTATGGATACTGGAAAGTTATGCTTCAACCCTTCCTCCTCACACATAACCTTTATGGCTATGTAGATGGTACAATATCGTGTCCCATAAAACACCCCCTGCTGTTGTTGCCACCGCTGATGATCCCAAACTCAAACCCAGAGATAACCCAAGTATTCTGTCTGGGTCACTAATGATGCCCATGTCCGTATATTGATCATCTCCACCATCTATTAATCATCGTTCCTACATCACAAGGCAATACCTCTCAAGAACTCTGGTTTGCTCTTCAACGCGTGTATGCCCCACACTCCTTGTCTCGAGAATACACTCTCAAAATATAATTGTTGAGAATCGATATGAAACTACTGATGCCAATTTGAATCGTGCTCAAGAATACTCTGATGTCCTAGCAGCCATCGACTCTCCTATTCCTGACAAAGACCTAGCCATGCTTATTGTTTCCGGTCTACGAGAAGAATACAACAGTCTTAAATCCACCATAACTGCCAGACAGTTCCCTATTGCCTTTTTCTGAACTTCATGCTCTTCTCAACGATCATGAATTCATGATGGGGAAAACACGGAACCCTACCACACCAGCCGTTCAAGTGTTTCATACAAATACAAATGACGCCTCGAAACCCTCCACATCAGCCTTGGCGACTCAACTAGGCCCCCTCACCGCCGCCCTCAACTCTCTCGGCTTCAACATTATTCCAAACTCATCCACTGCCTCTCAATCAATAGGTCCCCATGCTTATTTCGGCTCTAGGAATAGTAACTGTGGCTCGTACAATTGCAGAAGACATGGATCATCTTACGGGAACAACAATCGTAGACGTGCTGAATGACAATTCAGTTGGGCTTTGAATCAAAACATCATCTACCACACTTGTAATCGGTGTGGTATAGGTCATCTTCCATCACAATGTCCAAACAGAGATCCAGCCGCCATCTGAACACTCCTAAGCACCAACTTTGCTGAGAGTCACTCCTCTATAAGCTCCAACTCATGGTTTCTTGACACTGGTGCTAATGTTCATGTCAAACCTGATCTTGCTGGCATGGACGACTCTCGCCCATATCACGATGGTGACAATCTACTCGTTGGTGATGGTAAGTGTTGGGATTTACATAGATTAACACTAATTATACAAACAGCAAAAAACAAAACAGATTAAATCCTATGAATTGAGCAATATCATAACATGTTCATAACAAGATCATATGTTCATAGCAGTTGCACCAACAAAACATGAAAATTGATTATACCTTTTGTGGTTGGATGTTAAGAATCCAAACCAGAATCCCTCTATTGATTCACCCCAAGGACACTAGAAGAACAAGCAGACAGAAACTTTCAAGCCTTGTGGAAATTGATCCAGAAACCCTTGGAAGGTTAAAGGAAATCGACAAAGAGAAAGTTGGGAGGGGTTCTTGAGGGTGGCGGCACACTCAAGGGTTTAGGATGCCTTTGGGTGTTACCCCAATGCCTCTATTTATAGTCCAAGGCTCCCTAAAATTTCAAACTTTGGAGCCTTTTGGCGGCCGCACCCCCTGGACTTGTTCTATTAATTAAACTATTAATTAAGTACAGTCCAACCCTTTAATTAATTCTTATAAATTAATTTATCAATCAAATTATCAATTAATTCTTGATCTAGTTTCTGATTAATTAATTTCTCAATTAACTAATAAATCGATCAATCCTCTTTATTTCTGCTACTGATTGTTTTTACTATGAGGGCGACCTAAATAGGACACTACTATTATTAGAAACATCACCACAGTTGATGACCTGGACATATATCCAACGGTAGGGGCCTCCTTATCCATAGTTTAGTATTCGGTGGGTAATTGGTGTAGTTTTCTTGTTCATTTCAAAATTCCGAGAATATTAAGAATTTAATACGGTGCGAGTAAGATGAGAGAGAGAGAGAGAGCGAGAGATAGTGCGAGAGAGAGTGCAAGAGAGAGCGAAATAGTGTGAGTAAGGGCGAGCATGGAATAGGTCGAAGAAAATTTGAAGGGGGGAGTACTGGTAATTGGCAATCAAGAACAACACGATGGGTAGGAGGGAAAGCTACATCATTCATGTTCTTCAACTTCCCAAGAGAAACATCGATGGAGAAACTGTGGAGTCTATTCAGAAGATTTGGATGGGTGATCGACATCTACATGGTAAGGAAAAAGCTCAGAAATGGGAAGGAGTTTGGCTTTGTAAGATTCGTAAATGTAGAGGATACGAGAGGACTGGAAAAGCAACTTAATGGCGTATGGATTGGGCTGTTTAAGCTAAGGGTCTTCCCTGCATGGGAAAAGGAGGTACAAACGAAAACAAGATCGAGATATGCAGAGAAAAATTATAGGACGCCTCATCTGGACGGTGGCAGGTCAAACGCCTGGGACGGAAGATCGTACAAGGATGTAGTGCAAGGCCAGAGAGCACAAAGAAATCTTAGTGATGGATTAAGAAGCAAGACAAAGTTGGAAGAAGGCTTGGAATGGCTGGAAGTAGAGTCAACAGATGCCCAAGGTTAGAAGAAAAGTTGTCCTCTTGTTTAATAGGGAGGATCAAAAGAGGTGAAATGATCGAAAGTATGGATCAAATACTCGATGATTTGGGACTTAACAATTGCAAATGGAGATTCATGGGGGGTCTTGATATAATGATTGAGTGTACCTCAAAGGGGGAAGCGGTGGCACTACGAAAAAAGGAGGACCACAGGATTTGGGACTGGTTTGATGATATTCAATATTGGACAAAGGATTATGTTGTAAGATCTAGACTAACTAGGATAAAGCTATATGGAATGCCTGCTGATGTCTGGTCGGAGGAGAACTTCGTCAAAATCGCGAATCTGTGGGGATCGGTAGTAAAGACGGAAAATTGCGACTTTGAACTAACAACTACGCTAGTTGCTGGAAGAGTACTTGTATCAACATGCTATGAGTTTCCATTGGAGAAGGAAATCAGAATTAGTATTGGCAATAGAACAGTCCTCATACTAGTTAAAGATGAAGGGTGGATTGATGAGGTTGGTGATGGAGGTGAAGAAGAGAATTCAGATCAAGAAGAAGACAGCAGCATGTTCTTAAGCGAGGATGAGGAAGATGAACCCTGGGAGGACGGAAAATCTATGCAAGATTCTGACAACGTTTTCCTGCAACGGTTTTCCGGTGGACGAAGGCGGAGACAACGGTGAACCGGTGACAATCCAAGAGTCTGATCAAGGTCAGGCATGTTGCCCAATCAGAGATGACACGTTGCCTAAGGAGAATGCAGGCGTGGGGCACTAAAGAAAAGACACTGGCATCGAAAATCATCCGGCCGCTTTGGAGAATACGAACCGTCTTCATAAGGCTAATGATAACGAAGTATCATATGTAAAGATGATGGTACCTAGGGATAATGGAGGGGCTCAGGAAAATAACATTGGGCCAGAATCGGAGGTGGCCCAGATAGAAAACGAAGGGGCCCAAGGGGTAGAATTGAGTAAAAATCCGGGGAGGAAAGAAGCCCAAGTACAATTTAATAAGCCCAGTAATGTTAATCAAATTAAATCGGATGATCGTGAAAAGGGAATCGGTTACCCTGCACCCGACCCCTATGACCCGGAGAAGGAAATACATACAGGCGATCGAAATAAAGGAGACAAAAGAAAGGAGGTGGGAAAATCAGAGTCGGAAAAAGAACGTAAAATTAAGCTTTGGAATAGAGGCTCAAGCATGAAGTTTTTCAACAAGATGATGAGAGATAAAAACAGAAGGAGGAGTACGGCTAGAGGAAAAGGGGGCATAGTTGAAAAAGCTTTCGTGTCCAAAAGAAAGAACTTCCAGCCTAAATTCAAAATCAAGAATATCATAGGATGGTTCTGCTAGCCAAGTGGGCGGATTTTCAGACGATGCCCAAGCTTTGAAAGAATTGGGCTCGATGATCGGCTTCAGCTGGGGTGTAGGGGAGAAGCAAGAAGTTGGGGATGAAGTCGGGGTGACGTCAGAATGAGGCTGAAGTCGACATGGGTTAAGAAGGTTAGTTGCAGAAATTTATCATGTTGAAGGTAATCTCTTTGAATATTAGGGGTGTAGGAAACATAAATAAGGTCGTGTGGCTAAAGGAACTAGTTAACAAAGAAAATACGGTAATTTTGGGCCTGCAAGAAACAAAAAGCAGCAGATTGAAAGAAGATTGGGTTGAGTCTATATGGGGTTCCAGTGAATTTGGGTTTGCTCGGTATGATGCAAAAGGAAACTCAGGTGGTTTGATAACAATTTGGAATAATTCGATGTTTAAAGCAGAAAAGGCGTTTGGTGATGAAGGCATCCTAGCGGTAACCGGTCAATGGAAAGGAGTGGAGGTTCCGATTTGCTTTATCAACATTTATGGCCCCCACGATAGTTCTAAGAAGTTAGAACTTTGGGGTAAGATCAGTTCCTGTATATGTTATAGCGATGTAATGTATTGCCTGTTTGGAGACTTTAACGTAGTGAGGAAGCGGGCTGAAAGGCTCAACTGTAAATTCAAAGCAAGGGATGCAGACAGATTTAATGAATTTATAAAAAAGGAGGAACTGATGGAAGTTGTCCTTGGAGGGAAAAAGTTTACCAGAATCAGCGCGGATGGGTACAAGATGAGCAAATTGGACAATTTCCTTGTATCAGAGAACTTCATTCAGCGATGGGATGGTCTGCACTCGGTAGTTCTTAATAGAAAACGCTCAAACCACTGCCCGATCATGCTATCATCAAAAAAATCGTACTCCGCTAATAAACCTTTTCGCTGCTACGATTATTGGTTGGAAGACGGGGAATGTAAAATAATTGTGGAAATGGCATGGACGAAATTTATCGCCTCAAAACTCCCGGATTGTGTGTTTAGAGATATGCTAAAAATGTTAAATACGAGCTAAAGGCGTGGGCGAGCAAAAAGTTTGGAAATATAAACAACGACATAAAAAATTACAAGATGATGAGAAAGTGATGGAAACTAAAGCAGAAAATAACACAATAACAGATGAAGAGAGGCGTAATTGGATGGAAATAAGGAAAACATGGATTGAAAAAGAAACAGCTAAGTGCGAGATGGCTAGGCAAAAGGCGTGCCTTAGATGGGACATTGAAGGGAACGATAACACGGGGTTCTTTCACAGCACAATAAGACGCAGGTTGAAAAAGAATTTAATTGCGGGATTGATGATTGACGACTGTTGGAGTACGGATCCCGACATTTTAAAGCAAGAAGCTCTGAGATACTTCCAAGAATTATACGCAGATGACCCCAATATGAAAGAAAATAGACCGAATTTTACAAGCAGTAATTACAACAAGTTATCACCATCTGAAGTGCTGATGTTGGAGCATGGATTCGATGAGGATAAAGTATGGGCAGTGGTTCAAGTTTGTGAAAAAATTATGGTATGTCATAAAAGAGGAGTTGCTGGTGGCGTTGCAGTGGTTTTGGGAATATGGTCACATTAGTGCCGGTTGTAATGCATCATTTGTGACCCTTATCCATAAAAAAATCCGACCCTATGCACATGACAGACTTTTGCCCCATCAGTTTGATCGGAGTATACTATAAAATTGTGGCAAAGCTGTTGGCGAATAGACTGAAGAAGGTTATTGACAAGTTGGTAGGGAAGGAACAAAATGCTTTTATCAAAGGAAGGTTCATCCTAGATGGGGTCCTAGTTGCAAACGAAACATTAAACTATCTTAGAAGAGAAAAAAAGAAGACAGTTGTACTCAAACTTGACATAAAAAAGCCTATGATAAAATAATCTGGGAATTCATACATAAGTCTCTAGAACAGATGGGATTCGGTGGAAAATGGTTAACATGGATCAAAGCTTGCATGGAATCTGCGTCGGTTTCTATTATTGTAAACGGGTCTCATTCGAAAGAAACGAGAATGCACAGAGGCATTAGGCAAGGAGACCCGTTGGCCCCGTTCCTATTCATACTAGCGGCGGAAGGTCTTAATCAAGCATGTAAGATGAGTTTGGAGAATGGCATTGTGGAAGGTGTGGAGGTGGGTAGAGACAAAATCAAACTATCACACATCTAGTACGCGGATGATATGATAATATTTGGGAAGTGGGGAAAACAGAACATCTCTAACATCATGAAGATGCTAAAATGCTTTTACTTAGCATCTGGTCTGAAGATCAATCTATGAAAAAGTGGTGTGTTTGGCCTGGGGGGTAAGACAAGGTGAGGTGGAGAAATTGGCTGGACAATTGGGGTGTGTTGCAGGAACTTTCCCACTGAATTACTTAGGTTTACCAATCGGTGTGAACATGAATAAATGCGAAAATTGGGAAGTGGTGATAAATAAAGTCGAAAATAGATTGTCTTCTTGGAGAGCGAGATCGTTGTCATTTGGTGGTAGGTTGATCTTGGTGAAGTCGGTTCTCGGTAGTCTCCCCACGTATTTCTTCTCTCTATTTCGTGCGCCCTTGAGTGTGTTAAAAAAACTTGAGAGTATTAGGTGTTCGTTTTTCTGGGGTGGGGGGTAAGGGATAAAAAAATTGTATGGGTTAAATGGTCGAGAACATTAGCAAGCTTTGAAAAGGGTGGGCTTGATATTGGGTCTCTTATAGCCCAAAATCTAAGTCTCCTCGGGAAATGGTGGTGGCATTTTCTAGTGGAAGGGGGGGAGGGAGGGGCAATGTGGACTAAGATAATTAAAAGCTTATATGGACAGGAAGGCGGTATAAACAGCTTGTGTAGTGGTGGTAGCACTTGGGGAAGTATAATCAAGGCAGGGCTAGAAATGCAAAAGACTGGTATTGACTGGGTGGATTCCTTTGGTAAGAAGGTAGGAAGCGGTGCAAACACGACATTCTGGCTCGACCGATGGTTAGGTAATTTTAAGTTATGTTCAAAATTTCCGAGACTCTTTAGATTAGAATCAAATGGGTCATCTACTGTCAGCCAAAGAATGCACATCACGGGGGAAGGTAATAGAGAGTGGAGGTGGGATTGGAAGTACAACCCCAGAGGAAGAACTAATAGCGAACTTAACGAACTCTTGACATACTTAAGCTCGTTTAATGCAAACCAGGAACAGGACGACAGTTGGAAGTGGTTGTTATCAGAGAAAGGAGAGTTCATAGTCAAAGTGCTTAGATCATTGGTGGATCTGAAGTTACAGGAAAGGGAGGGCATAGAAGACTCACAAACGATTTGGTTGAACACGGTACCTAAGAAGATATGCATTTTTATTTGGAGAATTAGTTATGATAGCATCCCAGTTAGACTACAATTGGCTCGAAGGGGGATGGATATTCCATCGGTATTATGTCCCTTATGTGATGATTGTATGGAAAGCGTAGACCATGCTCTGTTAAGGTGTCGAATTTCTCATCAAATATGGGAAATGGTTTTCGAGTGGTGGGGGTGGATGGAGAAAACTTTATCGATGTTAAACAACTATTATCTTTTAAAGGGAAAAAGAAATGGCATAAGGAATCACGAGAAATCTGGAAAGCTACAGTTTGGTCGGTACTCTATTTGTTATGGAACCATCGCAATGAGGTCCTGTTTGAAAAAAAAATTCGATTCCGAAGATGATGTTCACTGAGTTCCAATGGAGAATATTCCTATGGATAAAAGCAAGGTATAAGAAGGTGAGTTGGAATTGGGTGATTTGGTGCACAGATCTGATAGCTTTATTTAGGATAAGTAATGCAAAGAGGTAGTGCAGCAGAGTATATGTTTAAAGCCTTTTGACCATTATACCCCTGGCCTTGTATCTCTGCAACTCGCAGGTTAAGGCTTGGTGGATTTGTACTTTGGTGACCATGGTTTGATTAATAAAAAATTTTGCTTACCTATAAAAAAAAAAAGGGCCCCCTTATCCTCCACATTGGTTCCTATTTCATTTTCTCACCAAACAAAACTTTTCAACTCTCAAACATATTACACGTTCCATACATCACAAAACAACTTCTTTCTGTTAAAAAATTCTGCTTAGATTACAACGTTTTCTTTGAATTTACTTCTTTTTTTGACATTAAGCACGAGTCTACATGTACTACCCTTCTCACGAGCCCTAGTAAAAATGGCCTCTACTCGCTCAACCTTTAGTCGCTCACGTCCAAGTCCATTTCTCTCGTTGCCTTCTCCGCCGCTCGTGCATCTCCCGTCACTTGGCATCGACGACTTGGGCATCCTCATTAGAGTCTTTTACATTTTATGCTTTCTAGTTTCTCTCTTCCAGTTACAAACAAGTCTCTCATTAGATGGGCTTGATCGCCTAACAAGTTTCAACTTTTATTACAATGTCAATTTTAACTTTTAACTTGATGATGTCTTAAAAAACACCAACACTACCTCCTATTCAACATTATGCGATGTATATCTGTATTTTAGTACTCAATGTTTGGCTAGACTATTTAGTTTTTTTTCAAAGTAATTAATGTATCTGTTAAGACAAAAAACTAAAACATATCGGATTAGTGATAATGATTAATGTCAAATTAGGATTTTCTCCGACAATCCTATGACTAGACATTGAGAGGTTAAATGTAATTTCTTCAGGAAATATTAAATTGTTATTAACAAGAGACATTATTTGTGGATTTTTTACCACACCATGCTAGAGCAAAAGATGTGAAAACTTGGAGTTAACAGTTCAAATATTTTGTTAAAGTTAGTTTAAAATAAAACTACAAACATGATTTGTTAGAATCACATACTTTAATAGAAATATGATTCATTTGGTTTATACTTTGTTTCCAATAAATTAAACTTGTTAAATTTAAAGCTTTAAACAAAAATGAATACACCCCTATATTCCAAACTCCTTGAATGTTAAAGTCATGATTATGATTTAAATAATAACCATTTTTAGTTTGTTACACTACATTAACTTACATTCTAAATACACCAAATCTGGTAGTTTGGTATTTCTGGTGTAGGGTTATTAGAAGTAGAAATACAAAGTCCAATTATTTTCCTTGTGTCAGCAGAATTGATGAACCCATAATCTTGCAGTTAAATAATTAACAATGCTTTTCCTATCATACGTCTCAACAAACTTTGTCTTAATTTTATTTTCATCTTCCTTCAACCACCGCCAAATTAAGAAAGTACCCCACAACAATATATCCAACACAAAATCATTCTCTCATAATGTTTATTTTTAGTCTGATGTTAGATTTTTTTAATTGGACCAAACTTGAAAAAGACAATATATACTATATGAACCAATTTTGTAATTTGCCTAGAATTTTATTGTTGATTTATTTTATAATTCAAAAATTAATTATAAAAATAAAAATTTCAGATTAAAAAAAGAGGAATTTATTTTAAATTCAATAAATATTGTATATAAATTAAGAAAAATTTCAAAAAATACACTAAAGTTTGATTTTGACGCTGTATTTTTTTTCAATTAACTCATTTTGTTCTAATTTATTTTTCAATTTTGATATATAGAAAGTGATGTTATCATAAAAGGTGTTGGTAAAAAAAACTCCTTGATGTGACATGTGTGTGTAAAATCAAATGCATACACATACACACCTACACACATATGTCACTTGATACGAGGGTTCATTTAAGATTATCATATCATAAAAAGTCGCGTCATTATACCATGATAGTGTCACATCACAAGTCTATTATCTTTTACTCAAAAAGTAGTGTAATGATGTCAAATAGTCACCAATGGTTTTTAAAGAGAATTTAAATGTACCAATAAGAACTAGTCAAAATCTAGCATGGAGTGTTGATATAAAATAGGCTGGAGTGTTGATATAATTTTTCCTAAAAATATAGTAACTTAATTGAAAATTAATAACATATTATAAAAAATTTAATTTCATCTTTAAAATTTGCCCGTGTTAAAACTAAAAAGCGTTGCTCTTGTTAATATCCCAAGATTAATACCAAATAAAACAAGGCTCTAAAATCATTGAGAATTGAGACGCTCGACAGAGAAGGTTCATTCTCCCCGGAAGTAATTGAAACCCAGGCCGCCAACAAGCGAGGTTGAGTTCAATTCGGCTAAGCTTAAGCGATTAGAGAGACCAACAGTAAAAGATGAAGAAGAACAAAAATTTCCGAAAACGAAGTAAAGCAGACGAAGAAGATGAACAAACAGGAGTTGCAGAAGACGGCAATGAGATGCGGTGCGTTCTGATCTTCACTCTTTTTCTTAAGGAGCTGAGTTTCTTTTCTAATTTCAGTTTTAGTTTGATCTATTGATATTCGTCCATCATTGGGTTTTAGTGATTCCGATGTTCTGCTAGGGTTTCTATTTCTTCTTTTTATAATTCGAAGAAACATTCACTGTTGGTTCAAATAACAAAACTCAAGATTAAATAGCGGTTTAATGATGATTGATGAACACAGATTAGCTTTAGAAGAGATCAAGTTCCTTCAGAAACTGAGGGAGAAGAAGTCAGGAGTCCCAGCGATAGTTAAAACAGGGCAGACTGCTGCTGCTAGTGGCGTCAACAATGCTAGTGGGCTGGTTTCCAAAGGCGGTGATAAAGGTGAAGGGGATGGAGAAAAAGACGACTTGGTTTTACAGGATACCTTTGCTCAAGAGACTGCTGTAATGGATGAAGATCCACATATGTATGTACCCTTATCACCTCATAATCTACATTTCAAAAGATTCATGTTGGTTTTGATTTTTGAACCTTCTTCGTTTTGTATACAAGAGGCATTACTTCACTATTGCCTCAAAATGATTAATTATTAGGACTACAACCATAGTTAGGTGAAGGCAATGTAGAGGTAGTGAGGCATTAACTTTCCTTGCTTCATATATGTTAATTAAACAGGTTAAGATATGTTGAACAAGAATTGGCTAAGAAAAAGGGGAAAAACATTGATGAAGCAGATCAAGTTGAAAATGATATAAAACGCGCAGAAGATGAATTATACAAAATTCCCGAACATCTTAAGGTCAGTAATCAGTATGCTCTCTTTTTCATTACTATAAAATTTCCATTCTAATTCACAAACTTATGTTAACAATCCCATGCGTTGACTTAGGTCAAACGAAGAAACTCCGAGGAAAGCTCTACTCAATGGACCACTGGAATTGCTGAAATCCAGCTTCCCATCGAGTATGCCTTGTCATCTCTATGTGTGTGTTTTTGTGTGTGTGTGTATTATAAAAAATGGGAAATCTCCAATAAAGTCCCATTATTTTGAGCCAATTTATGAAAAAGTCCCAAAATTAATTTTATTTACAGAAAAGGACAAGAAAAGGACAACATACTGGCTAAGGTATTCCGTTTAGCCCTTTCTTCCGGTTTACCAGGTTTCTTGAATTGGAAATTTCCAATAAAGTCCAATTATTTTGGGTCTGTTTATGAAAAAGTCCTATTATTTTGTGTAAAAAAATTCAACATTGGGACATTTTCATAAACTGACCAAAAATAGTGGGTCTTTACTGAATATTTCCAATCTAGGAAACTTGGTAAACCGGATGAAAGGGCTAAAATGAATATGTTAGCCGTTATGTTTTCTTTTTTTGTAAATAAAATTAATTTTGAGACTTTTTCATAAATTGACCCAAAATAGTGGGACTTTATTGGAGATTTCTCTATTAAAAATTGTTAAAATTTGGAATGTGAATTGTGATTGAAATCTTGCAGATTTAAACTAAAAAATATAGAGGAAACAGAGGCTGCGAAAAAACTCTTACAAGAAAAGAGGCTTATGGGGCGGGCTAAAACCGACTCCACCATACCTTCAAGTTACAGTGCTGATTATTTCCAACGTGGCAAAGACTATGCTGAAAAGCTTAGAAGAGGTATGTAATAAAGTAATAAACGACTGTATTTAGTGGGCCACCGTGTACCTGATTTACATCTGCTCACATGATGTTTTGTTGATATTTATTTAATTTTTAGATCATCCTGAGCTTTATAAGGACAAAGGGGGGAATAAGAATGCGGAGGCTAGAGGTGGTGATTCTGGTGCGGTAGATGGTGGTGGCGGTGGCGGCGGTGGTGGTGGTGGAAGACAAGCTGCAACGGATGAGTTTATGCTTGAGAGGTTTAGAAAAAGAGAACGCCATCGTGGGACTAGGAGATGATGTATGACATGCAAGTTTTTGGGGTTTTGTAATTTTTTAATTTTGGATAGAAGGGTTCTAGTTATTGTATTGTACCTTTTAAGATATTAGGAAAATTTTCAGTTCAGTATACAATGAATTCAAGAACATTGGTTTTCGGTTTTTTGATTTCTTTTGATGTTTTCGGTTTCACTCTTTGGTTGACATAATGGAATAAAAATAACAATCAACAAGTCAATCAATGAATACATGAAGAAAAAGTAATTGTTGAATTTGGCAATAGTATAGGAACAAAAAACATTATAGAAATTCATAACTGAAAATATTTTAAATAATCAAATCATACAAAGAAAGTAATAAACTATAAAAATAGTAAACCGCACCTTAGGCCCATGGCCAACCTGCCTCATAGCCTATCACATGAGAGTAAATCGCGGAGAACTAACAATATTTTGGGTTGAGTGTTTTAGTACTTGAACCCAAAACCTCATGTATGGATTTATTTTACACAGACTTGACAATGGATCAAACATTTTCAACAAATTTTAAAATATGGTCCAAACCCGTTTCATAACTCGTAGGGTTTTGAATAATCAGACTTATGCATTTATCTACTGAATCAAATGATATCTAACCCATTAATCCGACCTCTTTATAATATTATAGATTACATACTTATTATGCATGCCACAAAGTATTATCCATAAAATATAACATGAATCACATAACACATAATACTTAAAATCCGGTATAACAATAATCATGTTTGACTTAATACTTCAAATAACATTTCTTAAATGAGATAAATATCTACTATAGAAAACATATACGAGACAATATAGACATCGAGATACATCTTAAAAAATACTGGTCAGCTCATTCAAAACCTGTACATAAGTACGTACGTGCAAGCAGTGGCGAATGTAGGCACCTCCTCCCATTGGGGGCATAAAAAAAATTTTATTAGAAGTATTTTTTTAAATTAAATTTAATATTAACTTTATTTAAAAACTTATTTATTGGAGGCACCTCCCCATTCCTTATACATTTGGTCCGCCACTGCGTTCAAGTAAATATTAAGTGACTTCAAGTAAAAAAAATAAGTGACTTCAAGAATAAGTAAATATATGTAAACATACTTTTTTGTTTACCCAAGGGCAGCCAATCTTGTGTAATCACCAATATCTCTACAATTTTAGGTAGCAAGGAGGAAAGAGATTCATAAGTTATTCTTCCTCATTAGTAAATTCCAACTCAAATGCAATACCAGTTGCCGGAATGATAAATTGTAGCCATCTTATGCAAAAAAAATCATATTCATTAGTTTCCAACTTCATCATTGGCAACTTAATATTACATATATCAAAGAAATTGCAACTTAATATTACACATATCAAAGAAAAAACACATTTGAAGTACTATAAGAAGAACCAGAAAACCGATTTCTTGCTTTATAGAAGTGCTCCAAGCAATCACTTAAATGGGATGAATTATAAACGGAGTGGATCAATAATAATCCATACACAACCCATTTAATAAAACGGTTAACGAGTATGTGTGATATACAAGTAAACAAATCAAAAACTAATATCCAAACACACAATTCTTACAGTATAGATCAAGTAAAAAAACTATATATTTTATGAAAACAGGATCTTATCGAGATACCACTCTATTCGATCTTTATTTTCGATTTCTAAAACAAAACTAAACCATCCGATGTTTCCGTTTTTTCAAAATAAAAAACCGAACCATCTCGGTTTTCCAAAATCTTATCAACTAGAGAAACAACAAACATAACCAAAAACTCAAAAACCATTTCAAAATCTTTCCACCAAAACAAAAAAATCCAAAACACAACAACCAATCACCCTTACTTCCTCCTCTTAAGCGGGCCCGTTTTAAACCCACTCTTAGTCGGCTTCCCCCACGGCGTCTTCGAAACACCGCCTCGACAACCACTACTCTTACTCTTCCCCTCACCACCACCATGCGGATGGTCCACCGGATTCATCGCAACACCTCTAACCACCGGCCGCCGCCCCAACCACCGGCTCTGCCCCGCCTTCCTCAGCTTCTTCGTCGCATGTTCCGGGTTCGACACCACCCCGATCGTCGCCCTACACCGCGAATCAATCAATTTTTCAACACCAGACGGGAGTCTTATCAAACAAAGTTTACTTGCAGACGGTTCTTTTAAAATCTTGGCTGATGTACCGGCAGCACGGACTAACTTTCCTCCTTGACCCGGGTTCATTTCAATGTTGTGGATTATGGTTCCAATTCGCATCATGGAAATGGGCATGCAACTTCCAATTTGGGAACTTATGTCCAGTGAAAACATCGGGTTGTTGTTCATCATTAGTGACGCTTTTTCACTTGCTGTCGGGAAAAAATACACATTCGGGTTTAAATTGCAAAATCTAATAAGATATAGTAACTGAGGCATGTGTTAGAGATGAACATACTTGAAGAAGAGCTGAAAGCGCGATAAATTGGAGGGTGGTTTGCCAGCTTGGCAAAAAAAGTTGAAGAAACAGCACGCGCTCTTGATAACATTGCCATTTTAGTTGACACCTGTAATAAAATGAACATGTTGAAATAAAAATTGTAGATGTAAATCGAAGTTGCTAATTAAAGACGAAATAATAAGTTAAGAACTTGTAGAATACATCTTTTAATGAGTCTTTTAACTCTTAACATATTTTTTGTAACTTTGATTTTGATGTACAAGGTTTTGTTATTTGTCTATTTTACAGACGTTGATAAATAACCAAATACTAATTTTAATATCGTGTCAGTGTTAGTGCTTAGTAGATGTGTAACCAGAGCCTAAACAAGATGTAACATGGTCTTATGTTTCATTGCTTAATTGTCAATTAGCTGATGAAGAATTGTCAAGCTATAATAAAAAATACCGAATTTAACACTGAGTTCTTTTGGGTCAAGGTTTAAATCTATTTTGGAGAAACATAGAGTGTTGCAATACATCACTTGTTTGTATTTTATGTTTGATTTTTGGTTGCTTTTTAGGGGCTCTTTAAAGATTCATGCTTGTTAGTTACCATTTTAAGAACTTTTAGGGTTTTCCCAACTCATAATTATCTTTAAGGATAATATTAGTTTGATTAATTTATTTCAGTGACAATTTCTTTTATTGACATTGGTTTATGAGTTAAGTTTACGGGTTTTCACCAAAATTTACAAGGGGAGACCGGAAACAGAGAAATAGAGAAAGAGGGAGAATGGATCGATCGATTGTTGAAAAGGAACCCTAATATCTAAAACCCAATATAATCATCAAAACCTCATGAACAGATTCATCGAAAACTAAAAAACTCGAAATAGCAGGAAGCAATGAAAGATCGATTTACCTGAGAACCAATGAGCCGCTATTAAGGGCGGCAGAGACGAACGGATTTCGGCTGGGAGAGCGAGAAAAAGAATGGCGCTGGGTGGGAGAAGGAGCACAAAAAGAAACGAGGGGTAAATGTGTAAAAACACGTGCGAATACTTAAAACCCCAACGATCAAAATGAATAAAAAACCACCTCTCTCTCTCTCTCAGGTATTTCCACAAACACGTATCGTGCAAAAGAGAGCTAAATATACGAAATTAATATAGCATACCTTATAAATTTGATTATCACCTAATTAGACAGAACCGATACAGGTCAAGTAAAATACACACTGACTCGATGCAAATTTAGTAAACAAAATCACATTAATCAGAGCACCATCACAAAAAGAACTTATCAGCAAACCCCACCAAAATCGATTGCAGCAACTCTTTCAGCAACGATTTAAGAAAAACACAGAAACAAACCTGGTCTTGGCGGCGCCGGAGAC
Organism: Cichorium intybus; assembly: GCA_023525715.1. NCBI lineage: Eukaryota > Viridiplantae > Streptophyta > Magnoliopsida > Asterales > Asteraceae > Cichorium > Cichorium intybus. The sequence goes on from CM042013.1 coordinate 46,222,730, forward strand.
TGCAGGGAAGATGCAAGGCGCCGATGAGTGTATTGGGGAGAAAGATATAAGTGTCGATGAGTGTAAAAGGGAATTTTGTCGAGCTCGTCTCGCTAGCCACTCGGACCGACTCTTTCAAAACTGGCTTGATCCTTTAGCTTTAGGCTCCTTTATTAAACGAGTTCGAGCTTAAGTTTTATCAGTCAAATTTGATTAGGATCGCAAGTCTAATGTCTACGTATATTTTATGTAATATCATTTGTATTTTTACATCATTATTAAATAACTAAATATTAATTATTAATGTCAAGTAATGATAAACGGGTTTGAGCCGAATTTAGGCTTATTTAGGCACGTTTGACTAAGGGTGAGAGAAAATTATTATTGGAAACGGAAAAACCGATAAAATTGAAACTGAAAAACCGAAACCAAAATAGGAACTGACGATTTGGGTTTGATTCAAAAACCAAAAATTTCGGTTTAGGTTCGGTTTCACGGAACCCACCAACCCACTAAAACTGAAACCGACTCAAACCCAACCAAAACTGACCCGCATTATATATTATCAAACATTAAAGATTTGCCAATGGCCTCTTGGCCGAGTGGTAAGGCGTCACCCTCCAACCTTGAGGTTGAGGGTTCAATCCCCACTAGGGGGAATAGGTGGATTTAAGGTGGTGATTATAGAGTAGGAGTAGGAGTAGGATAGATAGATTTGCCGTTCCAAAAAAAAAAATAAAAAAAATAAAGATTTAGTATATTATTAATATTTGATGTATATTATATTATGTTAGGGTATTAATTACGTTAGGTTAATGACACTTGTAATATGAATCAACATTGTAGATTGACATTTTTTATATATTCCTCCATCTCCTTCACGGAGTTTCTAACATTACATTGTATGTATGTATCATGTATGTATGCATGTATGTGTATGTGTAGGGCTATGGGCCAAATTACAACCTATAAGCAAAATCATGGTCCACCTAATCAAAATCGCAGACCATGTCATCAAAATTGCAGATGGAGAATTTTGAGTGTCATTTTAGGTATCTATGTTTTTTTTGCCATCTTTTAATAAAAGTTTAAGAAACTTGGTTATTTTTGTTTTTTCAACAATAAGTCCTAACCACAATGACTTTTAGGGTAGGCATAACTGACGCAAGATGGTCACGGGTAAGGGGACGAACCACGGACCTCGTTGGTGTCACGACACTGTGACAAATGGGTTGGCGGATGGTAGGTGATAGGTGGGTTCATGAATTCGTGAATTATATGTGCATTTTCAAATGAAAAAACAAAATACTCTTAAAATAAATTACCCACATCCCTGTAAATACCCTTCTACCACCTCAAAAATCACATGTTTCTTCTACATTTTCTCAACTTTCAAAAATCAATTCTCTATATTTTTAAGTCTCGAGAAATTGAAAAAATGACTGCATCATCATCAACTTATGGACTCCAATCAAGGATGTGACATTGACAATTGTCTTTGTCGATATTAATGAGAATTTTCTGGGAATATATGGAGAAACTATTTTACACAATAATAATGGACACTGAACCTTATTGGTATCGAGATATATGTTATTTATCTTTTTTTTATTTATTATATTTTGAAATTAGTTTATATTTTAAATTAAGTGTTATTTTATTTATTTATTTTAATATTGAAAAAACTGACATCGAAGGTTTAGAGAATTTGATAAGATATGTTTCTAGTGGTACGAGATTATGAGTTGGTAAATGATGGAAAAATGATGGAAACGCGAAAAGAAATAAAAACTGATATGATGGAAATATTGGGAAAATGGACTTCCCCAAGCCCTTGTGTTATTTCCAAAATTACGAAGGTCTTTAATTCTCTAAAAAACCAAGAACCACTTTTTAAACATTTAGTCATAATCACAATAATATTTTTGTTATAAGTCCATCTCCCGTGACATAATTAATCCTTTTGAAATAAATATTTAAAATATGATGACCTCACTCATTTAATAGACCCTATTATCCGAATATATTCAAATGAAAGTAAACATTAATTTTAATATTACAAATAACCAACCAACTAATCCTTCAAAAATTTTAATTATTAACAAAACACTTCAACCTTCAAAGTTCAATATAAAATTGTAGAAAAATAAATATCGACATACATTTCCATTTACAAATAACAAAATCAACATAGACAAATTGTATTCCTCTTTCAAGGTGCCTCAAAATCTTTCTATTGCAATTCTTGAATCATATAGAACAACAATGGTCAGTCCAAAACACCAACATTCCAAAACCTAAAAACAAGCTCATATATCTAAAAAGATAACAATTTTCAACAACTTTTAACACCAATCAAAAGAATCTTTAGTCCAATCACAAATTCCCAACTAAACAACACACCAATCAACCATTTTCACTAATCCCCGAAGACTCACCAACATCTTCAACTCTCACCACTTCTTCAACCACTTTCCCCCGGTTCCCAACTCCATCAACCACCTTATTAAACCGGTCCACCCAAACATCATAATCAACCAAATACGGTGTTCCAATAAGCCCATCAACATAATCCGCAAACGCCTTCAACAATGCCGACACCTCACCTAAATACTGCTGAATCACCCTCTTGGACCACAATCTTTGCCGCCACCTCAGCGCTGACTCAATCGAATCCGCCTCCCGTTGACTCGCCATTTTCCCGCCACAAATATAGTAAACAAGATACACAAGACTCTCGCAATCAGAAGAAGGACAAAGCTTTCCATGTTGTAACGCATGAGAAGACGAAAATTGTAGATTAACGGCCGGACACGTGTCCTTATCATCCAAAACCGCACGACCCCACGAAACCAAAATGTACAAATCGTTTGTCTTTATGATGTTTTCGGGACAGATGTCGCCATGCTGGACGTTTGCTGACTTGGCGCTTTTTAGAGCGGAAAGACAATCCCGACAACACCGGATCGCGTCATGGGATGTGAACGGGATGGTTTTGGTTGATAACGGGTCACCGGTGGGGTGCACGATAAGTATCGGTGTACCGCATGACGGGTGATCGCACCGGCCTTTCGGGCTCGGGCGGGTACAATTGCCCGGATGTAAAATCCGACCCGAATCAACGATTTGTGGAAGATTTTTGCTACAAATTCCGTGGTCCCGGAAAATGTTCAACACTTTTGTTTGTCTTTGGACTTGATACCAAAGACTCATGTCCTCCCATGAGGGTTCTAATCGGGTCGGGTGGGCCCCTACGTATAACATCAACGGTTCCGTAGGGAACCCTACTGAAAAAGCCGTATAACAACACCCGTTCCATCCGTTAATCAATTTGTTCACTTGAAAACTTCTATCATTCCGATCATCTTGATTCCGGAGATCTTCCAATTCCAAGACTTCGCCTTGCTCGAGTTTCAACCGGTGTTCTCGATCGCATTTCTCGTCAATTTTCACAATTTCGGGGTCATGTCGAAAGGGTATTATTGACTTTTCGCCCTCGACGAGACACCGCTCGATTCTCCGTTGATGGAGACGGAGTGCGTGATCAGCCGCGAGGGACGTTATCGTCCTTTTCGCGTCTCCACTCCATTGAAAGATCGAATAGTACGTTGCTAAAAGTACTTGCAAACATCCCAAATCTCTCCAATTTGCATTCCCTAACTTGTTCCATATTCGATCAACCGTAGAAACGTAAACTTCCGCGTGATTTTGTATCCAATTCACCATCGAGAAGTACGGATTTGGATTTCCGGAGGTTAAATCGAGTTTTCCGAGGTCGCCCTCGAGTTTAACCACACCGCCGGAATCGGAATCAAGAACCAAAACATAAACGGAATCACTACATCCGGGTCCATAGTTGCTTAACATTCTCGAAAGCAAAATCCGAGCCCCGAAAAAAAGCGCTTCGGAAATAGACGAACACGATAACGTCGACTCGTTTCCGATTCCAATTCCAGGTCGAAATAACGCGAATTGGACCACTTGGTCCCACCTGACATGTGGGTCGGCCTCGTTTTTCAAAACCAAGGCCGACCCACATAACGAATCGAGCCGTCTTCTCGATATCGCTTTTTCTACCGTATAAAATTTCGACCCGGAATTACGCGGGCACAAAATGGAAAACGGGGATGACCCGTTTTCATCCCAAAATGTATGCCACAAGGAATCAGAAATCGCATGTAAGAAATCTTCTAGGGCTAAAAACTCGAGTTCTTTTGAGTTATGTGAGAATGGCATTCGGTGTAATTGTTGAAATAATACCGATTCTAAAGCGAAATCTAGGGTTTGTAACTCTTCGAGTAGAAATGGCGATGTGAAACTGTGTGAATTCTCGTTGACCCATCCTTCTATGTGTTGACTGAATAAATCGATATCTGTGAGGTTTTTTGCACATTCTTTTGCTGCTTTTAATGCTCGTTTTGAGGTTGAAATGCTTGATTCACTGCGCGAGGAGATAACTGTGTATAGATGCATTTATGAGTTATCGAAGTTATAATTCGAGTTGAATACAAGATTTATGGAGTAAATTGTGCAAACCTGACGATGTTTTTCTGAAACTTCCGTCCAAACTTTGGCCGCCATTTGAGCCGGAATCATACTGATGTGAACCTTATAAGAAGAAATACAAGATTTTACATCAACAAAAGACACCAAAATATTGTTTATATGGACATGTTTTTCTACAAACAAACCCGAATCCCTTGTTTTGAAGAGAAATATCGACATGTTTTTCAAGAAGTAACATAATTAAACTCCTCAAAAAGCTCACAAATGCACAAGATTCATCTATGAAAAAAGAACCGAAGTCCCTCTATTTCAAAATTAAGTAAAAATGTATCTTATTTACAGAATCATACAAAAAACCTACTAACCCAAAGGCATTAATTTACATTTAAGGTGGATGGTTAACCATTAATCTTGCTTCCTATCGCAAAATCTAATCCAAAATAATTTAAACACAATTGACAACTATCTTTCAAATGCCTTGTTTTCTTACAAGTTAGGGGATCTTTGAAAGTGCTTTCTCAAAGTGACTATTGCTACTTGAAGAATCATAATCAGATAATCACATGCTTAAAGTTGGATAGTTACGTAATTCAATATTCTACACACTGATTATTCTGACATTAAATAATTAAAAAACCATAATCATAATCACTTTCTACTAAACACCCTCGTATTGATGTCAATGAGCTATTGGGGCAAAAGTGCACGAATAACCTAGCTTAATCAATCCACTAGCATTACATATAAGAAACTCTAATAAGCTAAAAATCAAGTTCTTTTCGATTCGCAAACAGATTATCGAAGCGAACATGTCTAATTTCAACAATAACAACGAAGCAAACGGGGAAACATCATATACATTCTGGGAACTACATTTCGCACCAATATATGAACCCAAAAAGCTCGATATGAAGTTATGAACTCACCTATTTGCATATTGGTGTCTGAAAATGCGAAAAAGCTCCAAGATTTGAAGACCCAGAATGGGTTTTGTTGGGGATATAGTATTTAGCATATTCCAGAAGCTAAAACTCGATGTAATTACTCACCATGGAGCCCAATGTAGCACAAAGAATGTACCCCTAATTACAGAGACAGATAAAAAGACAGAGATGGGTGATTATGATTGGAAAAAGGGTACAAAGAATGGGGGAAAAGAACAAACATGCGAATAAAGATTTATAAAATGGAAGGGAAAGAAACACCAAGGCAACAACTTACAATGATGAAGATGATGTTGATGGTGCTTCCCACTCTTTAGCTCCACCCACACCCACCTAGGTTTGGGATTTTTTTTATTAATGAAGGAATATAAAAATGGTGGTATTTTGTAACAATTTTGTAGTATCCAGATGTGGTTGGTGGTTGTTTGGTGTTTTTTTGTAGGTTTCTTGTTTCTTGTCTGTTTTGTTCTTTTGCCAATCTTTAAATCTTTGTTTATAAGTTTTCGAGTAAATTACAATTTTGGTCCCTGTGGTTGACCCAAAATTGCACCTTTGGTCATCCTTTTCATTTTTCACTCTCATGGTCCCTGTACTGTACATTTACTTACACAATTAGTCCCTCGGGCTGTTACCATCTGTTTTGATCCGTTAAGTGGTGGTAAAAAGACGAAAATGCCCTTAGGGACCAAAACTATAAATTCTCAAAAATCAATACAACAGGTATGTCTCTCTCAACCATCGTTTTGCGACTAGATTTCATAGCCAAGCAAGTGCAGTTGCAATAGGAAAACTTTGTAAAAACCAGCAAAGACAGGTTACTACGCCAAACATGGAATTAGCAAAGTAATCAGGTGAATTAATAACGGAAACTTACCACATGCTGCCTCGGTATTTCAATGTATACGGACCACTCTTACAGGATTCAAGATGCATGCACGTGGTTGGCGGTCAATTTACTGTATGCCACCTCGGCCGGCTTTTAAAGGTTCAGCTTCGATCAATTTATCAAATCGATTAAACCAAGTGCTTAGATGGGCTTTGGGTTCGGTTGAAATATTTCTGTTCAGTAGACATTGTCCAATTTGGTATGGCTACACTGGACGCTTAAAATGGCTTGAACGGTTTTCTTACATAAACACAACCATTTATCCAATTACTTCAATTCTCTTGTCGTCTACTGTACTTTGCCGGCTGTCTGTCTCCTCACCGGAAAGTTCATCATTCCACAGGTTTGCTTTATAACCTTTTTTCCGTCTCATTTTGAAATCAACTTCTTCATCGTAAATTTACTCTTTCGGTTATCTTATAATGGTTACAGATTAGTAATCTCGCGAGTCTATGGTTGGCGTCTCTCTTTCTCTCCATCTTCGCAACCGGAATTCTAGAAATAAGATGGAGCGGAGATGGAATCGACGAGTGGTGGAGAAACTGTATGGTGAACTCCTTCAACCTGTGGACTTGATCAAACCAAGCTTTATGTTTTAACAAGGAAAAGAAAAAACGCAGCAGGTCCTGTGTGTTGTTGCTGCACACGGAAAATATGGAGAGAACAAAGGTACAAGTGGGGCAAATATCTTCCGTTCTACTCAAGAAAAAAACCCAACTACAAGATATTTAAATACTGAAAAGATAAAGCTACGAATCAGGAACTAACTACAACTAACTCCTATATGAACTCTACTGAAACTTAACATGAAAACGTGGCCTTCATGATCTCTTATTTATTCAAATGGACGACTCTTCTCATCGCTCCAACAACTCTCTTAATCGTAAACCTAGTCGGAGTGGTCGTCGGGATCTCGTACGCCATCAACAACGGGTACCAGTCATGAATCCTGTTAGTAATCTCGCAAGAAGCGCAACGTACTGTTAAGATTGGAGGGAGGCGGAGAAGTAATGAGATTTGAATGGTCGGGACACTCCCATTAGGCAACATCGGCTACGGTTTGACGACAAAGATGATGAAAAGTGAATTTGTAATTTTAGAAATTTCTAGTCACAAAACGATGGTTGAGAGAGAGAGACCTTGTGTATTGATTTTTGAGAGTTTACAGTTTTGGTCCCTAAGGGCATTTTCGTTATTTTACCACCACTTAACGGATCAAAACAGACGGTAACAGCCCGAGGGACTAATTGTGTAAGCAAATGTGTAGTACAGGGACCATGAGAGTGAAAAATGAAAAGGATGACCAAAGATGCAATTTTGGCTCAACCACAGGGACCAAAATTGTAATTTACTCTAAGTTTTCTCTTGATTCCCCAAGAGACCCCATTTCAATGACAAATATTAAAAGTAATATCGATCACAATTTCCAAGGTGTATAAAGATTAAAGTCTAGTGTTACTTTTTTCAAATAATATTGCGTAAAAATGACATTTGATTGTAAGTTTGATACTTTGGTTGTCTGAATGGGTGATGGATTTGGAGGCGTGGCATAAAGTTTCTAATGCCATCACGTATGCCCTCTTTCATATTTTCATTTTTTGTCTATCACCTCAGCATCCAGTCAGCATTTCTCTCTCCTCGCCTTATCCTTGGAAATGGTCACATCTCACTACCTCTCACTTCCTCTCACTTTTTAATTTAAAAAGTATATTAAAAATAAAATAAAAAGACAACAAATAATTTCATACACTAAAATATAAAATACTTCTTCAAAATAAAATACTTCATTAACACAAAATACGATAAATTAAAACACACAATACGATAATTAAAATCCTACACACGATAATTAAAACACAGAATACGATAATTAAAACACAAAATACGATAATTAAAATCCTAAACGCGATATCCGTGAAATTGAGGTTCATTTTTCAAGACATTCCACACATCCAGATGCGTGAAATCGTTGTCGTACATCGCCCGATACTCTTCCAAGGATTGGGAAAGGATCTGCTCGTCGGTGACCCCCTCGTGGCGGTTCGCTTGCATAACTTATTCAAAGTTATACACTTTGAACGACAAATTCCTCCATTTGAAGCACATATGATCTTTACTCCTAAATGCATTTACGTCCAAGATTGTGTGAAACGAATCCGCAACACGTTGCCAGAAACCATGAGCGTGACTCCTCATATCGGGGTCTTCAGTTTGGATGACCCAGGCCCTCGCTAACGCTGCCTCTTCTTGCTAAGTCCATTGTCGAGAACGGTTACCATTTCCCACAGAGTTTCCATTTTCCACACCGGCCATTTGAAAATGTGTGTGTATTGATGTGTATGTGAAAAATGAGTGAGATGTGAATATATTTATAGGGGGTTTTTGAAAAGTTAAAAAATTTTTTTTTTTATAAAAATAGCCGTTTTGCAACGGTCAAAAAAAATTAAACCCAAACGTCGCACGACGCCGTGAACTCGCGCGGGGTGGAGAAAACCCGACGTCGCAGGGGCGGGGCGGAATTCACCGCGATGCTCGTGGTCGTCGGGTAGGGGCTCGGGCTAGCACTCTGGAAGGCCTAAGTAGTTGTTTTTTAGATTTTAAGTTACAATTGATCTATCTACTTGTTATGTTTCGCAAAGAAAGAGAAACTTATATCAACCTAATTCAAGAATTAGTTTTTGGATTTTAACTCTTGGAGAAGTTTTAAAAATTCTAAGAAAATATCACGGGTAATTTCAATATTGATTTTGTAAAAAAAAAAAAAGAATCTCTTGAAACAAAAAAAAAATTGAATCTAAATAAATTACCTAGATTATAAAGGTTGAAAAGAAAAAACAATAGTATTTGCTTAGTAACCTTTTTTTCTAAATATTCTTTAAACAATAGGTTGAATATAGAATTCAAACACAAAATTTTTATGGTTGAATATTTTGAGCAAACACTTCTCATATGTAAAAAGTAAAAACGTATTTACAATTTACTTTGGTTTAAATATATATCTTTATTAAAATAAAACTTTCAAAAATATATGCTATAATTTTTTTAATAATTACAAATTAAGACTTAATTACTAATAAATCACCTCAATTTACATAATTCAAGTCTTAGTTCATCATAAACTTATAACACGATTTTTGTAAATATAGTCTTTTATAATCAAAAGGATAATTAAGAATACAACTTTTAAGTTTAATTTACCAACATATAATTATTTTGGATTCTTGTAATGACAATGGAAGATAATGACACCAAAGGAATATATTCGTGCTATTGATTTGCTTTGTCCCTGTTGAAAATTGTTGGCCGACTATTTTAATGTTATTGACATTATATTAAACATTTTGAAAATTAATAACAACAACTTGAATGATAGTTTTTAATATATATATATATATATATATATATATATATATATATATATATATATATATATAAATAAATAAATATATATATATATATATATATATATATATATATATATATATATATATATATATATATATATATATATATATATATATATATATATATATATATATATATATATATATATATATATATATATAGAGGGAGGTTCAATGCAGAACCAAATATATATCGGTTAACCACAGAACCACCTTTATAACCCTACGATCATTATATCAAGGGATTGGATTAAAAGGGTGCACAATAAGATTATACACGCTTGTTCAGGGGATTACGTCCAGGCAAGGGTATAATGGGGATTTGTATGTTCACTACCTCATAACCATCTATCGTCATTCCATTCTCCACCAAAATCGACTTGATAAAGCGATTATCACATCTTCAATTGGGATCTCGAGAGTCAATCTAAAACGTTTCCCGTCTAGAGAAACCCTAATGATATCGACTTGATAAAGCGATTATCACATCTTCAATTAGGATCTCGAGAGTCAATCTAAAACGTTTCCCGTCTAGAGAAACCCTAATGATTCCTCCTATAAACCCCTAATATCGTTTGATAGCGCGAGTTCACAACTACCCGTTCCCAAATCAACTAGTTCCACAATTCTACGCAACAGACTTCTACTCACATCATTCAATCTTGCTGCCATCGTTCAATCATATGCAAGAGACTAAATAAACGAGCTCGTTATTGAGAAATTGGACCTGGAATTGTTGAATTTCTACTGCACAATCGAAACCCCCACATCACCCTACACTACTATCTGAGGGTTTCAATCTTGTTGCCATAGTTCAATTCTACGCAACAGACTAAATCAAGGAGTAAGCCGTGTGTTTTTGTTTTCAATTTTGGTTCGTTTTGAGTGCTGTTATAATTTTAGATCGTAGCCTTTATTCCCTAAAACTTGGAATTACGTTCATTATGACTTGGCTAATATGACTTTTGGTTTATTTTCAATATCGATCATAGATTTTGGTTCTAATAATTGGTTTGATTGCTACTTGATAGGAATTCCTTTCAATATTGGATAGATTTTGGTTCGAATACTGGAAAAATTCTTGTTCTCTGGTTTATTTTATGTAGAATGTTCATAAATGAACATATGTTCATAAATGAACATATGTTCATAAATGAACATATGTTCATCCATGAACATAAGTTCATATATGAACATTTGATCACACTGGGTTATTATTCTACCTTGGTTTGAATAACTTGTTCGATATGAATGTTATTTTGGATAAAATACTCATAAATGAATGTATGTTCATGAATATATCATCATAGTAATTTGTTATTTCTTTCATGATTTACGATATCTATTCTGCTTTCGGTATCTATTTTGTTTAGTTGATTTAGCCGTGATTAATCAATTCTCCATGAATTTTGATGCCAATCAAAACGTGACTAATCAAGGTGCACACCAGGTGCTTGTTAAAATGCCAACAAGGTCTATTTTGTGATTCTCACTTGTAACAACATGATTTGATCAGCATCTGCATTTATGTTCATCTATGAACAGTTCATACATTACACTCAATCCTTTTTTTCATGTTCTTATGTTTAATCAATGTAATTGGTTCATATATGAACATATGTTCATAAATGAACATATTTTGATTTTCAGCATTGTTTGTTAACAGGTTAGGGTTCTTACTTTTTTGGTATTAAATGATCGATTCCTTAAATATACAACTCGAAATTTTGTTGAAATCGTATGTATTTTAGGGAATACGATTTTAGCACTAAGAACCTAATCAACTTTGATGTTTCGTTGCTCACTGGTCAATTAACAATATGATGTGCACACAAGGATTTGTTTGATGTTGAAGAAGTATAGAAGCAAGAACAGAGTGATTGAGAACCGCCATGTAATGTTCATATATGAACATGATTCACATATGAATATTGTTTCGTTTGTTTGATACTTTGATACTGACTCATGATGTATTCTTAATCTTTTAACTTTACTCATGTAATTGTTTGAGACTTTGATCAATGTACTTGTTGATCTTATTGTGATTGAAGCTTTCTTTGTATTTTGATCAAAGAGAGAGAGAAACGCAAAGATACAGGAGAGAACACAGAACTTTGATCATGTAATTTACATGTGTTCATTGATGAACATATGTTCATTGATGAACATATGTTCATTACTGAACATAACAGTTTACGTTGACGATCGTACCCTTTACTTATATTTTAATCTTACGGTTAGAAACTTGGTTCTGCAGGTAGGCAATATATTTTGGTTCTGCATTGAACCCATCCCTATATATATATATATATATATATATATATATATATATATATATATATATATATATATATATATATATATATATATATATATATATATATATATATATATATATATATATATATATATATATATATAGGGTCCGGTTCCGGTGAGGACACTTTTTTCGGTGAGGACTCGCGAGGACACCTTAAAAAATTGAAAAAAAATATAAAAAAATTACAAATCATAAAATCGAGAATAGTACTATATCATTATCAAAAAAAAATTTGAAAAAAAGTTGCATCATTGCAAAACGTAATGATGCAATTTTTCTGTTTTTATTTTGGATCATTATTTCATTATAAAAAAAATAATGATCGAAAAGTTTTTTTTTGAATCTTTTTTTTCTCCGATATAGTACTATGAACCATTTTATTATTATATTTTTTTATATTTTTTTTCAATTTTTTTAAGGTGTCCTCGCAAGTCCTCACTTTAAGAAGAGTCCTCACCCGATCCTGATTCTATATATATATATATATATATATATATATATATATATATATATATATATATATATATATATATATATATATATATATATATATATATATATATACTAATTGTGTACCTGCCGCTAAAACGAACAAAAAGCCGTAAAATTTAATAAGTTGTGTGAGAGGTATCTAATGTAATTTGATGAGAAATTAGCATAATTATACAAAAGAATAAACCAAATATGAAATTTACAATTATAAATGATTCATTGCACATTATTAATCACACAACACTTCTTTATACACCACATTTGATGTATAAACTTCATCACCTTTGAATTTTTCGTCAGGCTTCAGTAATACTTTTGTATTGCCATGTGCAATCCCTCTGGACAATGCAATATAAAGTTGGTCATGCTAGAATACTGGTTCTGGAAGATAAATACCTACATTAGAAATTGTTTGTCCCCGAGCTTTATTGATTGTCATTGCAAAACATAATCGAATAGGAAATTGCTCCTCTTTAGCTTGAAAGGGAACAAGTCATCATCCGATGGACATAAAGAAATCTTTGGAAATATACCCTCTTTCCAGCATGTTGACCCACAACTATTTCTACATCAATGAGATTTGCTGAAATCTTTTGCATATTAATCGGGTGCCATTACACAATCCATTAGCCGAGTAAATATTTCGTAAAAGTATTATTGGGCAACCAACTTTCAACCCAAGGTAATGAAGGGGTAAACCACTAACAGTGAGCGAGTTAAAGAATTCCACCGGATAGAAGTTATTTTTATCGTCTATGGCTTCATCGAAATTATAGTAAATTCTCTCTTCTCCGTGGAATCGGTCGATCAAATAATTATTAATCTCATTGACAGTCTCGTTCTTTGTGGATAATATTGCCCAAGAGACGATGTAATCTGATTCAGACCTATTAAATTCTAATGATGGAAACACTGTATCAATCAAAGCATCCAATGATTTTGATTTATCAATGTAGGGAATCACCATATCATCAAGGATGTGAATAAGGTTTCTGTCTATGAATTCTTCAACTCCATCACCGACTCGTAAGACTTTGTTGTTAAACTCGACTTTTTTTTCGAAGACCAAAGAGGCAACATTCGTAGGCTAGAGTCTGCAATTTGTGCTCATGTGCCACGTCTTACGACATGCAAAACTTGTTTGAAATCGCCTCCCAAAACCATTATCTTTCCACCAAATGGGAGCGTCACCCCAGTGATGTCTTGCATTGTCCGATCAAATGCCTCAACTGCTTGTCGCTTTGCCATCGATGCTTCGTCCCAAATGATTATTTTTGAAAGTTGAGCGACACCTCTTTGTTTTTTGATGGTGCATACCGAGTTATTTTCAAGATTAAGAGGAATTTTGAATCGTGAATGAGTTGTTCTCCCTCCGTTAATGTTATTAGCCGCCACACCAGATGAAGCTGTCGCAAGTGCAATATGACCACATTTTTAAATATTAGCAAGTAAAGATTTGTACAAATATGTTTTTCCTGTTCCGCCAGGACCATCTACGAAGAACACTCTTGGACGACCAGTATGCACGCGCGTCATGATCTCATTGTACGCATATTTTATTCAGGGTTGAGAAACTCTTGGGCACGCAAATGCTCATATTCCATAACTATAGAGCATTATTCTTGTACCTCATGAAACAATTAGACTGGAAATTGACATTAGTATTTACAGTTGGAAGATCAAAATAATCGAGATTCTTACCCATGGATTGTAGGAATAACGTGATGTAACACCCCAATCTCACACAATTTTTTTTTTTTACCAAAACTTTAAAATACAAAATATTTAGTTACACACACGGGGTATTACTCTTCTGTATCATTACCACAATTCAAGCAGCACATACTTTGCACAATGAAAGCTACCGTCCCACACTCGACTCTTCTAATTCCTTGTTTGATTACCTGAGTACATAGCATTTTAAAAACATACGTAAGACATACGTCTCGTGAGTAATACGGGTTTTAGACCCAAAATAATTTCTCATATTTTAAACATTCCAAATTTTCATATTATTTAATTTCCTATGAGCGCACCCATAAGTATTCCTTTTCATTTGTGAGCACATTCCTACGAGCGCACCCGCAGGTTTTATACGAGACGCACCCGTATAACTCCTCCCTCGACAGCATGAAACGAATTCATCCATCAAGGTACCAATTAGACAACTACTTCGTGACGGGAGGTACCATCCTAGTAGTGTCTTTTGACCACCCCTACCGCAGCAGGCCGTGATCTTTATCCGGATACTTCTCAACTCATCAACAGGGCTCAATCACTTTATTACTTTCTTGTATTTATCATTTATCTTTTGTATACATTATACTTACTATTTCATAGGATCATTTCCAATTTCACAAAACCATTTCTAGTTCCATTAAACCATTTCCATTTTCATTAAATCATTTCAATTTCCATAAAACCATTTTGACTCCCAAAACGTTGTTTATAAAATTCATTTCTTTGTACAAAACCCATTTTTTTGCTATGTACTCAAAATCCACATACTACTCACCTTGGCTAGTTAGAGAAGTCTAACTATAATTACACCCTTCCTTGTCTCTTCCATTCATTGCCCTTTTACTTCTTAAGTACCTAAGAAGTTTATTCACACTTTATTAATAACATGTTATACTTTATCGTTCATGTTAACCGACTCTATAACTCCTTAGAGTCCTTATTATACCAATATGGGTCATAACAGGTCTATAACTTTTAAATGACCCACTTTAAATAAACCGTATATTATACGTATTTTACTACAGTACCCTCAAGAGGTCGTATTTTCATTCCGATAATTTTCCATGAAGTTTTGGACCATAAGGGACCTATGTTCAAAGTTTGAGATCAAATGGACAAGTTTTGAACCAAATCTCAAAATCAAGCTGCACTTGGCAGGAGACTCAATGCATTTCTGCATCGCCGCCTCGCGTCGCGTCGCGACTGCTGCTGGTACAGACCAGTGAGTTAGATTTTTATGCTACAAATTCTCATTTTCTCATATTAAGTCCTTAATACACGACTTAATCACTAGGGTTTGTTCCAAGACCAAAACCATTCATTTACTTCAGGTTTTTAACCATAGAAATCATAAATTTCAATTATTTTCCAAACATTCCGTTTTTTGCATTTTTGATTCAAAAACCGAAATTATCCAATATTAAGCTCTTCTACTGATTTATTTTAACAATTACCACATATGGAACTTATTAAAACCCCTTAGAACCAATTTGATCATGTTAATATGAATTCTAAGGTTCTTGAACAAAATTCCAGTTTTTCAACAATAGCAACATACTTTGGTGATTTTAAGATATGTTCTTAATACACAACTTAATTGATTTAGAATCATTCCATGACTAAAACCTTCAGTTTACATCAGGTTTTAACTCAATGGAATCACTGATTCCCTTCCTTTATCAAAAATTTCAGTTTTTACATTTTTACCCCAAAACCTAGTTTCAATTCAATTAACGATTACTACTAGTCTCTTTTATCTATTTCAGCATATTAGACTCATTAAAACCCTTTTAAATCAACTTGGTCATATAAACCCGTGATTTAGGGTTCTTGAGCCAAAAACCAAATTTTTACCAATTTCAACTAACCCTTTGATTTACAATCGTTTTCTTAATACTTAGAACATGTTTGATGTTAGAAATTATTTAAACCACTTGGACCTTAACTGGAATTTCAGTTTCCAGTTTCATCCCATGAAGAACACATAAGAAACTAGGTTAGGAGCTTGATTACTAACCTTGGTTTAGCTTGAAAATCTTAAATTCCTAGCAAAATATTGCAATCTCTGCTTCTTTCTTCGTGAATTAAAGAACCAGTGTTCCCTCGTGGCTCTCTCACTCTCTAGAACTCTCCAACATCTTCTGTAAATTATGATAAGATATTTTCTATATTTATAGTTCCATATTTTCAATTCTACCCCTCAAGTCTTGCTTCTTGCATTATGACACAAAATCCAGATTTTATCACACAAAGTTCATTTTGTCACATATTTGCCCCACAGCACAAAAATTATTTTACATTTTGGTCTATAATGCAACAAAAGACCATTTTACCCTTTTTGTACAAAATTCTATTATATCTCAAAATGACACAAAAATTCATTTTTATAACATTATAAGTTTTGTTTTCTTTCATTTTGACCCCAACATTATATTTTCTTTACATTAAAGTCATTTGCGTGCCAAATGACCATTTTGCCCTTTTTACCAATTTTTACTATTACACCCTTGTTCAACCCAACTTTTACATATGTTTATTTTATGGCTCTTACCAAAATTTTAGGGTTCTTACACGTGATGCCTGTGAGGACCATATTCTGGACTCGTTCAGCATTGTCGTATTGTCGCCTATAATCTTTTGAGAGAGCATTGTAGTGGTGATTCTATAACTTTCGAACATCTTCAAGATCACAAAAAATCAATATTGTTGCAAACAGCCTTATGAGAGCATTGAGAAATTCAAACAAGGATGCCTCTGCAAGACATCACGATAAACTTTCATCGGTCTCTATTAACCCTCTTTCAAGAGTCACTTTTCTAAATATCAGATGTCTTACGTTATTGACTGTGTACAGATCTTCAAAACATGTAGGGCCACTAATATGACATAATAACATGCGTAGGTAGTAACGCTCCCATTCAGTTGGATTAATAGAAACCAATCGACCTATCGTTGATCCTTGTTTTCGAGGATTCCAAATACGCGAGCTAATCTTCCATGTGAAGTGTTTGGGAAAATCTTTTCATGTATATTGTCTTGCACTCACGTCTACTTTATTCCTCTTGAAAAATGCAGTCAACATTGATATGTTATTTCTCTCCTTCTCAACAATGGTAGTAGTCATTGTATCATCATTACTAAATCTAACCATTTGTTGGTTCAGGAGATGCAGTTGCAAAAAGATCACATTAAGGTAGATTTTAGAAAGAGCGAAACTAAAAATCCGCCATATTGCTTCCGGAGGGGAGACGTAACGTGATCATGAAACCTTTTTTATCTTATTGATAACGACATGTTGTGCATTTGGATCGATATTAATGACTTGTTTTCATGACCCTTGTAAATGTACTTAAAGAGATATATCACAGATATTGTACTCGAGCACACCTCACCATTTAGATGGCAGATAAACATCATCAATGACTTTGGGTTATATGGCACCACCCATCTATTATCCATCATAATACATTGTTTTGTAACCATAACTCCATTATTTCTCCTTCGGTAAACCGGATATGAGTCCCTTCCTTGTGTTGTGTTTTCGTTGAATTATCGGGGGTATCTAAAACGACATTTTGGTGGAACGCTTTCCATACAAGAACATTTAATGTTTAATGTGCCACAAGGACCATGAATCAAGTGTGATTTCACCGGTTCATGTAGTACAGGATACTTTGTCGGGGTTGGAATTTCAACGCACATGTACTTGTCATACTGGTCTGAATTGGTGAGTTTGTATTCATGTCTCATTATTAAGATGAGCATGTGGCAAAACACGTTTTGGAGCTCAATTACATAAACATATGCACCCACCACACCAAGTATGTGCCTTTTCAAGAGTTGCTCCTTAAGATCCTCTAACTTATCCCGAAAAAATCTTGCAACCAGATGCGGCTTATCTTGAGCTGTCTGCCAAGGAAATAATTCTTTTTGGATTTCAGGCCAATTCGGATTACACTTCATTGTAAGGAATATATATGGTTTTCCGCCATCTTGCACTAAATCCATGACATTATGAAATGTCTTTGCATGTCAAGAGGGCCTCCTATGAAACTTACGGGTAACACAACATGTTGCCCAATCATAGTTGGTTGAACCTTCCCAGCATTGACATAGTCCACAACACCTTGGTATAACTCTGCTCTTATTGTAGAATGATTTTTCCTACAACACTCCAAACGAGAAGTCTCAATCTTTATATAGGTATCTACCACAAATTGTTATACTAATCTTGCGTCTAACAATATCACATTCCTATTTCGTCGAATCTGGAGCTTGTAACAGTAGTACTCGTGTATAGTTATAGTATTCCTACTCGTCTTCCATTGGTGTCTACATAATGATCATATTGTGAAGAAAAATTATACTAAGCTAAATTTTATTAAAAATTACTAAAACCAACAATTTGAGTCGATGCGTACCTTCCAAATCATCCCCGGTGTTTTCGTCTTCATTAACAATCTCATTTATGGAAACTCCTTGTGTTGGTGTGTTAGAATGCCATCCAGGCTCACCATTAAGAAAGAATAAAGGATAACACAATGGATCGTAACATCCCCAATAATGTTGAATTGTTTGTGGTTTACCAGACCTCTGGTGGTTGTCGAGGCCAACAAAAATAAACCATATTTCTAATACACAAATTTGCGTGTAGCAATAAGGGGATCGAATCCACGGAGATTGGTTCAATTTGTAAAACTATGCGATCAATTCAAAACAAGATGTATTTTTAAACCAAGTAACATAAAAAGGGGGTTTGATTGTTTGAGTTGAAAAATGAAAATAAAAGTAAATAAGCAAAATTTTTGGTGAAGTGAATCACATATGGAGAAACTATCAATATTGGGATTTCATCACAATTCCGACTAGTCGGTTTATCATTAAGATTTATGGTGCAATGTATTTAATTTAATCTAGTTTGGCTATAGCATCTCGAAATCTTGAAACACCTAGATTCTTCTTAACTGTATGGAAATTAGAAAAGTTCTTAATAACCATCTTAATCAAAGTCAAAAGTCAAATAAGCATCCAACTCAAGTAAAATGACTAGCAATATAGATTTAAGAATCACCAAACTCAAAGGAAATCAAAAAGCTTACATTTCTCCTTGAAGAACACAACTCCATGATTTTAAAAATGAATATAAGCATCCACAAAAATCATTTTTCACTAGTTTGTTTTAGAAATCGATTACGTAATTAGAAAAAAAATGACAATAATCATTCAAGCATCCAAACTCATGAATAAGAACACAATAACAACTTAGAATTTTAAACAAGTTGCATTCATAGATTAAGAACCAAATACTCATAAATCTTTCAAACCCTAACTAGTTGTTCATGAATTACACCCAATATTGATAATAAGAGTTCTAGCCAAGCATGGCTAGAAGAACAAGCATCAAAGTGTCAAGAAATGTACCAAACATATGTGTAGCAACAATTACAAACCAAGTGAAGAAAATGTAGAAGAAAGCTCCAAGAAATCGCCTCCAAGGCTCCCCAACTTGTTCCCCACGAAATTCTCGTGTAGAAGGTGTAAAAGATGATGAAAAACCCTTTCCCATACCCCTTATAGCTAACCCACACTTGAAATGACAAAAATGTCCCTCATGACGTTTATACATGATAATACTTCTTTATATGCGGTTATATTGTTATTAGCTTCTACCCAAATAGTAGCAACATGTCTAATTATAGTATTGAAAAATACCATTGAAATTGGTGTGTAATATGCATTGAAAACTTGATTACGTGAAACATTTATTTAGAACAAAAGTTGCCTACTATCCAACTTCAAACTACACACAGTGACAAATTTTATTATTGCTTTTTGTCAATGGGTCAATGTCCATGCCTTATGAATCCTATTGTATGAGTAAAAATGTTGATTTGTTTAATATTTAAGACTGATAATTAAATTATGTTTAATTCTAACTAAAATTTTTGAAATAATATGTGAAACAATTTTCATTTAAAACAAAAGACTGTATATACATAATATAATTTCAAACCTCGGATGTGGTTGGTCGGTTGTACACCATATGGTTTAGTTCTACAGATGCATTCAAAGTGACTCTGTAATTGTCAGTTGCCACATATGGGTTTGTAGCAAAAACACGGGTCAAAATTTCCACGATTTCTTTATCAAGATTTTGCAATTTGAGTCGTTGCGACATCTCATTTTCAACATCGTAAATATACAACTGTAAGTACTTTGGGTTGTCCGTCCCTTGGAACTAACTGATTGATTCTATGATATATTCCTCCACTCACACGAAAAGTGTATACCCCACATGTCATGCGACCATTGATTTATAAAGTTCTACACCCATTGATGCAAATGAAAAGTTGGTGTTGTACACGCGTATCCTTTTTCTAAATAATTTGCCTAATTCGGTTTCCGCGGTGAAGAGCTTGTGTAATTCGTTATGAATAAAGGACTCTGCCAACTTCGTCTTCCCAATCATGCAACACAAGCTACTAAATTCAAACTGAAGTCGTTTTGTGCCACAAAATTCACATATGTCACTTGACCAAACGATGTATTGCAGGGATACCGGCATAAACAAAATCATATGGGTCCTTCACGACGTTGTGATTTTGTATTGATGGATTGGTTTCAGAACTTCTTTTTCCATTACCTAATCGTAAAATTTTGTTATTCTTCTTTCGTCGTTCATAACATGCCTTATTATATGCTTTTCTTTTTATGCAACAAAGTTTTTTTAAAAAGTTTATGGAGGAGCTAATGAAGAGCTCGTTGTAAGGTGTTACGTCGATGCTAGCTTCAACACTAATCGAGATGATTCTCAGTCACAGTCGGGATACGTGTTCACCCTAAATAGAGGGGCCATTGCATGGAAGAGTTCAAAGCAAGAAGTAGTCGCACTATCTACAATAGAATCTGAGTATATTGCTGCTTCAGAAGCAACTCAAGAAGTTGATTGGATGAAAATTTTCATCGGTGATCTAGAAGGTGCCCCGAACATCAAGAATGCCATTAAGATGTTTTGTGACAACACCGGTGCCATTGCTATCGCAAGAGACCCACTAGTTACCAATAGGACTAACGGAGATACAATTTCATTCGCCAGGAATTGGATTTGGGAAATATACGTATTGAAAAAATTCATACATATGATAATCTCGCCGATCCATTCACGAAGCCCCCTCCTCAAAACAAGTTGAGAAGCATGCAAAAGGAATTAGGCTTCGACTATCTAATGATTGGATCTAAATTTGTACTTTATTAATATACGTATATTCTTAACTATATTGCAATGACGTGTAATCACTTTTGATATATGAGATATCTCTTTTGTATTAATGTTATTGTGTTCTATGTTAGCATGTTTTTATCCATGAATAAACTGGTTATTCTAAATCATCCATAGTCGCTCATAGCTGTGGGAACAACTATGTATTAAGACTAATATGAATCAGATTGGATGATTTCATGAGATGAAATTGCAAAGTGTTGCATCCAAGTTCGTATGAACTTGTTGCCGAACAACTATTGGATATGACCCGCTTCAAGAATCACTTCATGGATTGTTAATCATAAGTGGTCTTGAACAAAGGTAAATATCTTTATGTCTTTCAACATGAGATACATATTGGGGATTCGTGTATAGGAATTATTGTACTTTAACATGGTTAAACGTTGTCCGTAATCGTGCAATTATAAAGGCCATTGTTGGGTATAGTATGAACTATAGGTGAGTACGTATGTAGTCAAGATGGGATTTGTTCCTCTTATGTGTTGAGAGTTAGACATCTAAGGCGCCTTACTTAAAGTTGGACAACGAATGAGAATGATCACGTTTCATGTCTCATTTCCAACATGATGTTTGAAACAAATAGGATATTAATAGACTTACCTTATACATCAATTGCAGCTTTGAGCTTTTGGAATTGGATGTTGATAAATGGCACCTCTTCGTATGTTATTAGGGGCACTAGTCTGTTGCTAGACGTCAACTACTGTTTGTGTTAATCCATAATGAATCTTGTGTAAGTGGGAGATTGTTAGATCTATATGCTCAAGAATCATCATGAAATGATATTGCTAATAACATATGATCATATAGGGTCACACCTTTACCAAGTTGGTACTTATTGAATATTTATTACATATTTGATAATTAATAAAAAAACTCAACTATTGTATTTAATTAGAGAATAATAATTATTTTTTGAAAATAATAATTATAAGGAGTTAAACTAATAATTATATCATATGGTGTGATATATTAAGTCATGTAGAAAGTTTTGGACACGTTGGGTTACATTAAGATGCAAATAGACTTAGTTAGTTTCTAAAGGAAGAGTGTTGGACATTCTTGTCCTTTTTCCACAATAAGAGGGTTGGGTGGAGGTTGCTGTCAACCTTCACATTACACACCCATACCTTGTATAAGATCATATCTTTTGCATTTAATGAGGGTATGGGTCATAGTACTCTCGTTTGAGTATAAAATAGAGCGAGATGCAAAGTTTGCATATAATTTTTCCTCTCTTTTTCCTCTCAAAACCGTGGCTTTCTCTTCTCCTTATACTCTCTCCTTTTGTGAAGCTTGTTCCAAGTTTGAGAGTGTAGAAGTACTTCTCCTTAAGTGCTTAATTTGTAAAGTACTTAAGGCTTAAGAAGTTCTTTATACAAGAAGGAACTAGCATTTCAAGTGTCTTTACCTTGGTGGTGTATACTTGTAGATAAATCAAGCTTCTTGATTTTTACCATCTACTTTAACACCCCAATACCATGTTAGGAACCGGACCGGGTACACGTAGCGGAAATACACTATCACACACACAAACTCACGAAAATAAAGCAAGAAGAACACAAGGATTTTTACGTGGTTCGGATTCGATGCAAATCCTACGTCCACGGGCTACAACTAGAGAAATCTTATTAATACTCACAAGATTACAATTTATAACTCTTGTTTTGAGCTCAAGTGGTGCATCTTCTAACTTACCCATTGATGCTATTTATATATGTTGGAAGTTAATGTGAAATCAAAACAAAAAATTAGGCTACCTAACAAGATTCACCAACTCTTCTTTGACATTCACCAACCTCACCAACCAAGTGAAAAATCTTCACTTTCACATAACAATCTCCCACTTGAAGATTTTGAACAACGTAGTCTTTCTCTACTGTCATCCAACTCCAGTAATCTTAAAACAACCAAGTCTTCCAAGCCTCCAGCTCCCAAGAACCAGCTAAACTTAGTCCAATTTCTCTAATTGCAGCCACCCCTCTTCTTCAAGTACTAGAAGGGCCACTTGAAGCTAACACAAGCTCCAACTCAGTCGTAGCCAATCCCGCTACCGACTCAGTCGTGGTCAATACCGCCACCGACTCATCCCCTGTCTCAACCGGCTTGGACACTCCACCGGATCCAGAGATACACCGAGGACCACTAACACTCTCCAAACTTTGCAAACTTCCAACAGGAGAGAATTTTTCCGTCTTAGTCTTCAAAACCCAACGGCTCTTTGTAACTGTACCCGAAACACACCTCGTGCTCCCACTATCACAAAATCCCCTGAATGGTTTAGACTTTCCGACTCGTTCAGCTAACATCCCCTTGGCTCCAGAATTCATGTTTGCAAAATGAACTCTCTTAGCACTAGATTTAGCGAACCAGATTTTGTCATGCTTAATGGGGACGGTCATACTTCCCTCAGCAGGTACCTCAACCATATACAATGACCCACGCTTCATACCTTGAGCAATCACCGAATTACCATTGACCACCCTCCATTTACCACCACCAAACCTTACTTCCAGTCCTTGTTTATCCAGCTGACCAACAGAAATCAATTTCTTCTTCAGCTCCGGAATCACCCTGACATTCTTCAGGTTCCATGTAGTTCCCAATGAAGTAACCGGATCAATATCTCTCATGCCCGTTACTTGAAGCATCTCGTCATTTGCTAACCGTGCCTTCCCAAAATCTCCTTCTTTTAGATTCACCATCGTTTCTCCGTTGTCCATGGCGTGAAACGAAGCCCCTGAATCCATGACCCAAGAGTCTACAGAACTTTCCATACTTAGTATCAGTGCATCATCCTCAGACACACCCTCAGCACCAGCAATATTCAATTCTTTCTTTGGACATTGACTCTTAACATGTCCCACCTCCTGGCAGTTCCAGCACTTCACATTCTTCCAAGTTCTAGATGAACTTCTTCCCCGACTCCCACTGCTCCCACTATTCCTGCTATTCCCTCTACCTCTTCCGATATTTAATAACTCAGAAGAAGAAGATCCACCTTGATTCTTGCATTTGACATCCTCGCCAAGAACCAAATCTCTAACCCCTTCAAAAGTCATACTACTGGTCCCCACTGAACTTGTAACAGTGGTTACTATTCCAGACCAGCTATCAGGTAGTGAAGCTAGTAGCAGTGAAGCTTGAGTCTCGTTATCAAATTTAATTCTCACAGATGACAATCTGGACAGAATTGAATTTAGATTGTTAATGTGAACCGTAACTGAGCCTTCCTCATTCATCCTTGTAGTGAACAGCTCCCTCATCAAGAACACCTTGTTAGCCGCCGACGGTTTCTCATACATGTTCGTCAGAGCATCCATCATACAACGCGCTGTGGTTTCCTTCATGATGTTGAAAGCAACGCTCCTTTCCAACGACAACATAATAACCGCCTTAGCTTTCTTGTCCTTTGAGTTCCACGCATCTTCAGCAGCTTTTTCCATTTTCTCTGGTTTGTCTCCAAGTACCATCTCCAAATCTTTCTGATATAGCAATGCTTCTAATTGCATTTTCCACCAGCTAAAGTCAGAACCGTTGAACTTCTCGATTACAACCTTGTCTTCAGCCATTACGACAAACAAGAAACAAATTGAGACAACGAAACAGACACAACAATGGCACGGACCTGACCGGTTCGTTCAGTGTACTCGTGTGTGACAGACAGTACCCTTCAAAGTACCAAGACACCTTTAATACGATTAATAGAAATTAGTTTCTGATGTGGAAGATCAGACAAAACTGCAACCACAGAGCATACTCTAATTTCTAAAACCGAGACCTCCTCCAAAACCCGAAGCTCTGATACCAGTTGTTAGGAACCGGACCGGGTACACGCAGCGGAAATACACTATCACACACACAAACTCACGAAAATAAAGCAAGAAGAACACAAGGATTTTTACGTGGTTCGGATTCGATGCAAATCCTACGTCCACGGGCTACAACTAGAGAAATCTTATTAATACTCACAAGATTACAATTTATAACTCTTGTTTTGAGCTCAAGTGGTGCATCTTCTAACTTACCCATTAATGCTATTTATATATGTTGGAAGTTAATGTGAAATCAAAACAAAAAATTAGGCTACCTAACAAGATTCACCAACTCTTCTTTGACATTCACCAACCTCACCAACCAAGTGAAAAATCTTCACTTTCACATAACATACCAAGAGGGTTCAAAGGCTTCAAAGGTTATCTCTTTAAAACATCGTATATATGTTTCAATATCATTCTTACCAATGTAAATGCATTATTGATGATTTTGTTTAAAATGATTTAAAATAAACTAGCTATTTTAAATAAGGTTTCTGTTGCCGCTTTAACGTAAAACGCCAACAACATAAAAATAAAAATCAACCCAAATCGTTCATATATTCAAGGATTCAAATTTGTAACTCAAAGTATTCACAAAGTTTTAGCTATTATTGATTCACCATATGAATCCTTCAAACAATGATCATTTAGAGAATGTTTCTACCATGGAGACTGGGACGAGATGAGGAAGGTCTGGAGGAGGAGATCTGGTTTTGTTAGAGACTGAAAGAGAGGAGGGGAAGGGATAAGGGGAGTGGGTAGGGTATATGAGTGGTGTAGTTTCCAGCAAAGAGACGTAAGGGAAGATGAATAAGAGTTTGGTGGTGCTGTCAGGTGGTCGATATGGGTTGTAATGATGGAAGAGGATTTAGGGCTTTTTAGGGGAGACGACTTGAAGAAGAACAGGGATAACGAGAGTTACAGGAGTTTTGGGACGATATGTTTAATTTATTTATTTTAATAGATGAATAATTTATTTTATTAAATAATAAATAATAAATTAAACTAAAAATAAATAGATAAGGGTAAGATGGTCATTCAAGTCTGTCGGTGACCAAGCGTGCAATAAAAACACAAAATAGGGACCGTCCGAGTTAAAAAATAAAGTTAGGGACCAAACGCGTAAATTACCCCAAACCACAGGGACCATTCGTGTAATTTACTCTAATTATTATTAGTTATGGGTTACATATTCCTTTAAATCGTAGATCTTTAAGAGAGTTGTTTTTTATTTGGTCTAATTAGAACACAAACTTAAACAAATAAAGAGTAATAAGGTAGAATTTTAATATGTTGCTCAAGGGAATTTTATTCGGTTTAACCGGTAAATCGAACCGAATAACCCAAAAAATGATTAAATTGAATCGCATTTGGTTTGTTATGATTAATTCAAAGATGTTAGAAAAGCCTATTAAATTAAACAATTAAACGGGAACCGATTAAACCGACCAAATAATACCTTTACTGGTTTTGCTCCGGCGACTTGTATGGATACATCGCCTTTTAAATACTTAGCTATTTCGGTTAGTACTGTTAAATGTTGTAGGTTAAGGGGTAGGATGTGGTTTAGGATAGATTTTGTATGACATCGTCTAATTTGGAAAATTCCTCTTCTTTCTATTGGTGGTCGGTTCGTGCTATTAGAGTCGGTGCTTAGTTCACTTGGAATATGTTTTATGTCTGTATTAGAAATTATGGAAAATGTCAACAAAGCCTAAGAATCTCTTAGTTTAAAATTCATTTGGGAAGGAGATGAACATGAGAGAAAGATAAGTTGGATGAAGTAGGATGCTACCATGGCTTCAGAAGAAAAAGGTGGCCTTGACATTGGTAGCTAGTCTAAAAGCTTTCATTGAAGATTTGCTTCACAAGTGGTGTTGTAGGTTTATGTTTAATAGTCAAGCTTTGTAGGTGATGTATACAGGGCAGGCGGGAGATTTTGGAGGCCCTGTGCAATTTGATACATGTAGGCCCCAAAACTTGCAAATTCTATTGGTAACCCGCACCCAAACTCCGATCCCATACCCATCCCCGCCCCCGCCCACCTAATCCCCGTCGGGTTCGGGTAAAAGAATCCCCGTCGGGTTCGGGAAACAAACGGATACCAGTTTAGTAATAAAGTTTTTAACTTTTATTGCATATCTGAAAAATATTAAAACAAGCGGATACCATTTTATCACTCATCAGCCTTGCCATTTTTTGTTCCAGCAAGTTGTGCATTTGTCATTCTAACAACCTCTTGACTTGGTTGGTGGGGCTGTGAATCTTCATCTCACTACAAAGTACAATTCAGACGTATTGCATTTGCAAGTAAACATGAATTGAAAGTCAGACATATTGCAAGTAAACATAAATAAGAAAAATCAGACATATGCAAGTAAATCAATAACATAGAATCAAACTCAATATTAAGAGCACATAATCAGACTTGAGATTAAGAACACAGAATCAAACTCGAGAAAAAGAATAAGAACATTCATTGAATTAGACATATTGTAATTAAATCAGCAATTCAGAATCGTAAAATGTAGAACACAAAATTAGGTAAATCGGCAATTCAAGAATTCAAATCAGAAATAAGAATATTCATTAAAAAACATAATCAAAATTAAGAAAATAATCACAAAATCAGACTAGAATTAAGAAATAAAGACAATAATTGATTCCGTCATATTATAATTAAACCAGAATTCAGAATCATAAAATCAAGAACATATAATCAAGTAAATCAACAATTTGAATAGGGATTAAGATCATTCATTGAATCAGAAATAAGAATATAATCACAGAAGTTCAAAATCAGAAATCGAATAGACTAATCGAGATTGAGGAGATTCACAAATCAATAGCATAACTGAAAAATCAATTCACGAATCAGGAACATCAAGAATCAATAAATAATTACAGAAGATAAAAAGAATCGAATCATGGAGGCACACTTGAAGAACTGAAGAAATATTTATGGATTTGCCGCTGATGATAACCGATTCTTGGGGGCTCGAGAACCAAAGAGACGCAGTAAATGTAGTTAGTTGGCTTTGCAGACGAGAGACGTTACTGAGGCGTGAGATACGATGAATCGATTTCCAAGTTCCTTTCTCGTTTTCGATTGTAATTCTCCTTTCCCATTTTCGATCTGTCCTTTGATGGTTTGAACTTTGACCTAATGTAATCTGCTACGGCCTGGTCAATATGTACAGCTACAACACTTAAAAATATTTTGGGCCCTTGAGGCTTGGTGGGAGCTGTTCAGTGGCACTCTTTGAACCTGCCTTGGGTCGGGCCTGGATGTAGATGCGTTGTTTGATAACACTGTAGCAAGTATGTACAAATGGTTTGCGTTTAGATGTACGAAACTGAAAATTAGTTCGACAACGTGGGTGAAAAATCCAATCATGGCAAAAACTTTGTAATTCATTTTTCCCTAGCGTCTCGCTAGTTATATAAATCAGCCATTCCAAAAAAAATTGAGGATGTTCGATTTATCAATTTTGTAGTACATTTGTTTGCCTTAATTCATTGCAAAACAACTTATTTTATCGAGGATATATAGTGCTACTTTCATCTTATTTTGAACTAAATGTCTAGGTCCTAAAAATGATAAAAATCAACAAAAAGTATGCACAATGACGTTCGAGGAATTATATGAAGAAAAAGCGAGAGCAAGAAGCCAAAAAACGAAGGCATGCGAGTTCGTAAAGCTGAACACTCGTTGATTCGATTGATGCGATTCAAAATGTTTAGAAAAAAAAAAAAAGAAAGAAAGAAATATCAATAGTTTTCGTGTTCTATGTTTTCTCTAATTCATCTATTATTATGTCTACATTCGGGTTTGAAATTATAATGAAAAAGTTGATGCTGAAAAATGTCCAATAGGATTGCTCCGGTGGCCCAATCGGAATTCCTGTCCAATTGGCTTAACCACTCCAATCCATTTTTCTGGCTTTCAGATTGAAAAACAACACGAAAATTGAATTGTTCTATGTCAAAATGAAATCACAGCTCTTCGATTGGTATAGAAGCCCTTCAATTTTTAACTCGATATCTCCAGTTATTAATCCAAGCACTGCACGTTGTTATTTCCATATTATGTTGTCACTTTTGTGATTGTTATCCGATTCCAAATCTTTTTCAACCAATTTTTCCTTATAAATAGACTTATTCCATGCACCGAAATCACAACCTTCTAGCCTTAAAATACTTCTAAATTTCCTCTCATCCACTCTTAAACCCCAAACATCCTCCAATAGGGATTGTGGCGCGGCGTGACTTTACGGCATCAGAAGAGTTCGCTTAAAACTTCCACGTGATGGTTTTGTAATTAAACTCGTTAACCTGGATTTGAATATGATGTTTTTCCAAAACGACAAATGAATGTTTTATGGTTTAAGAAAGGGTTTTCACTATTATACTCTGATTTTCAAAATGAAAAATTGGGTTGAGATTTGAGACGTTACAGATAGAGTTGCACAAAAACCGGTTTATGATCCGTATCTGGTTTTCAATCCGACCCAATCTAGTTTTGAAACAGGTTTCTCTCAAACCGATCCGGTTCGAACCGGTTTGGATATATGAAATTTTGAACCGGTTTTGGCCGAAGCGGTTTGTTAAACAGGTATGTAAAACCGATTTTGACCACGTTGACCCAATCCGATTTTGAGTATAATTTTTGGTAGAAACCGGTTTCAAACCAATCCGGTTTTGACTTTATTGACCAAATCCCATCCAGTTTTAAAAAAATCCGGTTTGTGCACCTCTAGTTACATATCAATATTCAACCTAACAAATTTCCATGGATACCTCACCATCCATTGGACACTAGTCCTTTTTGTACTTATCAATAAACATAAAACATGAATTTCAACAAACATACGAGAATGACTAGAATGCTACAACATCTGGATTAAGAAACACCACTTATTCCGTGAACAAAAATTAGATAGGAAAACAGACCACGGTTTCTAAAGGCGTGAACACATCCAACCTAATCTCTCTCATCACATGTATGTAAAAGAATCTGTGCACAGAAAATTTCGACTTAAATATAGAGATCATCTTGGAAAATGTAGAGGTAGGTGAAGTCCAAAACTCCATTGAAGCATGGCAGTCCAGAGGTTCGATAGCTTCTAGTACACAAGCTTTTTATTTAAGATGAAATGAAGCACACGATAATGTGACACCAAACCGCAAACAATTGAGAGAGAAGTTGGGTAGTTTGACTAAAACAAAATAAAGGTTCATAAATAGCCCAACATAATTACCATCACTTGCTTCTTTGTAGCACACATACAAGTGTTGATTGTATTTTCCGAGGTTGTACACATGGACAATGTTGACTTAGTAGAAGTCCATCCCGTTTGCTCCATTAAAAGTGGAAATTCGGCCACGGTGGCTGGAGGGGCGGCGGCACCGTTGCACTCGACGCTTCTGGATCTGCCGTCGCTTGTGAGATAAGAGAATCCGCCAGTGGAATCGGTGGAGCAAAGAGCGTGTCAGGGTCCGAACCAGCTGAGAGGGACGTCGATGGGACTTGACTGGTGGAAGCCGGTGGTGGGTAGGAGTGGCGGTGCTTGGAAGAACCACCTCGCATTGATCCTCGCTGATCTGTGGAATTAAACAAAGATGGGAGGTAACTGAATATAGCGATTAGAGGTCAATCTGTTATTTATTTACTTTCAATAAAAATTAAGTTTTTTCCTTAATTTATTAACAACCTTTTTAATTGAAGAAGTGTAAATAATGACAAGACTTGATAACAAGGGAATTTCCCTTTTGTATTCTTATTCTTTATGTATTTTTAGTGTTCTTTGTCATTTTGATAGCTTCTTTTATTTTGTACATCCTGGATTGCGTGCGCATTTTATTCATGTGATAGCGAGAAAACTTTTGGTGTGAAAAAATATACCTCTTGTGAGTCACCAAGTATGTCGGACTTCCTTCTGGAAAAAGCTCTAAACCACACTTCGTCTTAAGATGAAAACAGACAAAAGGTAACACATCAATTATCATTCACATGCATCCACTTGGACATGAGCATTGCTTTACACAAGTTCGGTCAAAACCAAAAAAAAAAAATAAAAAAAAATAAAAAAATAAAAACGTAGTTGTTTGTAGATAGGCCTCTCAATGAGTTGGATCAAGATCTCAGCCTATGTATTTATGTGATCCAACATATCTAGAAACTTAATCAATTCATAGCTGGATCCATCCATTAATGTTATGTTTGCCGGACTAAAAAACTATCTGCTAGCTGAAAAGCTAGGCTACCGATGCTAGCTGATAAAAAAATGCATTTGGTAAAAACTAGCTAGTAAATTATAATGACATAAAAGTTGAGAAAAGAGTTTTTTTATAATTCATTAAAGGTATATCCGGGAGAATTTAAAAAAAAGCTCAATAAGCTTGTTGAAACGTTAGTCCAAGTAGTTTTTTAAAAAGTTAGCTTATAAGCTACTTTTAGGCTAGCTAAACATGACCAAGCTAAAAAAGCTTGGAAAATAAGCTAGCCTTATAATCAGCTAGAAACCAAACACCAAACAGTGCGTAATGATTTTGAAAACAGAACTTTTATTTTTTATAGTTTATAAAAATAAACTCTTATTTTAGAGGCCATTTAAAACCAATAAGAAAAGGGTTGGTTTGGGCCACGATGCCTTTATTTAAAATATATCCACTTATTTTAAAAGGTTGGTATTAGACTAGGATATATTTATGTATTATTTGTACTTGTCTATAAGTCAAAAGTGGTAAACTGTAATATTTGTATTTATATATAGTTGATATCAATGAGAAGGAGGGCAAGATTTCAGCCTCACGTTCTATCATGGTATCAGAGCATGACAGCCAGCCCTACCTCTAAGATCCTCAGCCGGCCCTACCTCTCACTTCTTTAATCGTTCTTCTGCTGCTGCTGTGCACTCCTTCTCCACCGAACTCCTTTCTTTCCTCTCACCTTTCTCCCTTAATGGACAAACTTCACCCAGCAATCACAGTAACAAACATCAAGAATTTCATCCCGATCACCCTGGAACAAGAAACCGGTCCTTATACATCATGGGCTGAACTCTTTAAGATCCATTGCCGTGCTTATGAAGTTCTCGATCACATTCTCCCGAGTGAAGTTCCTGCTGCATCAGAGGCACCTGCTGCGACTGACAAAGACTGACAAAGACAAACCCAAAGATCCTCCTGCCACTTCCAAGGAACTATGGAAACGTCTTGATGCAATCGTTCTATAATGGATCTATGGTACAATTTCTACAGACCTTTTAAATACAATTATTAAACCTAATGTGACTGCAGAGGATGCATGGACTTCTCTGTCTAATCTCTTTCAAGACAACCGAGCTACTAGGGCTATCTACCTACAGAATCAGTTCTCCAATACCAAGCTTTCGTCTTTTTCAAACATGGCTGCCTACTGCAAAGAACTCAAGATTCTTTCAGATAAACTCTCCAATGGCGATGCCCCAGTCACCGAACAACAACCGGTACTCAAACTAATCGCTGGTTTAAATGATCAGTATGAAGGGGTAGCCATGCTCATTCAACAAACCACCCCTTTACCTAATTTTTCTGAAGCAAGATCTCGACTCATTCTGGAAGAATCTCGTAAGGCATATCAGATCTCTGGGACAGCCCTCCTGTCCACCGCAGCAGCCACTCCTTCCACACAACTTCCTACTGCTGCATCCGGCTCTCCTCAAGCCTTCCAAACCACCAGCCGCGGCTTCCAGGACCCTTCTCAGCCCCATCAGTGGCAAGGTGGTCGTGGGTCTGATCCTTCATGGCAGCGTGGGCGAGGCCGTAGGGGACGCTGTCGTGGACGGGGTCGGTCTCGAGGCCATTCCAACTATGGTAACAATGCAGGTCCATATGCTTTCTACCCTCCACAGCCCTAGAACAACCAATCTCAGTCCCGGAACTGGTTTAATCAACCCTGGAACATACCTCCTTGCCCCTACCCGACAGCTCCTGGTCAACGACCTCCTTCACAGTCACCGGGGATACTTGGAGCACCACCCTCCCAGGTTGCTTATGCTTCATCAGAGTCATCTTACACTCCAACCAACATAGAACAAGCCATGCATACGATGACTCTTAACCCAGACCAGAACTGGTACCTTGACACCGGTGCAACAAATCACATGACCAACACGACATGTAATCTCTCAACTTATGTCAATAATAGCATGTTAAACAATATCGTCGTTGGCAATGGGTCTCAAATACATACTCTCGGTACTGGACACACAACCCTTAAACCACCTTATCCACCTCTTAAACTTCAAAATATTCTTGTTGCACCTAACCTTATCAAAAACTTATTATCTGTTCGTCGTCTTACAACTGATAATTTAGTTGCTATTGAATTTGATCCGTTTGGCTTTCTTGTGAAGGATTTCCAGACCAAGATCACCATCCTCCGATGTGACAGCACCAGAGACCTCTACCCACTTTCTTTACCTTCTACTCGCTTCACAAGTCCTTCCACCTTTGCTGCTCTCTCTCAAGACATATGGCACCATCGCTTGGGACATCCGGGCTCTTCTTTCTTGCGTGTTTTAAATAAACAAAAGTCTATTTCTGTTTCTAAGTTTTCTGACAAACGTTTATGTCAGTCATGCGTTTTTGGCAAACAAGTTAAATTACCCTTTCATGATTCTTTATCTAGTACATCTCTTCCTTTTGATATCGTGCACAGTGACCTATGGACATCACCTGTGCTCAGCACAGGTGGCCATGGGTATTATATATTATTTTTGGATGATTATACTAATTTCTTGTGGACATACCCTTTATCCAACAAATCAAATGTCTTTCGCGCCTTTTCAATATTCCAAACACTAATCAAAACCCAATTCGAACGTCCCATTAAAACTTTCCAATGCGACAACGGTACTGAATATAATAACCAATCTTTTCACAATTTTTGTACCGCAGATGGATTGGTCTTCCGTTTCTCTTGTCCTTATACATCAGCTCAAAATGGTAAAGCCGAAAGAAAATTTCGATCCATAAACAATATTGTCCGCACTCTTCTTACCCACGCCTCTCTTCCCCCGTGTTTCTGGCACCACGCCCTTTCCATGGCTACATATCTTCTTAACATTCTTCCTTCTAAAACCAAAAACAATCTCACCCATACCCGTCTTCTATATCGTCTCCACCCCACTTACACACACCTTCGAACCTTCGGTTGCTTATGTTACCCCTTACTTCCTTCCACCTCCATTCACAAGTTAGCAAACCGCCCTTCTCCTTGTGTTTTTCTCGGGTACCCCTCGAACCACAGGGGGTACAAATGCTATGATCTTTCTTCCCACAAAATCATCATTTCTCGTCATGTAAAATTTGATGAAAATATT
This sequence comes from Cichorium intybus, assembly GCA_023525715.1. NCBI lineage: Eukaryota > Viridiplantae > Streptophyta > Magnoliopsida > Asterales > Asteraceae > Cichorium > Cichorium intybus. The sequence goes on from CM042013.1 coordinate 46,257,469, forward strand.
TTCCCCTTTGCCAAAAACACCAACCCAGCCCCCTCTTATGAATTTCTCCACTCAAACCTCTCGTCTGACCCTCACCCATCTATTTGGACCTCTGTCCAAACTCCTGATCCGTTATCTACAGCTTCCCCACCTGATCACCCTCCTACCTAGCCCATACACCGGCCACCCCCGTCTACTCCTCCTCCTTCAAATATGACCAATCACGACCCACCTACTACACTCAAAACCTACAGTCGCCGATCAAAACAGAACCAACCCTCACAAAATCCTACCATTTCTACCTCGCCTCCTCCTCAACCAACCTCTATCCCTACCCAAAATTGTCCACAAAAATTGTCCAGGTCCAGCCAGGTCGGTTCGCCATATCCAAACCCGTAGTATGACCGGAAACTCTAAGCCAAAACAAACCTTCAACCTTAACTCCTCTTCCCTTGTACCCATCCCTAAAAACCCTGTCGAAGCCCTGACCTCTCCGGTTTGGACCCAAGCCATGACTGATGAGTTTCGTGCTCTTATCGATAATAACACTTAGGAGCTTATTCCTCGTCGTCCGGACATGAATATAATACGGTGTGTGTGGATATTTAAACACAAAACTAAATCTGATGGCTCTCTTGAGCGCTATAAGGCACATTTAGTTTGTGATGGCAGGTCACAACAGGTAGGAGTGGACTGCGCAGAAACTTTCAGTCCAGTGGTTAAACGGGCTACCATCAGGACCGTTCTCAGTATTGTGTTGCATCACAATTGGGCTATAAATCAGCTGGATGTTAAAAATGCATTCCTTCATGGGCACTTATCCGAGACTGTCTTCATGCATCAGCCTCCTGGTTTTAAACATCGACAATTTCCTGATCATGTTTGTCGTCTCAAACGATCCCTTTATGGTCTCAAGCAGGCTCCACAGGCCTGGTACCAACGGTTTACGGATTATGTCACATCTTTGGGATTTCATCATAGTTCTAGCGATCACTCGCAATTTATTTATCGACACGGGGCTGAAACCGCTTATCTACTTTTGTATGTTGACGACATCCTTTTGACTACTTCTTCGGTACTCAAAACTCGTCTCATGTCTTAGTTAGCCAAGGAATTTGCAATGAAAGATCTGGGTCCGCTGAGCTATTTCTTGGGTATTTCGGTCACTCGCCAAGATGGTGGACTCTTTTTATCTCAACACAAATATGCCCAAGACATTCTACGTCGTGCTAAAATGGATACTTGCAACCCGGTTCAAACTCCTGTTGACACAACTGATAAACTTTCTACAGATTCCGGGGACTTAATTGATGATCCTACTTCATACCGCAGCCTTGCCGGGGCCTTGCAATACCTAACCTTCACGAGACCAGACATTTCATATGCAATTCAACAAATTTGTATGCATATGCATGCTCCAAGGTCCGGTCACCTCCATGCCTTAAAACGGATCCTCAGATACGTGAAATGCACACAGTCTATGGGTCTTCATATACGCCCCGATCAGATTTCATCACTTGTATCTTATACAGATGCAGATTGGGCAGGATGCCCTAACACCAGGCGTTCCACATCCGGCTACTGCATCTACCTCGGGGATAATTTTATTTCTTGGTCCTCGAAACGACAGACGACTATCTCCCGATCTAGCGCCGAGGCTGAATACAGAGCGGTCGCCAATGTAGTTGCTGAAATTTGTTGGCTCAGGAACCTTCTTCTTGAATTGGGCTACCATCCGTCTCGGACCTCTATTGTTTACTGTGACAACATTAGTGCTATTTACATGACCGGTAATCCAGTTCAACATCAACGCACTACACACATTGAGATTGACATTCATTTTGTTCGAGACAAAATGCAGCAGGGTCAAATATGCATTCTTCATGTTCCTTCGCGATTCAATTTTGCAGACATCTTCACCAAGGGTTTACCACGTGTTCTTTTCAACAACTTTCGTTCCAGTCTAAGCATCCGTAACCCTCCTCCTTAGACTGAGGGGGTATATTAGACTAGGATATATTTATGTATTATTTGTACTTGTCTATAAGTCAAAGGTGGTAAACTGTAATATTTGTATTTATATATAGTTGATATCAATGAGAAGGAGGGCAAGATTTCAGCCTCACGTTCTATCAGTTGGGTCATGATAGTTAGGCCAAAAATTGGTGGAATCAATTCTCATGTAAAGCCCTAGTTTTCGAAAAGCTTATGGATCTCTAGTGGAACACAAATACTAGATGAAATATAACACATAAGTGATAAGACATGAGAAAAAGATATTTAATGAGAATAACATCAACCTTTAAAGTTGGCCTTGTCTCCAACGAGTGGACGATAGTATTGATTCACTTCAGTGCCATGCACCAAAAATCGCTCGTTGTGAAGGATGTACTCTCCTGTTGTTAACTCAAATCCGGTGAGATGTCCACCAATGATGTGATTCCATGACTTGTAATAACCCAACACATCTTCTTCTTTGCCCGTCTCTCCATCATCATACACAAAACTAACCCCACACTTCTTTGTAACTTTGTTTGGTCCCTCTGTTACAGTGATATTAACCTTGTCACCACATTCTATTTCCTTCTTCCCAAACATCCAATGGCTCAACAATATTGCACACTTTCCACCTACACTCACCTTTTGAATGTAATGTTCGTATATCCATGTTTGTTTCTTTGTTATATTTCTAATTCTGATCAGGGGCAAATTTTGGAAAGCGTTATTCGGAAACGGAGACGTCTGCACAAAGCAGAGATTCAATCCCCTGAAATTGTTAGGAGATGATGGAATGGTAAATGATATTGATGGCCCCTTGCTTCTTTTCATAATCCAATTTTGCATCTTTTCACCCCCATAAACCATGCTGAATATTCCAAATTCATAGTACATCTGTAAAATAGAACCACCGTATTAGTTAATCACCATATATTGTATATATAATACATATCCACCCAAAGAATGACTGTTAAGTAGAGCAAACCTGGATTTCAGATTCCTCTGGTCCTCTAAGCAACAAATTAGTTCCCACACTCCCTTTATCAAGGAAGTCTGTATTACTATTAATCCAGCCCAAACCATGTAACACCTTTTCTTCAACACTTGTCATTGGTTGGATTTTGACCATGCCTTCAATTTCAAACGACGAAGGTGCTAACGAGTTCTGCCCCAATGATAACACGAGTGGGGACATTTCTGGAACAAATACAACTTTTTGTAGCAAAGGCTTATGCTCAGAATTAGAATAGAGGTTTAAAAATGCTAGAGTATATGGAGGATTCTCGATTGACATCAGGCTTTTACAGTTTCTCATACTAAGGATCACAAGGCTAGGAAGGTCTCTCACACAATCGGGCAGGGAAACGATAGGATTTTCATCCAAATATAATTCCTCTAACTTGGATAAGGAACCAAAGTCCATGGAAAAGGATTCGGTGGACAAATTAGTACTTTTAAATGATAATCTAACTAAAGACCTCGGTAAAGAAGTCGTAAAGAACTTCCAATCATTTGGTATGGCCTCCGAAACGATGCAGGAAGAGAGTTTTGTGTTGATTAGAGATTCACCGTGATTACAACCATCTAGAAATAGTTTTTCAAGCTTCTTTAACGTGAATAAGGTTGCTGGAAGTTTTGTAAGTGCTTTGCAGTAGCTTAGATCAAGTAGAACAAGTTCAACACATTGCTCGATTGATTCAGAAACCTCAACCAATTGAATGCAATTTGTAAGTTTCAACCTCTCAAGTGCCTGAAGTTCGTCAAAGCCACCCACTATTCGAAGCTCTTCACAGAAACTTAAATCAAGAATCTTCAATGATCCAAGCAACTTTTTTTCTTTAGAGCACGGTCCATCTAACTGCATGAAATGGAGAATTAGATAGCAGTGAATTTTATCAACTCAACAAGGAAAAATAATAAATGGTGTTGAGTTACCTTTTGCCTCTTCAGAGGTCGTGATGGATTAGTATAAGAAAAGTCGAATGATTCAATTTTGCTATATGACAGGTCCAGTGCAACCACATTCTCCATCCGTAATTCTAAAGGTATAGACTTTTCAGGAAACCCATGCATACATAACCATCTTAATTCTGCTGGGAAATTCTCATAACACCCATTCATTGGCACATAATTCAGGTGTAGGATCATCAGATCATACATGTTACTCAACGCATCTGTTTCCAACTCAAATGATGCACCTGGCTTCTCTTTCTCAAGCATTTGCATGTCAAGGGCAAGGCCTACAATATTTCTTTTACCCTAAGAAAAGAAGACAGAGACCGCCAAAAAAACTCTGAAATTGTTATATATATACATGTAAATAGACAATACAAAGTACTTTAAACGGATACATGACTTCTTACCTTTTTGTATTTCAACACTTTGAATGACTCCTCATGACGGCATAATCGACTTCGCTTCCATGGCTTGTCAGGTGATTCTTGATAAACTACAAACCTTCCCATCTCTTGAAGCAACTGATCCAACACCAATTCATTTTTCTGTCCAATACTAAGAAGCGATTTATCAATGAGATTCGTGATCCCACTCCTTGTGCTTATACCACATGCATTTAATATAGTTTCAGTAACATCTCTATATATTCCAACAAAAAAACAAGCAATATGCTTAAACAAGTCCTTATCGTTTTCAGATGTCAAAGAGTCATAGCTTTTTCTCAAGACCATATTTATATCGAAAATGCTTTCTTTCCTTAGCCTTGTTATGTACTCTTCCCAATAAGCAACATCCATATTATATAGAGAGTTGCCCAAAACTTGAAGAGCTAAGGGATTTCCATGACAATACTTCACAATCTTAGTTATCACTTCTTCATAACCTTCCTTGGGATTGTTCGACGCGAAAGCATGAAAACACAGAAGTTTCGCTGATTCAATCTCACATAAGCCTTTAAGCTCGTACTCTGCATGCTCAGGTTTAGCTTTCATTTTGAGTAAGGTACAACACTCTATTAACCGTGCATCCCTTGTTGTGATTATGATTTTGCTTCCAGGATGAAAACCTTTGCTTCCAAGTAATGCATCCAACTGGTCGACACTATCAACATCATCAAGAACTAGAAACACCTTTCTACGGGCTAGTGCATTCTCTATCTTTGATGTGTATAGAGATTTATCACGAACTTGAACTGAACTTCTTTTTGAAATGTCAGCATAGAGTTGTTCTTGCAAACCAAGCAATCCTTGCAATTTGCCAACACATCTCTTACCAATATCTTCAATAAAGCTGCATGTGTCGAATTTACGAGAATGTAGCCCGTAGACATATTTTGCTAAAGATGTTTTCCCTATCCCACCCATACCCAAAATAGTGAGCATATCTCCCATATGTGAGGAATCATCTTTCAACCATAAAGTGACGAATTCAACAGGATCATCCCTCCCAACAAGTAGTGGCAGAGTCCTCCTCAAGGGTACACGTAATCTACGGTAGATGTTCTTAACAATCTCTCCGATAAGCTCCGTCTCTAGTCTGAAACATTGATTTCACTATGAATTACAAAACATGAAATTTAATTTATCCTAAGATCCCCGATTGAAATTATATTATATTAGGCTATTATTTTTAGTTAAGTTTTTCGCATCAGAATTATATCATATTTGCTTTTCTAACCATATAAGTATATAACATGTAACGTGTAAGGTCATAAATCATAATCTTTATTTTTAAGAACAGAGCCTCTGTAATACAAGATTTCACAAAGGGGCCAACAAATTTCATTATGTTTCTACGAGAACAACAAACCTAATATTGGATCTGGTTTTGCATGAAGCAGAACAACAACAATAACATGACACAGGATAGTTATAGGTTGACCTTTACTGCTAACAAGCAATAACACTTGTTTTTCATGAGGCTATAATTTGAAGGTAGTATGATATAACTAATAGCAGACATGTAGCAAACCGTTTAAAATTCAGTTTTTAATAGAAAGCAATTAAAAGTTAATAAAATGGTTTATCTAAAAAATTAATTTACGATATAAATAAAAAATGCATAGCAAGTTGTTCAAAATTTGATTCTAACCAAAACTGTGTCAAATTATTTAAGTGTATCAAAACTGTCTTTGATGATATCATAGAAACTTATTGAAATGCATAGGGTGAATAAATAATGATTTCATGTGTTAATCAAACAAAATTGGTGTATGGAAGTTTGGGTAAGAAAGTGGTTACCTGCCCTCCGCATCCATCCCTTTTAAATTAGCAACTTCAGTAAGTGCTTTCTTCCACCGATCTATCTTTTGAGCCAATTGACTTCTTTTAGATGGATCAGTCTCCGCCTCCATCTTCTGTTGGTGCTCAGCTATCGCATCTCCAAAGCTACTTTGTTGATATCTGACATGCGTGGGCTCAACACGATAAAAGATAGGCAGAACAATATGGTTCGATGTCATACGTTGCTCAAGGATCAGTACCAATTCATCAAGACACCACGATGAATTCGCAAAATCCTTGGACAGCACTATAATAGAAACCCTAGCTTCTTTAATCGCACTCTCCAATTCCGGTTTCAGATCCCCTCCGGTTTCAATCTCTTCATCATCCAAAAAGGTAGAGATATTGGCATCGAGTAGGGCCTTATGGAGATGATCGGTGAAACCATGACGAGTATCATCACCTCGAAAACTTAAAAATACGTCATAGTTATGATCATTAGTAGATGAAGATCCTTCGGAAGAATATTTAGTAGATGAAGAAGATGAAGATCCTTCTGAAAGTTCAGAGAGAACAACCATTAGAGTGATGGGAAGGTATGACTAGTTTGAGACTAGATCAACTCATCAACAATGACATTAACAGTAATGCTTTTTAGAAAAGGAAGTCCCAAGTCAAAAACTACTTTGTAAAACTCATACCTTGTGGAATTTTCTTGGAAACTAAGGTTGAATCTGTTTTCATGTCCATCAACAAGCATTGTAATAATAACTATATTACAAAAAAACGTCCTTGTGGCTTTTAACCTTTTCTGGATATGATGCAATGTTTTTTAACTTTCTGCAATTTGCTTCCCTAAAACAATGTTTGACACATATTTAGTCCCTGGTTAGTTTAACTTTATATCTTTTTAAATGACAATTTTGTCTGTCTCCATCCATCTCCACTCCAGACCTAAAAAAAATCAACATCAAGGAATCAAAAATCCTGTCCAGTGTCCATGATTGACATCCTAGCTCCTTTCGTTAACAACTCATCAATAGAAATTAAACACAAAGAAACGAAGAATTCTAAACAACTTAGAAAGAAGTCACGAGATCTTTTAGTAAACCAAAATGATTTGAAAAGTGAAACCTTGTTATGAAGCTATTAGATTCCCATAAACAGAGCCGGCAAAATTCTTGAAAAAAAAAAACAAAAAAAACTGTGTACAATCATATATCACCGAAAAGATAACCAAACCCATGTAATGACTTCCATAACTTCAAATAACCGAGTGCACCTAAACACGGCGCCCTCCTGCATTAGATGCTCAAAATCGCTAAATAAATTCTGAATCGGATTGTGAAATTGGATTAGGGAAGAACGAAGAAACGAACAGAAAGCGAACGCACAAGTGAGTAACGCCGTCGAGATTATTGTCATAAAATTTTCAACAGCCACGATTCGAAAATCAGCAATCCCGTTGGCCGGAGTAAGCTCCAGGAGAAAACGACGGGGGCGATGGTATAAAGCCGTTTCAATTCTGTCGCCAACAACCGATTCCATTGTCTCTGTTTTTACTTTCCAACATAATTCATAGGAACATAATTCTTTATGCTTAGCTCGAACCTGCAAAAAGGGTCAACAAAATTAGCATCAAGACTGATAATGGGTGTATAATAAATTAAAGGGTTATTCTTTAAGTAGGCAGAGAATTGGAATGGTAGCAACTAGTCGTTGTATTCTTTATTTTATCACCATGGATGATGATGGACGAAAAGCAAAGGGATTATCCGCAAATTGGATACTCTTCGTCAAAGGATATCACATAGGTATGTTGGTGAGAGTGAGACTATCTATATCACAAATTAGGATATCACAACAAACATGCTAGGGGTGTGTTCACAAAATATGCAATTTATATATGTCTCACCAGGATGGGACTATGGAAGAGTGCTTCGAAACGCTCTTCTTAACCCTCATGAATTAAAAGTGTTAAATATCAAAGATCAAGTTTCAAAGAAGATGAAGATGATAGAGGCTAGGGTTTTGAGAGAGAAACATAATCTGTGAAATATTAGTTCTTAGGCAAATACAAGGAAACCAACACTTAAATACAATGGGCTAACAATAGGCTAACTAAAACTAGTGGGCTAAATAAAACCCAAACCCATAAAACCTTATTAGGCTAACATCCCCTCTCAAACTCACAATGCGACAGCTATAAGCATTGAGAGTTTGTCACACAAAAAACAAAATCGAGAACCAGACAATGCCTTCGTAAACATATCAGCAATCTGTAGGGTTGAAGGAACATGCGGCAAGGTGATGGTCCCAAGTTGAAGATGATGACGAGTGAAATGACAATCAATTTCTATATGTTTTGTTCGTTCATGAAAAACCGAATTCTTGGCAATCTGTATTGCACTGTTGTTGTCACAGTGCAAGGGAGTAGGATGAGAAGCGTCAACTCCCATATCACCAAGAAGCCAACGTAGCCAAACAATCTCACAAGTGGTGACAGCCATAGCTCGATACTCAGCTTCAGTAGAGGACCGAGAAACAACATCTTGTTTCTTACTCTTCCATGAAATCAATGAGTCTCCAAGAAAGATGCAAAAACCAGTGGTGGATTTTCGATCATGAGGATCGCTATCCCAATCAGCATCGCTATAGGCACACAACTTGAGTGAGGACGTGGAAGGAAACACAAGGGTTTGGAATTGAGTGCCCCGAAGATATCTCAAGATACGAAGAACAGCTCCCCAATGAACAGTAGAAGGAGCGGTAACAAACTGGCTAACCACATGAACTGCATGAGATATGTCTGGTCGAGTAACAGTAAGATAAACCAGACTTCCCACAATAGTTCGATATAGGCTTGGATCTGACAATGGGACACCGTCTGTTGGAGAATACCTGGCATTAGTCTCCAGGGGAGTATCAACTGTCTTATTGTCAGAGAGTCGAGCACGTTCAAATAGTTCAGAGATATACTTTGTCTGAGATAAAAGATAACCTTTTGAAGATTGTGCAACTTCAATCCCTAAGAAATAACGTAGCAATCCCAAGTCTTTCATAGCAAAACGGTAAGCCAAATCACGTTTCAAAGATTCTATACCATCATGATCATCACCGGTAATAATCATGTCATCAACATATAAGGATAGGAGAATCTGACCTGCATTCGTGCATCTAACGAATAACGCTGAATCATGATTACTAGAAGTAAAACCGAGAGAAGTAATCATAGTAGAGAATTTCTCAAACCAAGCACGAGGGGCTTGTTTGAGACCATACAAGGCTTTCCTAAGCCGACAAACTTCACCTGGTTGGTGAGCAATCCCTGGAGGAGGAGACATGTAAACTTCCTCATGAAGTTCACCGTTCAAGAATGCATTTTTGACATCCATTTGGAATATCTTCCATTGACGAATAGAGGAAACTGCGATCAGAGTGCGGACAGTAGTCATTTTTGCCACTGGGGCAAAAGTCTCCTCATAATCCATACCATATTGCTGCGAGTATCCTTTTGCAACCAACCTTGCCTTATATCTTTCAATTGAGCCATCGGACTTGGTTTTGATCTTATACACCCAACGACAACCAATCGTACGTTTTCCATGAGGAAGCTGTACCAGATCCCACGTATGAGTCTGATAAAGAGCCGTAAGCTCTTCCGCCATAGCATTCTGCCAACGAGGATCATAAACAGCTTCTTTGTAAGACTCCGGTTCAGAAAGCCGATGTATATTTGCAATAAAAGGTGCAAAAGCTGGAGAGTAAGAGGAATATACAAAATCTGGCAGTTTAGTAGTCTTATGAGTACGTACAGGTCTCGATGGTGGTGGATGATTTTCTTGAGTGGCAGCAGGAGTGGGAGCAGTTACAGACTGAGCAGGAGGGTTGTCTGGAGCTATGGAAGCATCATCAACTAGGGCACTAGATGTAGTGTCATCACTATCAATGGTAAAAGGATCAATATTTTGAAGTTCTGACCGAGTCATGTTGTGAGACTGTACAGGAATAGCATAGTAAGGAATGTGCTCCAAAAAGGTAACATGTCGAGAGACATACAATTTCTGACTCGCCTGGTCATAACACCGATATCCTTTCTGACCAATACCATATCCCAAGAATACACAAAGGGCCGACTTTGGAGACAACTTGTTTCGTTCTACATGAGGTCGTAAGACAAAGCAGGTGCACCCAAATACCCTTAAAGATGAATAATCAGGTAATTGACCATACAACTTTTCATAAGGAGACATTCCAGAGTTGTGGCGAGTAGGGATGCGATTAATCACATAGGCAGCAGTAAGGATAGCTTCTCCCCAAAAGACACTAGGAACATCAGAAGATAATAACAAAGACCGTGCCGTTTCTACAAGGTGTCGATGTTTCCGTTCTGCTATACCATTCTGTTGAGGAGTATCAGTACATGATGATTGGTGAACAGTCCCATCAGATGCTAGTAACTGAGTAAAATCATTAGAAGTATATTCCCCTCCTAAATCACATCGGAAGCATTTTATGACAGCAGAGTGTTGGGTCTTCACAAGAGCTCTGAAATTGCTATAAATGACAAAGAAATCTGACCTGCGCTTCATAAGATAAACCCATGTATAACGAGTATAATCATCAATGAATGAAACATAATAAGGCGATCCTCCTTTGGAGGTTATTGGGGAAGGACCCCACACATCAGAATGCACAAGATCAAAAGGAGCAAACGAACGAGTGACACTATTATTAAAAGGTAAGGCAGAGAACTTTGCCAGTTTACAAACACAACAATCAGAAATGTCAACATTGTTCAAACGACCTAACACACCAGTAGAGGATAAAAACTGTAAACGTGAAGCTGAGACATGACCCAAACGAGAGTGCCAAAGATAAAAATTTGAAGACGAATGACTTAAACGAAAAGACGACAAATCAACACTAGAGGCCGCAATATCAAAAACTTGGAGCTGCTCCAAAACATAAAGCTCCCCAAGTTTACGGCCGATCCCAGTCACCCTCCGAGACTGTGGGTCCTGTACACAACAAAGGGAATCAGAAAAGAAGACCCAATAACCAGATTTACACAACTGACTGACCGAAACAAGATTCAAAGCAAGTGTAGGAATATAATAGACATTAGTGAGAGAGATATGAGGAGTAACAACAGGACCAATACCCTCTACTGGCATAGGTGTAGCACTAGCTGACATGACGGAAACATGAGAACTAGCTGATAACGAAGAAAAGGATGACAAATGTGGTGACATATGATGAGATGCACCAGAATCCAATATCCATAAGGATGAAGGAATACCTGAAGGGCTAGAAGCTGATAGACCTGTGTGAGACATATGAAAGGTTTTCTGCAACTATGAACTAAAAATCCTAAGTTCATATGCAACCTATATAGATCTAGTTTTTCTTCTAATTAAACATATAACAATTCCTAAAAGGCCAGAAAGAATTAAACTAAAAGAAAGATCAAGAAAAACCAACCTTAAGGTGAATCTTGGAAGCAAAGCAACAGAAATCTCTTGCCTCAAATGCAGTCACACCCAAGCTGGAACTTTGGCCGAAAATCCTTCAAAGAGAGCTTCAAAAATCGTGGCTTTAGGGTTAGGGTGAGCCTCCCTATTTATAGGCTCCAAATGGTGATCAGATAAACCTTAAAGATAAACATTTTTGAATTCAAATTAAGATAAGCCTTTATCTTAATAATTCAAACCCTTTTATCCTCATTATCAAAATCGAAAATATATATGTTTCCATATATAATTTCGTTCACCACTCTCACTCACTCAACTGTCACTTACTCAACTATTGAATAATTATTGTTTTAGTCCCTGCACCTTAATTAATCAATTTAACTGCCAAATTAATTCCAATTAATTCCAGAAAAATTTCTAATTAATTATTATAGTTTCTAATTAATATATTATCACTTAAATATATTAATAAACTATTTATTTAATTTCTATTGATTTATTAATCACATAATAAATCAATCTTTCTCTCTACCGGACTTTCTGCCAATCCTCCAACTATGAGGGCAACCCAAATGGACTATGCTACTATTAATTAGATAAATACTAATTATTAGTCATGGCTTAGACACCTAATCCAACAGTCTCCCACTTGGATAAGTCTATGACTAAAATTACCAATTTAACCTCTAATTAATTAGCAACTGTAGCTTCCTAGAAACCGCTGCCGAACTCTGACCTAGTCAGTTCTGTCCAATGATAAGTGATCAGATGATCCTTCGTCCAACAAGATATTTTCAGACACGAGACATGGATTGAGATCAATCTCTGTCTGATACTCTGTTCCCCGATTTCCGATTCTGCTCATGACTTTAGAACTTCTAATTGAACACATCAATTTAGTCCAGGCTGGCCAGCACTTTAGTCAACTTCAAAATCATCGAGAGGCCTACAGATATCTGTTTCCCATCAGGGTCAAGGAACGAATAAGCTTTGACTCATATGCTTATATCTTTTACCAGTCAAATCATTCACAACAACACGTTTTATAACATCGAGTTACCGATGCGTTTTCGTATTATCAATGAACAACTGCCTTGTAAATCATAACTCATATCTCTCCACTTTAAGATCATAAGATATTATCGTCTCAACATTGCTTGTGATATAATCCATGAAGCAATCTGTTGAGCGTGGGTTTATCCAATACTCAAATCTCTATTTCTAAGTACTCATGAATGTTGTAGCAATCCTATTGCTATGTCTAACTCTTTAGACAGTCTACAAACCAATTCATGACAGTCTTGATTCAATACTTACTTCCCAAAGTATGAGCGATTGTGGACCTATCTGAATAATTAAATTATTCGGGAAGTAAAACATGCAAAAGTGAAACATAAAGATCTGACTGGCAGCTACTCCTGCTTATTACCAAGTCTCCACAAGGTAATCACCAAGTCGGACCTTGTCATAAACTGTTATCGGTTTCAAGATTTCTTTTAAACTTTCAATTCTAATTTTACATCTATGTCTTTATCAACCTTACACTCTTTCTATGTATCCAAAGTATCTTATACTTATACATTTTATTGCAGATGATCCAATCGGATGCTCATCCGATAACATCTCAATATGTTATCCTGTCAATTTCTCTTTTAACTCCATTCTGTGAATGTGTACTGTGACTTCCTATGGTTCTGGGATCTTTAGTCTACTTGACTGCACCCTAAGACTATTTCGAGGTGTTATGATGTGCCGGTGAACCACACGCGCTCCATCAGAATACCAACGAGACTTTGTAACCATGAAGTCTATTAACATCATGCCCTGATGTTAATAATTACCACTTTGAAAATCTTTCAAATTAATACTATCACTTTCACCCTAATCATTTCCTAATGAATTCTCACTTTAGTTCAACCAATCCATCCAGTATTCCCAGCCAGGCAATGTCCTGAATCCAACTTACTATGCCCTAAGCATTAAGTTATCAGGACATGTTCATGACTTTATGATCGATCCAAAACTTGTGGAACCCGATCTAATCCTATTCCAAACCCTTTCGGAATCCAAGGATTATTTATAATCCTTTGTGTCATGATTTTCGAAAAACTATTTCCTTTCAGAGACTCTTCTCATGCATCTTGAATCTTATCAAGATCATGCTTAGAATGGCTAGGTCTATGCTGGTGATTTCATCTATCTAATAGATGACTTTGAATTATGTGAGTATATTGCACCTTCTTAGTTTCTTTCACGCCAAGTCATCACACTTTGAAATGATAAGAAAACTTTTCCTAGGTCTATGCATCTTGAATCTCATCAAGATCATCTTGGCAGAATCTGGATCTATCTCATAGACGTTTACAACCACCTGAGTATGCCGTATTTCTATTAAGGCTTTCATAGCGATCTGTCTCTTAACACCAAGTCATTACACTTTGTAACGAAAAGAGACGTTTCCTAGAAACATTATGTATCCCACGTATGGAGATAGTAGATAACGGCGACTCCCACTGGCTTTGACATGGTTATAGACTATTCACAAAATCCAGGACTTATGGTACATTTTGAGAATCCAAACCTTTCTGACATTTTAATGGAAATCTTTCAGTCCTTTCTCAAAATCCAATCCTTTGGCATATTTTGAGAATCTGAATATCCTTTCTTGCGAGATCCCCGTGGGACGAAACCCGGGGCCATGTACCTTTTATAATGGCATGCTCTATGTGTGTCCCTATTAGTGTGCCGGTAAACCACACACGCTCCACTAACGACTCACACTATGCCACGCAGAATCCTCTCGGATTTCATCTGCTATTGAGAGTGCTTTACTCGAAATCAATTGCTTGACTCTGAGTATCGACTCACTCAACTAGATGCTCTGAAGGTATGTATATGTCCAAGTTGCTTTCTTTTGATAACTCAGTTACTCCCACTGGTTTTTAGACCAGGTGTAAAATCAATCAAATTTTCATACAGACCGTGTCTCGCCCTAAGGTCCTCTTATTTGGCAGCAGCCGGGCTCACCAATGCTTCCAAGTAGTCGGATTGCAAATTCGTACCAACTGCAGTGTTTTACCACCAATCGGTATGTCACCCTGATCACAACTACTTATGATGGTGATCAATACTACTGGTTAAGAGGAGATTATGTCAGTTGTAAAGCAGAAATCTGATTTCTGCTCCAAGCCTAGTGATGACTAAAAGGTTCTTTCATTGCTAATCCTAAACTCATTTAGGACTGTCCCAACTCCCACTGTTTCCTTAGACCATGAGTTCTTTCTAAAAGAGCTCTTTAGTTACAGTGGGATAGCTAATGAAATGACAATGCTGATCAAGTTCAGCTGGTCATGAGGTTCAGATGAACACTACAAGACCCTGGACTTTCTATGTACAAGTGGGATAATCCCAGCTTTACATTTCAAGCAGTGTTTGCAAGACCTACTTAGTCTAGGATGTGGTCGGAGTATGGTTTATATGGACTGACTGGTATAGTGTTCATCTTATTGGAAACTAATTGGCATTGTATCTCATACATCGAGGATCGAACTGTTTCGACCAATGCTCCATTATCTTCCCTAAGACACATTATAACCATTAATGCTCTTGGAAGAGAATGAACTGTGAAACCTTTTTCTCAGTTTATGTTATCGCTCAGGTTCTGTGGAACTTGTACTTCCTTTGGCAGCCTTGGACTGTTTAAGGTCTCAATTCAATTACTTATACCGATAAGCAATGTCATATTCATCATACCGAATGATGAATATTGTGAAGTACAAACAATTGTGTTCTATCTCAAGATTCGAGCAACACACCGCAACAGGTGTGTCCGTTGCTCTTAATCTCAATGTCTTTTACATATCTATGTAGACTAATGACTTTGTTAACTTGGTTTAAGACTTGCAATCTTCAGTTGACTCTAAGTCAACTGATTCCAAAATCCTATCCTCTGGATCTTTGGGTGATTCATTTCTTGCCATATGTGCTTTATGAAGAACTTAATCATCATCTGACTCTAAGTCAGATGATTCCAAAGTCCTGTCCAACTGGACCTTTGGTTGATTCACATTAAGAACTCAATTCATCAAGTGACTCTAAGTCAAATGATTCCAAGGTCCTGTCCAACTGGACCTGTGGTTGAATTGATTCTTATAACATTTGTATTAACAATCATAAATGACACAATTCTTGAATCCAAACACTTTGGATGCATAAACATTCAAGTTATTACTAATCATACATTCAACACATTCATATAACATTTCAAGGATAATTTCAGACAACAGGTGTTAAAAGAAAATATGACAATTTTATTAAAAATAAAATCCTTGAACAATGTAATAGACAATGCCAAAAATGTATCTAAAGACTAATAACAATATTTAATATCTATCTAAACTTCAAAACTGCACGAGCTGGAGATCCAATCCAAATGTGCTCCTATGCGACAGAGTCCCGTGCCTTCTTGATTCCCTGCATACAATCCAAAATGCGACTCTCACATTATGTATCAAGAAATCTTGGAACAGGAGTTTTGAGGTTTTTAGATATACCTGAGCTTTCAAAAGAGTTGGAGCGTCTTCCAATCTTTCCGTGACTGTATCCGATTTAGCGGATTCCCAGTTTGAGACATGTCTAGTCGATCTCGACCGTTTCTTGTTACGTCTCTTCACTGGACTTAATCCAGAAGTAGCTGAGCCATTGGAGCTATGCATGTCCAAGAGTGACTCGTATAAAGTCAACAGTGGACGCATTTCCATGAGGGTCTTTTTCCGGTCTTCCTTTCTATACGTCTGAATGAACAGATCGTACTCATTTGTCAGCGAAACGAGTAGGATGTTAACACTCTCTTCCTGACTCATGGAATAACCAAGTTTATGCAATTCGCCTATGTACGCTTCAATCTGAAGAACATGCGAATTGACGCTACTTCTTGCTTTCAGCTTGCACTCTGCAAGTCTTTTGAAGATCCTGGTTCGTTCCTCTTCAACTGGTTTCTGGAACCTTTTCTCAACCAGTTGCATTAACTCATATGGCCCCAAGGATTCAAAATCCTTGCGGAACTCGGGGTCAATGGTTGATAGCATGAGGTCACGAATCTCTTCGGATTCATCATAAGGACCTTTTATGATGACTTGTTCCGGTGGAACTGGGATCGGATACTCGGTGAGATGTAGCTTGCCAGCAATGCCGAGACCCAGTCTCCAATTGCGAAGCCATTCTTTACAGTTGAGGCCAGTCAGCCTTTCCATATTAAGCAGGTGCATTCTGATGCTTTCAGAAATGGGTGAAGGAGGAGAAGGAGGAGAATTGACACTTGACATCTATAAAGAAAATAGAATTTATTAGCTTAATTTGTCCTTTTTAAATAATTACCCAATATGTTATTTAATAAGGCTAGGATCCAAAATACCCCAACTATGGTGTGAAGAGGGATGCCGTAATCACAACATAATGGTCATTAAGGTAGATAAACACTTATCAATTTCATCTTATGAAATTCCTAGATCTGTTGAGATTCATTAAACTCTTCAATGGCATGTTTAATCTCGGATGTGCTCCACTGTTTGTGACTGGGATGCCGAGGATCACAAACTGGATGTGAATAACCATGCAAATTAGCTTGGTACTCTCGGGTTAATTATCATCTCTAATTGATGTGCCGGTAAACCACACACGCTCCATCAATAATGATAATACCCGGGAAACCCATTGCAACTCTTTATGAACCCCTATTGGCATGCCGGTAAACCACACACGCTCTACCAATGTTTCATAAAGTGCAATGTGCAATTTCATGGATTAGCACCAATTCACATTTTTTCCTAAAGTAACTAGATTTGGGTTTTATTAAGTGTTCTAGTACTTTGAATCATTATACTTTTAGTGATTATTAGGTGGTCCTATCAAACCTGTTCGGCTAACGACCCTCCACTGATCAGGCGAGCGGTGGGCGAGAGTATTCACCCATTAGACCGCCATTTTATAGGCAGTCTCCTTATACCCACTTTATAGACCAGCTTCGTGAATGAGGCCTACTAATGATTTGACTAACCATTTAATCTCATACATATAAAAATAACTTCCTAGTTATAATATATATAAGATGTAATTTTTTAAACCTTTAAAAAATTGTTTCTGGTTTATCTTTTAATTTATTGTCGATTTAAGCTATTAAATTTAAAATTAAATTAAACCATTTAAAGCCGATTTAATTATCTTTTAATTAATCAATTAATTAAATTAATTAAATTTGATATTTTAAACCTTTTAAAATATTTTAGGATTTATCCTTTTAATTTTCGCCAATTTAAACAATTAAATTCTAAATTAAATTAAATCCTTGAATTATCTTTTAATTACCAATTAATTAAATTAATTCAAATGTAGATAGGTTTATCAAATTAATCAAATTAATTAAAACCTATCCTTATCCCCTAATTTTCGATTTTTTAGGATAAAGGTTTTAAGGTTTATCTTTTAAACAATTTAAAGTTACCAAAAATAGAATACCTTCTAAACCCTAATCATAAAATCGCCAAAATAGAGGGGAGGGGCTAGGGTTTTCAAAACCCTAACCCTAATTGTCGATTTGCCCAAAATTAGGGTTTAGAGACTATAAACCCTAATTACAAGGAAAGCAGTTATAGCAATTTAACAAGAAAAACAACCAAACGCTCTGATACCACTGAAAGGTTTTCTGCAACTATGAACTAAAAATCCTAAGTTCACATGCAACCTATATAGATCTAGTTTTTCTTCTAATTAAACATATAACAATTCCTAAAAGGCCAGAAAGAATTAAACTAAAAGAAAGATCAAGAAAAACCAACCTTAAGGTGAATCTTGGAAGCAAAGCAACAGAAATCTCTTGCCTCAAATGCAGTCACACCCAAGCTGGAACTTTGGCCGAAAATCCTTCAAAGAGAGCTTCAAAAATCGTGGCTTTAGGGTTAGGGTGAGCCTCCCTATTTATAGGCTCCAAATGGTGATCAGATAAACCTTAAAGATAAACATTTTTGAATTCAAATTAAGATAAGCCTTTATCTTAATAATTCAAACCCTTTTATCCTCATTATCAAAATCGAAAATATATATGTTTCCATATATAATTTCGTTCACCACTCTCACTCACTCAACTGTCACTTACTCAACTATTGAATAATTATTGTTTTAGTCCCTGCACCTTAATTAATCAATTTAACTGCCAAATTAATTCCAATTAATTCCAGAAAAATTTCTAATTAATTATTATAGTTTCTAATTAATATATTATCACTTAAATATATTAATAAACTATTTATTTAATTTCTATTGATTTATTAATCACATAATAAATCAATCTTTCTCTCTACCGGACTTTCTGCCAATCCTCCAACTATGAGGGCAACCCAAATGGACTATGCTACTATTAATTAGATAAATACTAATTATTAGTCATGGCTTAGACACCTAATCCAACAACATAGATGTTGACATGGCAGTAGGATTGGAAGCAATGAACTGTCGAAATAGCTCAAAAACCTGTGGATCCAAAGCTGATGGTGGTGTCATATTCAAATCATTCTCTGTAGAAGGTACAGTAGCAGCAGCAGTGAACTGTGGGGGACGAAATGGTGGACGTTGTTGAAACTGTCCAGGGGGCCTGTTGAACTGTGGAGGCTGAAACTGTCCAGATGGCCTTGTTTGGTTTTGATAAATTCCCTTCCCCAACAGCAATGGACATTGAGACTTCCAATGATTTTTCTTTTTACAAAAGGCACACTCATCAAATGCAACTTTCGGCTTATACTGATTAGAAGTCTGTGGTCGTTGTTGAACAGCAAAGACAGTAGGAGTGGCTACTGCCTTAGACCCTTTGTCAGATTGGGACTTGATACGGGTTTCCTCGGCAATCAACTCATGAACAACTGAATCAACCATGGGAAGAGGAGTACGATGAAGAATTGTCCCACGTAAGCCT
Source organism: Cichorium intybus (assembly GCA_023525715.1). Classification (NCBI taxonomy): domain Eukaryota; kingdom Viridiplantae; phylum Streptophyta; class Magnoliopsida; order Asterales; family Asteraceae; genus Cichorium; species Cichorium intybus. The sequence goes on from CM042013.1 coordinate 46,277,061, forward strand.
TCAAAATCTAACCTTAATGCCATCAAAAACTGGACCAATCTCTGCTCTTCCCTTCTGGCAATGTAAGGCTTGAAAGCCTTTAAATCTGCAGATTCAGTGAGAGCTAATTGATCCCACAAATCAGACATAGAAGCATAAAAATCTTGAATACATAGACTGTTTTGTTGGAGGGCTCGGATATCAAATTCTAGTTGATACTGTTTTGCAAAATTAGATTGAGTATACAGTCTTTCCAAATGGTCCCAAACTTCTTTTGCTGTGTCATACTTTGCCAATTGGGTACCAATTGACTGAATGACAGAATTATTAATCCATGTAATAATTTTGGAATTATCAGTCTCCCAAGATTCCAATAAAATAGCAAAATTGGCAGCCTTGTCATATGTTGGTTTTCCTTTTATACCTGTAACAATTCCCCACATAGCCTTGCCCCGTAAAAAATTCTTCATTACATAACTCCAATACGCATAGTTTTTACCATCAAGTTGTGTACTAATGGACTGAAGAGAGTCATATCTTGGAGCCACAATATCAACAAACAGTCAAGCAAATATTCCAAAATCGTCCTTATGCAGATGAACAAACAAGCCAATAATAGCAGCAACAATTAAAACCCTCAAAATCAAACAATCAACCCAGAATATCAGCTTCTCAAGAAAACAGCAGCAACCCAGAATATTAACCCCTCAAAATCGAGTCAGAAAACCTAACTCGTTCGAACAAACAAACTAACAATAAAAATAACCTTCTTGAAATCGACCAAATCAATCCGAAAATACTAATCGAAACACATAAACAAAGCAGAAAATCATACCAAAAGTGCAGAAACAAACACTTAAATACAAGAACCCCTTAACAATCTAGCTCTGATACCATGTTAAATATCAAAGATCAAGTTTCAAAGAAGATGAAGATGATAGAGGCTAGGATTTTGAGAGAGAAACATAATCTGTGAAATATTAGTTCTTAGGCAAATACAAGGAAACAAACACTTAAATACAATGGGCTAATAATAGGCTAACTAAAACTAGTGGGCTAAATAAAACCCAAACCCATAAAACCTTATTAGGCTAACAAAAAGTTCCACGACTAGGTATGTAGATATATGTATTAACAATATAGTAATAAGTTCAGTTGTTTATGATTTATTGAGTTCAACTATTATTAGGTTATTACTTGGTTAACGTCAGATACACAAATGAAGAGAGTTTGTTAGCCCCTTATAAAGGCAAGAGATATCATTTGAATGATTGACATGATGGACATCAACCAACCACGGCCAAATAATTTTTCAATATGAAACACTCATCGGCGAGAAATGTCACCAAATTATGTAATTTGTAAGGTGGGGAATTCTAAGAGAACTCATATTATCCCACTGATTTGAAAATAATATCATGATTACATGTTTCCTTCTCCACAATTTTATAAGGCAATAAATGTCAATCGATCAATTCTCAATGAAGGTGAATTTGACGAGGGAACCGAAAACCTTGGAGCTGAAGATGTATATAATACAAATTATGTTGGTACATCAAATGAATGGACCGCGTTTAGAGACAGTATAACATAATATATGTTTTCATCTTGAAATGTAACCAATTAGTCAACATTGTTAATTAATATTTTATGTCAAATAATATGTACCTTGGAGATTTATCAACATTTACCATCTTTTTGTTAACTCTCTAATTATGTTTATATTTTTTTTAATTCATTACTCATATTATCATGGTTATATTTTGTTTATATATATATATATATATATATATATATATATATATATATATGCGTGTGCGTGTGCGTGTGCGTGTGCGTGTGCGTGTACGTGTGTCTGTGTTCCATACTATGATTCCGAGTCCTAGAAGTGGTCTATCTTCCACTTACTCCCCACGTTCCTCTTTCTTCCTGGTCATTAGCACAAAGACTTCACTGTCTAGCACATCTAGTACTTCTCAGTTGTACCATATCTCATTCATAGTAGGTGCTTTCTAACAATTCCTTTTAAGCCTTTCTGAGTCTAGGGGCCATACAGTTATTCCTTACCTATTTTCCGTTTTTGTCATGTATCTCCCGATCAAGCTCGGGAAATCGATTGCCCGCTTCCTTTTTTGACAGTTGCTTGCCACCCTCGGCTCCTCATTGACGTCGACGAATGCGGTTACCAAAGCCACCTCTTCATTTAGAGTCCATCCCCTACGGGTATTTCCTAATCCTGCCATTTTTTATAAAAACTTTGTAAATAGTTTTAAATTTTATAGAGTTGAGAAAGAAATTTATGATTTTTAAAAGGGGTAGAGATTGGTATTTATATGGATGGGGGTAAAAATTTATTTAGATTTTAAAAAATATATTTTTAATAGAGAAAAATGCAAAAATGGTCCCTGTGGTTTGCTTTTTTTGTGGATAAGTTCCCTTGACTTTCAAAACCGCGAAAATAGTCCTTATCAGGAGATTTCTTTGTGGTTTAAGTTACTGTCCAACCTAAAATGTCTATTTTACCATTATTAATTTCTTTTTATTTTACTTCTAAATATTTATCCGTTTTAGTAAATAAAGAAATAATATTAAATTCTCTCACCCCTCCAATCCCACCCCCCCCTCTCTCTCTCTCTCTCTCTCTCTCTCTTATAACGAGATTCATATTCAACGATCTTAAAATCAAAAAGATCTGCAAAAATCGCCATTGCTGATTAACCGGAGGTGCAAGAGTTTCAGAAACGGTGGAAGAACCATTGCTTCTGTTGTATCTTATGCAATCAAATTTCAGAGATAATTGTAACAAAAATTCAGATATGAAATTCTAGGTAGTTCAAATCGTGATTTACACATAGGTACGTTCCAAAATTCCTCAACCCCAATCATCCGATCTGATAAAGAAATCTCTGATTTTAGGGCTTTTGATTTCTTGATTTCGTCGATGCTGTAAAGAACTTCATTGCTTTTGATTTCTTGCAGCTGTAAAGACCTGTATTGCTTCAGTGATTTTCTGGGTGTTCTTCATTGAATCTATACGAACGAAGCTCATTCATACGTCGAAAAAGAAGGCCTAGAACTGGAATTCGACGGATTGGAGTTTGGGATCTGATTTGGATTGAGTCAGAGAAAAGAGAGACAGACTGAGATCGATCGAGACACACAGAAAAGGAAGAACACACACACACATCGATTGTGTGTGTGTGCGTAAATCAGAGATTAAGAGAAAAAATTGAAGAAAATTAGGGAGATTGAGAAGGAAGATGAGACAACGACAATTGTTCTCGATGCACATACACCGATTGTGTGTGTGCTTGATTTACAGACCGAAGAAGATAGTGAGGGAAATAGAGATTCGGAGGAGACAGAGGGATCTCAAGGTACAGTGGGTGTGACAGATGAAGCAGCAGCCGAAGCTGCTCCCGCTTGGACCGAAAGTCGCGCCGGAGAAGGTGACCGACGGCGGGTTCAGTGACGAGATTTCATGGAGATACGTAGATCTGATGCAACTGAAAATTGCCTATGAATGGGGTGGGGCGTGGTGTCTAGTAGGGGTGGGTGTGGGATTTAATTTATTTTTTATTTATTTAATGTTAATAAATGACTAAAAGAAAAAGAAAAAAGAAATTCAAAGGGTAAAATGGACATTTCAATTTAGACATGGACCAAATCCACAAAGAAATCACTGTAAAAGGACCATCCATACAAAAATGCAGAGGTTTTGGCCAAAACCACAAAAAACAGCGAACCACATGGACCATTTTTGCAGTTTTCTCTTTTTAATAAGTATCACATACACGGTTCAAGAACCCGCACCCTAACCCTCTTTTTCCATCTTTCTCGAACCCGCATAGCTTGGAGTGGGATTTTGGCCATTGTCGGCGGTGCTAGCGGCCCCGCCATTGAAACCGGTGCCAACCCGCCACTATTCTGCCAACCCTTAGAAAAGGTGATTTTTTATGTAAACTACTAAATAAATTCGTAAAACATATAAAATACTATTACATATAATATACAAAAAAACATATATCTATATCTATATAACTTTTATAATAGAGGTCATTCAAATGAATATGGTTCAAGATAAGTCTCATTATTGCACCATATTCATTTGAAACATTTACCTCTTCATCTTTCAACTAATTAATAAAAACACCACTCAAGAGTTTTTTTTTAACTTATATCATATAATTACTATGTATTAAAACTAATATGATATAGCTTATGAGTATTAAATTAATTGTAGGTGAAAAGTCTTTTTTTACTATAAAAGAGGTCAATCATTTGTGTAACATACAATTACAAATCACATACAAAGTGAGAGAAAACATATAGAAAGAAAAATGCAAAAGTTTAAAGATATTTGGGTTGGTTAGAGTTTTTTTTTTTTGCTATATTATGAGTCATGTTATAATGTTATACTTTAAATTTGTAGTTTTTTATATATTACTAGAGTAACTAACTAGTTTTTGCTATGTTTAAAGATATTTGTGTTGGTTTGAGTTCTTTTGTTACATTATAAGTCATGTTATAATATTAAAGTTTCAAATTTGTAATTTTGTTATATATTACTAGAGTAATAATAAATTTCGTTATGTCTTATAGATTAAAAACAATCATACAACCATTATCGATGTATGTGTATGAAACACATTTAACAATAAATATTTCTATTTTATTATGTTTTATGCTTATTTTGTAACTCAAACTTAAGTTTATGTAGTTAGTTGATGATTGAATTTTTATTTGAGATTTTTTGGTATTCTTAATTTATCGGTTATAATAGTATACATTTCCATATAATACAAGCTTTGATATTTTATCATCATGTGCTATGTTTGTGATTTCAAAATAAAAATCTTATTTATATATTTGGGTGTTTAATATTTTGAAAAAACGTTATACATGATTAGTTACCTAGATATTATATTTTAGTATTTATATTTAAACCGACATTCGAGAAAATTATAAAAAAAACGCATGAACACCTGAAGAAATTATTGGAAAAATAAAGTATGCAAATCAATATAAATAATTATTTTTTATGTATTACATCTAAATTTTTTATTTAAGTAATGTGCTTAACTGATTAAACTTTTCGACTTTCAACTATATAGTAAATAACTATTTCTAATATATTAAATCTATATTATCAATATAAGTAATGTATTTAATTGATTAATTATATTGTAAATAACTATTTCTCGATTAGGAAAGAATTGGTAGTTCAATAGGTTTTACAAAACATTATTAACCAATGAAGTAGTTAATGAAAGTTGAAACTCTCATAATTCTTCAAATTTATACCTAAAGTTATTATTAACTAATTTTATTGTTTTATCATAAGTACAATAATTTTGTTAAATAAATTCTCATATATTTATATTGTCGGTAAATTTGAAAAGTTTTCAATATAAAACTTATTTTGTTGACCAAAAAACTTAATTTTAAAGGCTATATTTTCAACTTATTTATTCAAATATTTATTAGACTATGTTATCTTTATTACAAGTTGAAATAATATATTATATTTGAGGCCATCAAAAGTAATGTGATTCAAGATAAATCATTTACCGTTTAACATATTAATTAATTTTTTGTTATATAATTTGTTAATTATTACAAATTAATATAAAACTTATCAATTACTTCATATTTATGGTACGCATGTAACTGAATAGCTTTTATAAAATACATGTTAATAAGTAGCTAATAAAAGTTAAAACATAAGTTTTTCAAATATCTACCTAACATTATAATAGACTATTTTTAATGTTGTTCATAAGTGCAATACTTTGATTAAATAATCTCATATATGTTTATATTATCGATAAATTTAAATATTAAACAAATAATATATTATGTTATCGAGATAAAACTTCTTCTTATGAACCAAATAGCTCAAATTTAGTGGTTATATTTTCAAAAGATGTGTGAGATCATGTTTTTTTTATTACAAGTAAAATGGTAAAATGAAAAAAAATATTATTAAAATGATACATTAAATGCTGGATACAAAAATTAAAATTGTCTTCAAAGAGTTACAACCTCTAAATTATTTATAATTATTAGATAAATACCTTATTTGAAATCTCATAAAATTTCAAATATTTTTATTAGTAGTTTCTCCCACAACTATATACAATTTGAAAAAGACATTTTTCACTTTAGTATCTATAACACTTAATAATAAGTGGTTTATAAAAGTCTTTTATGAAGTTTAATAATAACGAGTAGTTCTAACTTTAATTAACAATAAAAGTAATTAATAGTAATATAAAATTATAATCATATAACGTTACCTTAAAAAAGTAGTTGATATATTATAGAATCCTCATGGTCAAAATTAAAAGATAGTCAAATAAATAAATTTCAAATTAATTAGCAATAACAATAGTTAAAAGTAACAATAATCGAGAATTATATATAAATTTTACATGCATAAGCCGCTAGTAGATGTCAGTTAGATAATATTGTTCAAAATAGTTGTAATTTATATATCAATTTAGTGTAAAAAATATTATTTTATAGTTAATGTAAATGACATAATTATTTGTATATTTGTTGCACAGAGTATTTGCCTAGTGTGTGTATATATATATATATATATATATATATATATATATATATATATATATATATATATATATATATATATATATATATATATATATATATATATATATATATATATATATATATAGATGAGTTCAATGCAGAACCAAAAATATATTGCCTAACTGCAGAACTAATGTTTTCACCCTTCGATTGATAAATCAACGGTTACAGATAATAGATTAAATTATATATTCTAAAAAATCCGAAATACCTGATAATATGAAATGTGGGGGTAATCTGGACATTTTTAATATACACATTCCGTTTTATTTGCAGGTGTGGATTTGATTTTTCCGAAAATAAAGAGCCCTCCTCCATTCGTGTATTTCAGCATCCCGTACTCCATCTCCTTTTTCAAAAAATCAAAAGTCGTCGTCTTCTTCTTCAATTGTCGTTCGTGAATCCGCCCAATTGCTGTTTGTGAATCCGTCGTCTTCAATTGATGTTCGTGCAGTTTGAAGAAATCAGCAACATCAAGGCTCGATTAAATTTGAATCTACGCTACAACAGTCCACGCCAAGATCGAATCATCGATGTTATACGAACCCTAAACGGCGGCCGCAGGTTTGCCCTCCCGCCGTGGCCTCAGCAGCCCTCTCGATCTCTCAATTTGCCTAATCATGTTCTTTCTGATGGAGAAGATGGAGACGCAGATGGTAGTTAGTGATTCAATTTCCGGATAAATGCCATCCATGTGGGTCAATTTCGGTCTATCTCCGGTCGATGATTCAAATTCGAGAATCGAAGGTCTATCTCCAATCCCTTTGTCCTCGATTTCAATCAGGTAATCTTGAGTTCATATTGAACGTGAATATGTTTGATCAAAATCCGAAATCCTCATCTCGATCAATATCAAACTCGTGTTTAATTTGAGTTTGTATTCAGTTTATATTAATCCAATCGATTGAATGTGTTTGATTTGAGTTTATATTCAGTTTAATTATTCATTTGTTCCTGATTTGATGTTGGTAACGTGAACATTTGTTCATTAGTGAACATATGTTCATTAATGAACATATGTTCATTAGTGAACATATGTTCATTAGTAAACATATGTTCACTAATGAACATATGTTCACTAGTGAACATATGTTTACAATACCAGTGCTGTTTTATTGATTCAGTTATGAATATATTTTGAACTAATGTTTTAACCCTTAGTCTGTGTCTTTGACTCCAATACGTAGTTGTTTTCAATTATTCACGGTTTTGTGCTTTCGTTCTTGGCTGTTGGTGCTTGACAAGTTATTGTATAATATGCAACAAAAATATTGATGTTTGATGAGAACCATTTGAAGGCGAAAGTGCTTGAGGAATCTGAAGAGTTTATGAAGTTGCCTAAAGAAACGATTAAGAAAATCAACGCGAATGTGAAGAAAATTGGATATGAAAGAGTTGATAAAGAACATCATCGACTTTTATGTTTAAAATTTTGAAAATGCAAGTTATTGCTTTTTTGTTTCTATTCTGTTTAGACATCATACTTTCATGGTCCTATTATGTTTAGACAATCTACATTTGTATATTATAGTTTTCTATCTATTTTCTTTTCTCCGTTGTTGTTTGATACATGAACATATATTCATACATGATTTTATATTTGTTTTGTATTTGTGTTCTTTTTAGACATTATGCTTTTAGAAAGTGTATTTTCATATTCTGTACAGTTGTATACACAATGTTCATAGATGAACATACGTTCATGGATGAACATATGTTCATATATGAACACAGAGGACTAACCTGATAATATGATCATTATATTCATGGATATGATACATGAGAATAGTTTTATGTTCATTGATGAACATATTCATGGATGAAAATACATAAATGCGATACTATCCATAAATACGATACAGAATATGAGAATAGATTTATGTTCATTGATGAACATATGTTCATAGGTGAACATATGTTCATCAATGAACATATGTTCATCAATGAACATATATTTATGGATGAAAAAACGATTACAGCACTACGGACAATCAATTTTGAATGTAAATCCATAAAAAAATCGTATCTCAATGTATACGTAATCTTAGATCCTTTAATTAAATATTTTCTGTTATGGAAATGTGGATATGGATGTTAATTGGACCATCATACCCTTTATCATCAAAACTAGATCAACGGTGAAAAATATGGTTCTGCAGTTAGGCCATATAATTTGGTTCTGCATTGAACCCATCCATATATATATATATATATATATATATATATATATATATATATATATATATATATATATATATATATATATATATATATATATATATATATATATATATATATTGTTGCTTCCTAAAAGGAAAATTTGTCAAAAAGTCCCTATATTTTGGCTCTATTTAGGAAAAAGTCATTCCTGAATTTTATTTTGTGATTTAATCTTCTAAACCTGCAAAAATTTGTGAAAAAAACTCTTTTACCTAATTTAGCAGGTTAGGGTTTAATTCACAAGTAAAATGATTTTTCAGGAATTTTTTCGCAAATAAAATTACTTTTTCTCTATTTTTGTAAGTGGCATAACTTTTACATATGATGTCAAAATTCTACAAATTTATATTCTTAGAAACATGGTAAGTAGTACTACAACTTTGTTTCATAGAATCTTGTGTGGATATGTTCAGGTCTTTTGCTACAATCCATTAAACGTGAGCACAAACATATTTATGTCAATTTTTAGTTATTTTCAAACATTCATATCTCCTTCGTTATAACTTCAATTAACCTGAATCTTTTTCATATGTTTTTATTATTTCAAACAATACATTTTTTAGCAAAAGATATGCTCACATGAAAATAAATGCTGAAACACATGAGATATTGAATTATTGTGGACACGATGTTTATAGCTATACATCTCAAAATCTATGAGGAATGAGGAAACGTCATCATTATAAAAATCATATTATTTGAAATAATAAAAACATAGGAAAAATATTCAGGTTAATGAATTTATGACGAAGGAGATATGAATGTTTGAAAATAACTAAAAAGTTACATAAATGAGTTTGTGCTCATATTTAAGGGATTGTAGCAAAAGATCTTAACATATTCAGACAAAAGTCTGTAAAATAAAGTTGTATTAATAATTACCACGTTTCTAAGGATATAAAATTTCTAGAATTTGGACATCGTATGTAAAAGTTATGCCTGTTACAAATATGAAGAAAAAGTCATTTTATTTGCAAAAAAAATCCCTATAAAATCGTTTTACTTGCGAATTAATCACTGACCAGCTAAATCAGGTAAAAAAGGTTTTTTCACACATTTTTACAGGTTTAGAGGACTAAATCACAAAATAAAATTAAAGAAAACTTTTTCTAAATAAAACTAAAATATAGGAACTTTTTATAAATTTCCCACTAATAAAACATCAAAACGTTTTGTATTTATCCAAAATTATAAAACAATCTTCATTAAACCCCTTTGCTACACTCGTGTTGAGCACTCTTCCCCATTCAGCTATTCTCCTTTCAGAAGCAAGCACATTAGAAGACACTCTGTGAAATCAAAAACCCTGGAGACAACGGCGAACCAGCAAGCAGGTAAAGAGCAGGAGATAAATGGAACAAGGCGAGGGTTCTGGTTCAAAGCCATCTGATGAAATTTGGTCCAAACTTGGTATTCCCTCTTTTTCGTTCTTCAATTTACTTTCAAAATTTCTCCCTTTTCTCAATTGCTACATGTGCCGCTTACTGTAACAAGCCACATCTTTGAAGAAAATATTTCTCAAAGAAATAATCGTTAATGACATTATTGATTTGTGTATGTAACCGCCACTCACGATTCCATGGTTTCTTGATTAAAATCTTGAACCTTTCTGGGATTTCTTGCTGACAATGTTATAAATATTCGAATTTTGACTCTAAAGATTATGCCTCATTATAATAATTTGCTGGAAATTTAATCTTGACAATTGATTAATTTACGGGGTGTTTAAATGTTCATGCATAAACCGATCATTGCGACTTCAATAATCAAATTTACCACAGATGGGTGATTTCGCATATGCCAAAATCGTTTTTCTTGAGTCAACTCCCTATCGTTGGTCTAAATTGATTATCTTGACCCAAATCATTTTTGCAAAACATATGAAACTTTATTACTTTGGGCAACACATTCGCACAACCCTTATCAGTTTGCTGACTTGATTTATAATTTAGCCACTATGCATGTGGGAGTCTAAAATTACTGGAAAATCCGATTTTTTTAACTGGTGGTAAAAAGTCAAAGTTGTCCTTGAATTTTCAATAAAATTGTTACCTTTTTGAAGATTAAAGTAAACTGCAATATATGAGTTTCTGATAAACTGTTACAATCATGTTCCAGTGCCATCAGACAACAAATTTTCAGATGTTGAATTGCGGTTAGATGAGGTGGCTATAAATTCAGAGGTTAAAGTCTCTTCATTCAAAAAGCAGGAATGGTGTAAAATTACAAGAAATCCCGACCTCTCTTCTGCAACATTGCAAAATAAGAGGTATTATTTAATCGCTAAAATTTGATTGTTTACAAGTAAATTTAACCAGTGAAACCAGTTTTTTTTACAGTATGAGAATTAACAAAAAGAGAGTCCTACGATATTCGAATTAAGTCCTTTTTTTGTTATTTGGTTGTGTAGTTTAAATGTGATATTTGTTGATGGAACTGATGTTCCAACTGAAGATACAATCATGATTCATTGTGGAAGTGAGATAATTCCTGGACCTGTTTCAGAAGGTATACAATTTTTTCATGAATTTCTATTATATTACACATGTTAAATTATGAGCATACACAAATTATAGTTTGGATTGTTACGTGATTTCTTAAAATAAGAAACATGGGTTTACTCGTCTTTTAGGAAACCTTTTAACTATTGTTTTTTTTGGAAAAGATAAGTGCTAATTGTAATTTCTTGATTTCTTTTGATGTTAAAAGGCTATTTGAGTTACAGATTCAAAGTGATGCCAGTGGATGAACCTTCCAAGAAGGTGTTAAAGGTATAAATTTTCCCTCAATTATTTGATTCAATGTGCCTTTATTTTCTCAAATATTTTATAAAATTTAAACAACACTTACCTTTCAATTATCATATATTGATCAAATCTTTTTTGTTTATGCTAGATTTCTTTAGATTCAGACCATGCAAAATGCAGCATATGTTTAAATATATGGCATGATGTTGTCACAGTTGCCCCATGCCTCCACAACTTTTGGTACACAACTTGAAATTTCTTTTTCATAGAAAAACACAATTTCAAATTAAAATAATTCTTTATTTTTGTCAATTAAAGCAATGGATGCTTCTCAGAGTGGTTAAAAAGGTCACAAGCAAAACACGCAAGTGTTCTTTGTCCTCATTGTAGAGCAGTTGTACAATTTGTGGGAAAAAACCACTTCCTCCACAACATTGAAGAGGTAAAATCTTACATTTGATTATTATTTTATTTAACAATTTATTCACGTTAATTTCTACTTATTTGTAGGAAATACTTCAAAGTGATTCTTCTTTAAAACGAAGTGACGAAGAACTTGCGGTTTTAAACACCTACTCGTTAATAAAATCACCTCTTGTGAGTCAAATCACTCACATGTTGTAATTTTAACTTCAACTATCATAAAATTTTGTAACTATGTAAAGTAACTTTCTTGTTTTTAATAATAATACTTGAAAATATGATAATTATTAGGTCATTAACAACGGAAAAAAACCTCGAAGAAAAAGGGCACGTTCAGTTTCTGAAGAAGATAGTAACAGTGGCACAGATCTTGCATGTGCTCAATGTGGTAAATCTTGTGACTTTTCCAATTAAATTGATAAGTTATATGTTTGATTATTTAAATTGAATAATTAATCTTTTTTTTATATATACAATTATTTTTTACACATCAAATCAGGCACGGAATACTCGGGGTTTCGGTGCAATCAAAACACGGTGCATTTACAATGTCACACATGTGGAGGAATGATGCCTTCTAGAACCGATATAAATGTACCACAACATTGTGAGTGGTCAACTTGTGGACTCGTGGTCAAATGGTCAAATGGTCAATGATGGGTTTATGTTGAAAAATATTTTAATATTTTCGTTATTTTGGTAGGCATAGGGTGTGATCGAGCATTTTGTGGAGCTTATTGGAATTCACAACAAGTTACAAGAAGTGACTCGTATCATATGTGTGCTTCCGAGACTTTCATGCCTGTAAGTTTTTTTATTTTATTTTTCCAATTAAGTGTTGTCGGATTAATTCTATTAAAAAAATATTTGAGAAAATAATCTCTTGTTTTTAGATTTAAAAATGTTGTGAAATCCTGGACAGATTGCGGAAAGGACAATTACAAGAATACCTTTTTTGGCACATGAAAGGAACCGACATGAACAAGATGTAAGAAATTTTCTTTTATTTTTATTTTTTCTAACGAATACCTGCTGTGATAATGTCATTATTTTCTTTTTATCGGGTAAATGTGAATTAATGAGATTCGTATTATTTTTATAACTATTAATAATATTTCAGATAACTGAAAGATGTATAAGACAGATGGGGAAAACACTGCAGAATGTTGTCTCTGAATGGATTACAAAATTGAATAATCGAGAAATAGGTAAAAACTACTAACTGCTTTATGGCGATTGAAATTTAGAAAAAAAAATAATAAAAGAATAAAACACACGTTGATGCAACAAAGTTTTACAATTTTTTCCAATTTATGCAACAAAATGATTTTTCAGATTCATACAACCGCATTTCATGCTAGGACCAAAATATAATGCTTATTTATGTGACAATATTTCATTCTTTTGCCAATTTATGCAACAATGTTTCACTTTTGTACCAATTTATGCAACTGCACAAATTATGCAACTATCTTTCAACCCATTAGACGCATAACAGTTTAAATATTGCATCTTTTGGCCCTAAAATGAATCATAAATTTTGTATAAAACACCACTTTGTTGCATAAATGCACATATATTTCTTTAAAAATGGAAAATGAGCTCTGAATATGGATTATATCATCAAATTTGGTTGCCATCAATCTTTGGAGTTAAAGTAACAAATTTGACATTCTAAAGTCAAACGTTGACTCTCTTTTGTTAACATATTCTTATTAAGAGCTTAATTTATGAATGGTGCAGATCGTACAAGGATGCCACTAAATCACACTGACATGATTACAGCTGGAACGCATGTCTGCAAGTACGTTTTACAAGCTTCAGAATAGATTTTAAATGCAAGAAATAGCAATGTACTTTTATTGATTTGTTTATTATAGCATCCTACTTTCATTTCTGTCTATTACAGAACCATGCTTTAAAAAATCTACCCAATTATAGCGATGTGTTTCAAATACAAAACAATTTTTGACTGATATAATTTGGTAATATTTATTCGAAGTATAAAACAAAATTGTAAATACAGTATATGCTATAATGGGGTATACTGTAATAAAAGGAATCGAAAGTAGGATTTTATAAATATGCAAATAAATGATGTATGTTGCTATTTCTTGCATCTACCCCTAGATTTAAATAGTTTTTTTAGGATTCTTGAGTGATGTTCGAATATGGTTGTAATTTTAAAATTTATTGATTTATGTTTTTTTGCAGTGATTGCTTTGATAAGCTAGTTTCATTCCTCTTATACTGGTTCCGAGTCAGCTTACCGAAATATGTAAATATATCCACAAATCAACCGCTTTTAAATTATCATTTTTTGGTTAATGATTAATATCCGTATAAACTTTGACTTTTAAGGTCAAACAGATTAATTTACAACTTCTAAATCGATCTTAAATCTCTAAATTCCCACAAAAAAAAAAACACGTTTTACGTTCAATAATTTTGTTATTAATTTGAAAATTCTACCGTGTTGTAGCTTCTACCTGCGGATGCAGTGCAAAGGGAAGATTGTTGGTACGGGTACACTTGTCGAACACAACATCATAGTGAAGATCATGCTCGTAAAAGGAATCATGTTTGTCGTCCCACCAGGGGTAGTATTGGAAATTAGTAGCAACTTGAAATCGTTTGCGTGTATTTTCTTTGTTTTTGTATCAATATCGAAATGCTTTTGATGGTAATGTAACTAAACTCGTGTTTTTCGGGTGTTATGGATGATAGGACCATAACAATTCCCTTTTCCATTAGGCCTGTAATTATTGGTTTGTACTGTGTTTGGTATGTATTGAGTGAAAATCGAGTCAAGGTTTTTATGAGACAACATTACAATTACTTAGAATACGTCAGCATACACACTCAAAGTCATTTTCTATGTTTTATAGAAAAAGAGGGCGTGCAAATGTTTTGATGCATGTAATCTTCCAAAAAACAATCAATCTTCAAGCAAAACATGTGTCTGCTTGCACACAAAAAAGGTCAAAGAAATTTTTTTGAAAAAAAACAAACATCCCTAAGACTAAAGATAAGAGCACGGGCTTGTAATTTGTAAGGCTTGTTTTGAAGGTTGTTAACAAATTGAATAGACCAACAACTGTAGACTTCAGCGAGTTTTAACTTTTGAAAAAATATATGCATAAAACGATGATTTGTTAAAGTTTAGATATGATTTTGGTTAGTGAAACTAAAACCACTTAAACGTCGTCGTTTGAAGTAGTTCCCAAAAGAAGAAACAAAACGAAGATTAACAAAGCTTCTGGAAACGTCTCTTCTACATATAAAACCCCCATTCCGTCTCTAGGGTTTTGTTATCCTC
Source organism: Cichorium intybus (assembly GCA_023525715.1). NCBI lineage: Eukaryota > Viridiplantae > Streptophyta > Magnoliopsida > Asterales > Asteraceae > Cichorium > Cichorium intybus. The sequence continues at coordinate 46,292,364 of CM042013.1, forward strand.
TCCGTTTTCAGTCAATACCAGTACTACAACAGCACACGCCTCATCTCTCTTCAAGGTATGTCTAATCTCTCTCTTAACACTTTGTAATTGTCGTAATTGATGTAAATTAATTGCTATTTAGTTTCAAAATCGAATTTGATGATAGATTCATCTCGGTGTTGTGTTTTCAATATTAAGATATCAATTGCATAATCCAAGCGAATCTATGTCTACGCTTTGCTGAATTGTTTTTCTTTTCTTTTGGGATTGGTTTAGCGTTAGATAATGGCAGCTGCTCAGTTGACATCGACCTGCTTCCTTCCATCGTATGAAGGTCTGAGGTCTTCATCATCCAAAGTTTCATCAATTGTTGTATCTTCTCCCTTTAGAAGTTCAACACTCAGGTCAACCCGTAGTCTAGTCGTCAAATCCGCTACTACCGTTGCTCCCAAGGTCGACTCTTGCACCATATTACCTTTACAATTGCAATTGTTAGATTTTCAGAAATTGGGTTCGATTACTCGATTAGTTTGTTTTATGAAGTTTTTCCCCTCGCATCTACTATTGCAAATTGTTATCACGTTTAGGTGGTGTTTTGATGCTCGCTTTCAAAGTGGCTACTTTAAGAATCAGAACAAGATGCTTATCCATGAACATTCTAGAACCTTACATTTAGTCTTTCATTTCATCCTGCAGTACACTTCATTGAAGCCATTAGGCGACAGAGTATTGATAAAAATCAAGGCCGCTGAAGAAAAAAGTGCAGGTGGTATCTTACTTCCTTCAACCGCACAAACGAAGCCTCAAGGCGGTGAAGTTGTCGCAGTTGGAGAAGGCAAGACAATTGGACAAAACAAGGTGGAAATCGGTGTAAAGGTAATAACTTTTTACTCAACATTAAACCAGTTTTTAGTAATCCATTAACTAACTTCCATTTGTTTAATCATCTTCAAGACTGGTACCCCAGTTGTATACTCCAAATATGCAGGTACCGAAGTTGAATTTAACGGATCAAACCATCTCTTATTGAAAGAAGACGACATTGTCGGTATTCTCGAAACAGAAGATGTTAAGGATTTGAAGCCTCTTAATGACAGAGTCCTTATCAAGGTTAGTGTGAGGGCAATAATAGTCTTTTCTCGACTTTCACAGCGAGGGTAAATTGGTCATTTACTTTTTTTCTTTTTAACTTCTGGATAAAAGGTTGAGGAAGCTGAGGAGACGACAGCTGGCGGGTTATTGCTTACACAAGCAAGCAAGGAGAAACCCTCGATTGGCACGGTGAGTAACAACTGACACGTGTTAATCTTGAAATTTAGATTTTTTTTAATTGTGTATTGGGCTTACTGTGGGGGTGATTACAGGTGATTGCAGTCGGGCCTGGTCCGTTAGATGAAGAAGGTAACAGAAAAGGGCTTCCGTTATCTCCTGGAAACACTGTTCTTTATTCAAAATATGCGGGGAATGATTTTAAAGGGACAGATGGTTCAGAGTATATTGCTCTTCGTGCTTCTGACGTCATGGCTGTTCTTTCATAGTTGCTAGGGTTGTAATAAAATTTGAAAAGTCAACATTTTTCAAATTTGAAATAGGAAAACATAGCATTCAAGTTATGTAACCATGTCTTGAAAAATCAACATTTTTCCGGGTCACTAAATATTATTGTTTGAATTTTGATATATACTTGATTTGTGTTTTGTTTTTAATAGAATGTGATAACCATGTGTTTTTGTGAATAAGGCGTGACAATATTATGTGACATGTACCTTGTAATGTGTTTATAGATTGAGATTGATATTTTGATGGCATAGAGTAAAAATAATTTTTTATTATCAAAAGTGGGTAAGGGATTTGGGGATTTCTTTTTTGTTTATGCAAAGTATGTGAATGTTATTAAAAGTAGTCTTGGAAAGTTGGTTATATAAGATGGGGTATGGTGAAAGAGGTTATGAGCATTTTGGAATTTTGGGACTTACGAATTTGGTTTCAATTGGATAAAATTTAAAGGTTTTTATTTTATCCCACTAAAAAGGTGGGATAAAGACTTGATGTGAATGTCTTTTATATCTCCATCGTCAAAAGTAGTTTTAGAAAGTGGGTTATTTACTTGTTGGAGAATGATGCTTGCTAGACAAAAATTAAAGGTATTTGAACCAACTAAAGTGGTGTGGATAGAGACTCGTTATGAATGTTTTTTATGTTTTTATCAAAAGTAATTCTAGAAAGTTATATAGGTAGGATGTGATGAAAAAGCTTAGATCAAAGGGAGCGGGCGAGTGGTCGAGGTACGGTGTCCACCGTGGAGCCTAACCCCGCACGAGAACACCGTCCCATTTGGGGTGTTGCCTGCGGTGACGGGTCTTCCCCGGTGTTGAAACCCCTTGCGATGAAGCTTCTCTCTCTCTATCTCTTCCTTTTCTTTCCTCTTTTTTTACAGCATGAAAGAAAAATACCTGGACGTATGGAAGAAGCAGATGAACGAAGAAGAAGAGATGACCAGGAGATGAAAGAAGAAGAAGAAAATTACAAATTTGGACCCTGTATTTCTTATAAATTTACAAAACTGATAAAATATTAAATATATTAATTCTAATAAAATGTTTTCTTTTGTTAATTAATTTTTTTAATTTAATTTAATATAATTTGTTATTTAGTTTAATTTAGTTATATTTTTATTTAATTAAAAAAAATGAAGGGTTGGTGAGGGGTTACCATTTCCTAGATTTGAAGGGGTGAGGGGAAGGTGATGTGGAGCCTACGTGGCACTCCAACTCCTTGGGGTGAGGGGTTACGACTCCTCTTAGTCTTATACCGCGTTCTGGCAATTTAGGGTTTTAGATTTAGGGGTTGTTTGATGTTGATTGAGTAAGAGCTGACTGAGTTAGTGTCTGATCGAATCAGATTCATCCTGAGCTGACCGGGTAAGAGGTAAAAATTAGGGTTTAAAACCGAGTCATAAGTAAATTCTGGGGTTATGAAACGATCTGATTTGGATTTAACATCTTACTAGACCCAATAAGAATTAAATTAAACAACCTTTTATAAAATAGCCCTAAAAGTTGGTTACACAATGATATGATAAAAAGGTTAAATTGTATTTTGGCACTTTACTTTGAGATCGATGTCAACTAGAGAGTTAGAGGCTTTTGTCCTACCTAAAAGAGGAATAAAGACTTGGTGGTCAGAAGAAATGTCAATTGAAAATTGACATAAATGCTATGTAATTTCATCTAGTCTAATCATGTCTGTCTAGCAAGCACAAATTATAAGAATAATGTTTATCATTGATTATTTAATTATATTTTTTGCAGACAAAGACCATCATTTAATTAAGGGAGGTTGGTAGGTTCAAAACTTACCAACTTATTGATGTTTAAAAGTACAAAACTACAAATAGCGACTTCCTTGATCAAAACGTATGTCAGGTCCAGCAATTAATGGATCATTCAGAATCATATTTAATTGGTCTAAAAATTTGAACCCAACAAGTTTAATCAATCTTTGGTCGACCTTAACTTCGAACCTAACACGTTTTATCACTTTTTAATTTGTCTCAACTTTGAACCTAACACGTTTGATATGGTTGGTACTCACATCACATCCAATCAATATGCATGGTTTTGCCCACGTGTAAACCTCGTCGACAAGTGAGGACCCGACAAGTTCACTCCATTTGTCATTAATGCATTAATGACTGTATAATATGGTACAATAATGTAACATCGGATGACTGGATCATATTTTCAAGTTATCCGATATGGTTTTAAACTTATATGTGCCCAAAAAATTGGCTTAAATATTTTATAGCTAATTAGCTACATAGAATAATTAATATGATCATCATCTCCATCTGCTCGACAAAAAATCAAACCTAGTACCAAAACCAATGCTATGCTCATTGACATACAACAAGCCATGTCCATCACTATTTCTCACACTCCCTCCACATCCATCACCAATCTTTTCTTTATACAAAGAAAAAGCAGAAACCGGTGGTTGTGGTTGTACCACAACCAACGGTTTTCGATCAGAAACCATTGGTAGACCGATGGAGAGCTCAAGGTTGAGTTCAGGTTGTGTGAAGTTAACCATTGGTATTGATTCTTCAGTCGATAATCCACTAGTGGTGCTACTACTCACATCGCCACCACCACCACCGCCGCTAGTTGGAGATTTCTGTGCGGAATAGTCCGGTGGTGCCAGAGGTGTCTCTTCGATGGTTTTTACGACATTCGTGGTGTTTTGATGGTTGACAATTAGTTTCCTCTTGATGTGGGTGTTCCAGTAGTTCTTGATTTCGTTATCTGTTCTTCCCGGTAATCTTGATGCAATCATTGACCATCTGTAACAGAACCCAGATGTAATTACACGTATTTCATGGAAAAAATTGATGGGTTCCGTTTCGGTTAATTACATCCTTGTTTCAAACATCATAACGAAGCAAAATTCTTCTTTTTTGAACCGAAATAAAAAACAGAACATTAATAGAATGAATAACACGTACTTATTGCCGAGAACTGCATGTAGGCTAACGATGAGTTGATCTTCTTGTGGTGTAAAATTGCCGCGTTTAAGATCAGGTCGGAGGTAATTAATCCATCGGAGCCTGCAACTTTTGCCGCAGCGATTTAAACCGGCAGATTTAGGGAGAGATCGCCAGGAGCCTTCGCCATGAGCGTTGATGTAGGAGACGAGACGCTCGTCTTCTTCTTTAGTCCATGCGCCTTTGTTAGTGTGATCTTTTTCGCAGCAAGGGGATCGAACCATTGCAGGAGGAAAGAAGCGGAAGAAGAAGAAAGAAGGAAAGAAAGAAGGGAGATTGATGATGGGGAATTGAGTGGGGAAATAAATAAGGAGTTGGTGGGAGAGAGAGAAAGAGTGGTTGTGATTGAAGTTAGTGCTGGATTTGGTAGGTACTTCTCTACCTTACTTTCCATCTTCCCCTTTTCATCATATTTATTACTTTTTGCGATATATATATATATATATATATATATATATATATATATATATATATATATATATATATATATATATATATATATATATATATATATATATATATATATATATATATATATATATATATTGCAAGTAGGGATGAATCCTATTACACGGGTACGTAATATACTACAGCCTAGCTAGGAACATATGAGACTGCTCGGTCGTTATACCGTTGAACCTTCCCTTTCTCCAAGTAGACGCTGCACAGAGACTAGACCCGCACACGCAATCGGCAAACCCTGGCGCAAACCACGTCCACCCCGGAAAGACGCCCTGCAAGCAACGACTGGGGGGAAACCAGCCCCGGGTACACACTGTCTTGGCTAGCACAGAGGCCACAAGTAAAAGTGTAATATCTTTACCTTACTTGTGTGGAGTATGGTTCGAACCCACAACCTCCCATAAAGGAGGCATGTGCTCTTGCCATCTCAACCACCAAGATGTGTGTTATATATATATATATATATATATATATATATATATATATATATATATATATATATATATATATATATATATATATATATATATATATATATATATATATATATATATATATATATATATATATATATATATATATATATATATATATATATATATATATATATATATATATATATATATATAGTTAGGTTCTTTTGAGAACTCAAAAAATTCTGAGATCTTGAGAACCAAATCTGGACCACAAGATCAAAAAATTGAAAGGTTGTGATGAAAGATGGCAATCTTGTAATTAAAAGCAAATTCAATGATATTTTTGGTATTTACAAAAACCAGTCAAGGGCATTATAGGAATCACAAAAGATCCATAAAAGTTAATCCTTAATAATTAGCAATTAATTTATGGTAAATATCCCTCTCTCCCTCAAGTATCTTTCTGGTAACGCATATCTCGCTCTATCTCTCTCTCTCTCTTCTTCTTCTTCATCGAATTCCCTCTGTTCTTCTTCACCGAATTCCCTCTCTTCTTAGACCGTGCATTGAAGGTGCCACTTCTTTCTCGATATCCCAAGGCTAAGGTGAGTATATTGTTCCGATTGAATAATCGATCGATTTCTGATGAGAACAATCGATCGATTTCGAATATTTGTTTGCCCTACTTTTTATACGATTTATATTATAATCGTAGGTATACATCTTCCGACTTCCATCTGTTTACGACGGCCGTCTCCATAGGTTTTGCGGGCTTCAAATTAATTTTTTTTGTCTATAGCGTATTCATTGAATATGGTGAACTGAAGATTGAACGAGAAGTAAAGAAAATATGGCCAATTGAAGATTCAATATTTATTAATCCAATCGAAGCAATTCCTTCCTCTTGCCCACTCCCATTCATTGACGAATGAACGAGAGGTAAAGATTCAATATTTATGATTTCCAAATGCTAGATTATATATGCGCCACATGTTAATATGGTTTTTATTCATTATCTTTCAAAACGGCTTGGAAAATTTAATGTAATCACGTAATTGATTAACAGTGCTTGGAATATTTAATGTAATCACGTAATTGATTAACAGGGAGTAATGTTTACCCATAATCAATATGCAGTAAAAGTCTAAAACAATATTCAATCTACTAATTAAAAGTTAGAAAAATAATATGTATTAATTAAACGTATGTACACATATGCATATGTATCTCAATTTATCCATCTACACGTGTGCGCGTATTTGCATATATGCATACATAGAAATTGGGGTATGTTTTGTTAATCGAATTGTGTTTTATAATTCTTTTAAAGTTGTTTTTTTAAGATGCATGCAAAGTGTATGATAGAATGCCTCAATGAGGTTTGACATCACTAGATCATGCATCAAGAACCCGTTTTAAAGACACGTATTTGCATATATGCATAAACATATGTGCATACACGTTTGTGCATATGCGCATATACGTATGTGCATATATGCATACACGTATGTGCGTATGTGCATAATTTGGATTTTTTGTCCATAGTATTTTTTACATGTGTACTGTTATGCATAGATGTATGCATATGATAATTTATTTATACTCATATCTGTACATATGTGCATATCTGCATATATGTCTAAATACATATATACATAGATGCCACATATGGTCATATAAAGACATGTGCATATATGCATATATGCATAGATGTATTATTGCATATGGTCATCTAAAGACATGTGCATATATGTATATATGTGTATATCTTCATGTATTTGCATAAATACATACGTGCATAAATGTATGCATAGTTGCATATGTGAATTTTTTTGTAAAGGTATACATGTGTATAAATGTGCACATGTGTGTATGTGCATACATATATATGTGCCTATGTGCAAATGTGTATATGCATGTAAGTATTTATTTTAATGTTTTTTAATATACATTTATATTAATTTTTATTAATGTTTTTTGCAGATTTTGAAGAATTTATCAATCAAATTAAAGAATTGAAGAGTGACAAACTAAAAAATGAAGATATCATGAATTATTGTTGTTTTCTTATTATATTTGTTTTGTATGTATTGTTCATTATTTCTATTAAATTTGTATGTATCGTTCAAAACAGTTGTATATTATTGTTTTTAATAAATCGAGTTTTATTGTTTGCATTCATATTTAAAGATAAGCATATGTATATATAAATTTCGAAAATATGCATATATGCACCTATGAATATGTATATATGCACATGCAAATAAAAAAAATTATGTGTCTTTTAAATTCCAAAAATCTAAATTAAAAAATAATTTTTTAAATTTCGAAAATTTTGACATTATTATAAAAAACGAAAATTTTATAAATTTTAAAATTTGAAATTTGAAATTGATTAGGCTTATATTTAGGAAATGATGATATTGTTGCCAAAAATAAAAAAAATCAAAATTAAATGGGATTTGTTAAATGACGATCATGTCCTTATAGGATTGGATAATGATCTAATGGTTGATATAGAGTTTCTCAAGATCTCATGCTTTTTTGAGTTCTCACAAGAACCCAACCCTATATATATATATATATATATATATATATATATATATATATATATATATATATATATATATATATATATATATATATATATATATATATATATATATATATATATATATATATATATATATATATATATATATATATATATATATAGGGGTGGGTTCAACATAAAACCATTTTTATGCATAGAACCATAGAACCATCTCCTTGACCGTTAGATCAAATTAGGGGGATAATGTATGATGGTAAATTGCACTTATATGTTCATTGATGAACATATACGTATGTTCATTGATGAACATACGTATATGTTCATTGATGAACATATACGTATGTTCATCAATGAACGTTGTGTTCAAAATCCTAGAAAATAGTATTGTTCAGAAATTGGTCATGTTCGTAAGTGAACATTGCAGAATATTGTTCATCTTCACACATGTTCAATACTGAACATGTATGAATCTTCATATATCTAAACAAAAACTGAAAATGTTCATAACTGAACATAGATGAACATTTATACATTTATCTAAAAACTCAAATGTTCATAATTGAATATTAATAAAATATTTATACAAAATCTCGAATAAACAATTATATAAAGTTCATTTATGAACATATACATATTTTTAGTAATATAAAATCATACACACATGTTCATAAATGAACATATGTTCATAAGTGAACATATGTTCATAAATGAACATATGTTCATCCATGCACATTATCTTCAAAACGTTCCTTCATATGATATGTATGCTCTCTGAATTTGTGATCTATTTTCAACTGGATCTTCCATCATTCGCAGGATTAAATTCTCAGCAAACTCCATGATGAAAGACATCTCTATGAACAGGGATCATGAATCAGAACAATGAAGTACAAAGAACTCAAAAAACCAACAATAAATAACGATTTGGTAACACATTAGTCACCAATCAATCAACTAACTAAAGCCAGAACACAAGTTATTAAATCTAAACTCTGACCATAAAGAAGAACAGATACTAAATCGAACACCAAACCCCAGGTTCCACAATCAGTTCGAGACGATCAACATAGGACACCTCGTGGACATTCTTAAATGTTCATTAGTGAACATTCTGTTTATTTGTTGAAAATTTTTTCAATGTTCATCTTCAATGAATGAGACTTTGATACTTGAGGATAAACTACTTTCAAAATCAAACAAAACGACCGTATACTTGAGGATAAACTACTTTCATCTTCAATGTTCTCATATCTCAGTTTGTGCATCAAAATCAAACAAAACGACTGTATTCTGATGATTGAGAAATCGATAAACGAAATAACGAATTTAGATCTCACTGTTGTTCTAGATGACGTTGATGAATCGAATGGGTGATTCCTATTACTTTTCCTTCCCCGCTTCCTCATTACCGGACCACTTCCTTTACCTTCGTCTTCCTTCAGCGACTTGCGCAATTTTCGATCAGGCGAATCCGAAGCATTGGAATCGAACATCGATTTGAACAACAATTAGTAGCAAACACCAATTAATGACTGAAATGAAGCTAATAGCAACTGCAGAACACCCTAGCCGCCGGAAAATTGCTCCTAAAGTCACGTAAAACCAAAAAAATGAGAGTGAAAGAACTATCTTTTGAGTATATTTTGAGGTAGGTTGGGATTAGATTTAGTAATTTCATGATTTACGCTTTAAATTTGAAGAAAAGGCGTAAATCAAATCAGTACTAGATATGGAATTGATTCGAATGAAATCTTGTTATCGAGGTGGGAATTCGCAATTGATATGAACTGAATTTTGATTCACGCTGGAAAGTATTGTAAAAATGACCAAAGGACCCCTCCGTGTCCAGATTATACAATTTCTAACTAATTTGTTTTAATTATCATCTTTAATCACAGCCATTAATCATTTAATTCAATGGCTTAAAAGATGGTTCTATGGTTCTATGTGTAATTAGGGGTTTTATGTTGATCCTATATATATATATATATATATATATATATATATATATATATATATATATATATATATATATATATATATATATATATATATATATATATATATATATATATATATATATATATATATATAGGGTTAGGTTTATATGAGACGATTATATTTCGTGAGACCGGGAGACGTATTCCTAGCCACTCATTTTGGGTGTAAATCAAAAACAAATTAAAAAATACAAAATAAATGAAATATATATATTTATTTATTATTTTCGTCATTTTTTTATTCAAATTTCTTTTTTAAAATTTAAAAAAATAAAATAAAAAATAAAAAAATTAGCGTTTTTTCATATTCTAGTAGAATATTACACTAGTTTGTGTAATATTCTATTAGAATATGCAACATCCAGCAACATTCTAATAGAATATATTTTATTTTTATTTTTCCAGGTTTTTTTCGATTTTTATTATTTTTATTATTTTTTTATTTTTTTCAGATAGAATAAATAGCGAAAATTAGTAGAATTTTTTTTTAAAATTCTCATTATTTTAGCCTATTTTTATTTTTTTTATTTTTTGATCTCCAAAATGAGTGGCTAGGATTGCGTCTCCCTGACAACGCCTAGTAATATCACATATTTTAGTCGTTGTTGAGCCCTATTCTTAGTGAAATTATTCATATACATCGTGGTATTCTCACTTTTCGTGCCAGCACTTGTTTGGAAAGAAATAATGAAAACAGGGACTAAAAGCTTGCAATTTGGAAGAAGTTTGAAGATCAAGGCAAAATCAGAAAAAGACGTACGCGCGTCGCGGAAGTCATCAAGGCGCGACGCGGGTTTAAGGCGGTGGAAATAATTCAAATTCCAAGAAAACGGGGATAAACCCCTACGCGCGACGCGGGATCCATAAAAACGCGGCCCGGTCTCGAGATTTTTGCAACTATAAATAGAGGCTTTTAGGTCGAAAAAATGAGCGAAGACCTGGTGTAGAATCGACCCCCAAGGCTCTTTGACTCCGAGATTCAGCTTCAAGAACCACTTTTGGTATTTCTTTATGTTTTATCTTTAATTTTCATTTAGTTTAATAGTTAGAAATCATAGGCTAGTATCTTTGGGAGTGACAACCATTGATATTTAGTTCTAGTTTCTGTTTTGGATGTTTGGTTACTGTTTTGGAACACTTGGAATCTGTTTTGGTTGATAATAATCATTCAGTTTATGTTAAGTGTTGATTTTTTGGTATTTATGCTTTTTATTGGGTTGTGAATGTTTGTTTTGTGTTTGGATGCTTGAATGACATTGATTGGACTGATTTCCCTTGCTGATTTCAGTGACCAACTAGTGTTAGCTTTTAGTTTGAACTTAGCCAGTGACTGTTCATTTGGACTTTAGTTATTGGGTTAGTTTATGCTTTGTTTGTGTTTGATGATTGATTTGCCTTTGTTTGCTTTTGAGTTGGAGATGTACTTCTGATTTCAGTAAGTGACTAGGTTTGGTTGGTAATTTTAGTTTAGTTTATGCTCTTTGGGATTAGTAGTCAAAAGCTAAGAATTAGGTCCTCTGACTGTAGTGTGACACTGCAGTTGGTAATCTGTCAGCTGTCTTGACCACGTAACTCCTGTGGATCGACCTTGACTTCCACTGTGCTAAGTGAGAGTGAGGGTATTTTCTTATTTTTGACCGCATGACGACCGCTGCGCATGTCAAATTTTGGCGCCGTTGCCGGGGAGTTGTGAGCTTGAGAGTAGGTGATTTGTAGGACTTAGTTTCTGATTTTTGATGTTTGATTTTAGTTTTTTGGTTTTTGGTATGTGTACGTCTTCATAATGGGCGATTACATGTACCCGGATCAGTATTATGAGTATTATGAAAATCCGGCCGACACCTATTACGAGGATGATTACTCCAATGGATCATTCGATGACAATGGATGGCGGACCGAGGAGTCATCTCAACCTGAAAATTCTACAACTTGGGCCCAACTTTGGGTACTCATGCATAACACCTACCAAGTGCAGAAGGACCAGGCTGATGTTCTTGAAAAATTGCAAGTTTCATTAGATAAGTTAGAGGAAAATTGGAAATGTTCATCACTCTCACGAGAACCTGAGGCGAGTGATTTTTATACCAATGATGTGGTGTGTGAACCTACAACACCTGAATATGTGATGGAAGGGCATGCACCGTGGGAAAATCAAGAGACCATTGAGAGGGTCGAAAATGGTGTTGAGAAAGAGGTTGTAGGTGACAATGCTACCTCTGACTCAACAGCTTTTGATGTTTTTGAAAATGTTGATAATGTCGAGCTGGTGATGAGTGAATCCATACCATCACCAGACAATTTGGTTAATGAGGATGTTGAGGAGGAGGCTGTAAGTGACAATACAAATCCCAGCCCAACAATTCCCGAAATTGTTGAAAGTGCCAATGTTTTTGGGGAAGGGGGTGTAGATGACAATATTACCCTTGAACCTGTAATTTTTGAAAATTTTGAGAAATTTGAAAGCAAGGATCTGGTGATTGGTGACTTTATACCACCACCAGATGAAACTAGTCGCTCACTTTTGGTCCTGATCCACCTGTTGGACGTTGATCAAGATGATGATGCCGACGGGTTGATTTTTGAAAATAATAAACATGATTTCTTTGCCACTCATGATCCATTCCTGAATGGAAAATTAGACGTAATCAATACCATCGATGAGGACAAATGGAAGCATCCTGATATGTTGCCTTCCAATCCCATTCGATTGGAAAACTTTTATTGGCACTGCAGGCCAAAACCACAAACTGCAAATGACACGCATTACGTGAACAAGTACTTTGCAAGACAATTACTGAGAGTAGCATTGGGCACGCTCCACGTCAAACCGGTAGTTTTGAAGAGATATAAAAGGAAGGATCGAGCTTGGAGGTTCAAAGCTACCTCCAAGCACTCGCGGGAAATCATCGGGAGACTGCAACCGGGCAGCAGCAGGAGAACCGACAAGCCATTCGACCCGAGAAAGTTTGAGGAGCAATGGGTCAACAAAGGGACGGTGGTGATTGAAAATCGGCGAACGAAGAAGGCGTACGATCCACCGTAGCTGAAGTAGGAACAGTACGTCTGGCTGAAGACGTTAAACTTAGCGCTTGTTGGGAGGCAACCCATCTTTTCATAGGTTAGGTACTGTATTCTTAGGACTAATTAGAAAATTATATCATCGTCATTTGCATGTATTATTGGTCCAAGGCAAGTGTGGGGTTGTTTTGAGAAAATTTGATTTTTTGATGACCGCGCCGCAGTCAGGTAAATTGCGTGCCGCGGGATCGTAAACCAACCCGATGCGCAGGGGTTGATTTGGGAGTACGCGCCACGTGGTTCGTTCATTTCCGCGCCGCGGGAATTGATCGGTCGAATTTCTTCCATATTAAGGTAAGCCGCGACATTATTCACACACACCACGTCTCGGAGCTCTGATCATCAAAAATTTATCGTGTTTTTTCTTGCTCATTTCATTCCTACTACCAAGGTACGTCATTCTAACTAGTTTTTACGTGTTTAAATTAGTGATTAGGCAGTTAATTTGGTTGATTTCTCTAAAAACTCAAAAAACTTAGAAATCGCCAATGCTGACTCGTAGGGTGTTTATTTTGCCAAATAATGACACGAGATGAGTTAGTCGGCACTTAGGCTACCTTGTAGTGTATTTGGATTGAGTTTAAACATGTTAAATCGTGAGTTTGGATTTGGATTTTGAAACAGCCGCTCGCCGCGCCGCGCCCTGGTTCTTGGGCCGCGCCACGGTGCGGTGGAGAAGAAAAGGACCTGAAATGAAAAAAAATCTTTCTTTTGTGCAGATGGCATTCATATTAGATGATCAGTTCCTCCAGTTTCCCGAGGGGGCAGTCAGCTCCGTGGAGTACTGTTCGAGAAGGGATGCCTTAGTAGGTCGCCGGGTTCTCGAAGAGACGGTCATTGACCGGGACATCCTCAGGGACGTAGGGCTTTCGGTAGAGATCGAGCCATTCCTCCACTGCACATGGACCCATGGGGATGCTTCATTCACGTGCCGAGGCTTGGATAGGCTTATGGCCAACGAGGAGGATACTGTCTACACCGAGCTTCTCTTGGAGTTCTTATCTACTGTCCAGTTTGCACCTGGATCGACAGAGGCTCGTTCCAGGCTGGTACGGTTCAGATTAGGGGGTGTGCATAGGGAGTGCAACCTCCGGGAGTTTGGGAGGCGCACCGGCATATACACAGGGGCGGACCTGCAGCACCGCCACTTCACGCAGTTCCTTACAGCGTGCGTTCAGGGGCAGCCCGAGAGGGCTGCCAATATGGAGGTTTGGGCACCATTGTCCAACGTATTTTACGAGGCAGGGACATCCAGAGAGAGCCATCTTCGCGATCCGCTTCACAGACTCATGCACCGCATCGTCTCCACCTCCATCATGCATAGGGAGGGGGCGAGAAGGTGTCCGGCGAGGACATGACTTATCTCTGGGTTCTCCTTGACCCCTCCAGGTTCCTTCACCTCCCATTCGCCATAGCTGTCTCCCTGTCCACCCGAGCGACGGGTGCATCCGCCAGCAGTCCTTTGGGCCGCGGGTATTTCATCACCCGTTTGGCCCGTTCGTACCGGATTCTGACTGCTCCGGTTGTGGCATCGTTGACTGCTTTACCTCCAGTTCGCACTACGGCGCGAGCTTTGGAAAAGATGGGGCTTATTGAGCAGCAGCACCCGTGCCAGTTTGTGAGGATGGCGACTGAGGCACCCCAGGACCCCCAGCTAGCTTACGCCCAGCCGGGCAGGAGACGCCGGAGAACGGCGGCACCAGCAGATCTAGCACCACAGCGACAGCCGGGGGCGACAGAGATGAGGCGATTGGAGGATCGAGTCGCCAGGATGGAGGAGCAGTTGGAGTGGATCGGAGGGGTACTTTTGGAGTTGGCCACACAGCAGGGACACCGCTCCCGACCATTCCCAGCCCGAGCCCACGATCATGAGGCTGGTTCTTCCAGGCCGCCAGGTGGCGATTGATGTATTTTTCTTATTCTTCTTTTGGATATTTGTACTGTACTTATGACACTACTATCTTTAGTTTGTTTATATTTTATTTGTTTGTTCTGTTTGCGTTTTTGTGAGTCATGCATGTTATACCAAAATGGGAGGAGTTGTTTCAAGCAAGTGTGGGGTCACCGTGCCCCTCCACTTGTCTTGATTACCGGCGTGTTCACTGTTGCGTTACAACTCCAGAACGCGAAATCGAGGACCTTTTTGTTCGTAATTTATACATGTGATACCGAGTACCAACCAAGCGATCTACCGTCCAAAGGGGTAACTCTTTCTCCCTTGTTCTAAATAATTTTTGTACAACAGGGACGTTGTACGATTTTAAGTGTGGGGTGTGGACGGTCGAAAGAGTAAATTTTTGAAATTTTTGCAGAAATGACCGATTTTCAAAATTTTAGCAACTTTTTCAAAATTTTTACTGGATTATAATTTGAAAATGAATAGTTTGTGATTGTTTATAGCATTAGTATTTTTCGAGAAATACTATGTAGTTGTAATTATGCTATTAGTTGAGTCAAATAAGCTGAGTTTTAGGAGTTAGAAAATTAGACTGTTTTAGAATTGGAATTTAGGAAGGAATTATCAATCAGTGACCTTTGTTGTTCGAGCCGGTAGGTCTAAAATGGGTGGGGCTTATGTACCTTGCCACCTAAGATCGTCTGGTCTGGGATGGTATTTCCGAAAACTCGCTACACGGACAACATCGAAAGTCATGGATAGTTCTTTTATGGCCTTTAGAATCTGAATGAGTAAGTACACTTCATTGTGGACAGAAAATTTGTAATCAAGGGTTCTCTAGAAAGCCATGAATTCCAAAGAGCATTCCGATTATGTTTTCACGAACTATTCTACTCTAACTCATAAGGCAATAAGCTTTGAAACTGAACACAGTCAAAAATTGTTTGAGTCTTAGTTAAAATCTATTAAAAACACTCTTGCTTGGGGACAAGCAAGTCACAAGTGTGGGGTGTTTGACAACGCCTAGTAATATCACATATTTTAGTCGTTGTTGAGCCCAATTCTTAGTGAAATTATATCATATACATCGTGGTATTCACTTTTCGTGCCAGCACTTGTTTGGAAAGAAATAATGAAAACAGGGACTAAAAGCGTGCAATTTGGAAGAAGTTTGAAGATCAAGGCAAAATCAGGAAAAGACGTACGCGCGCCGCGGAAATCATCAAGGCGCGACACGGGTTTAAGGAGGTGGAAATAATTCAAATTCCAAGAAAACGGGGATAAACCCCTACGCGCGACGCGGGATCCATAAAAGCGCGGCGCGGTCTCAAGATTTTTGCAACTATAAATAGAAGCTTTTAGGTCGAAAAAACGAGCGAAGACCTAGTGTAGAATCGACCCCCAAGGCTCTTTGACTCCGAGATTCAGCTTCAAGAACCACTTTTGGTATTCTTTATGTTTTATTTTTAATTTTCATTTAGTTTAATAGTTAGAAATCATAGGCTAGTATCTTTGTGAGTGACAACCATTGATATTTAGTTCTAGTTTCTGTTTTGGATGTTTGGTTACAGTTTTGGAACACTTGGAATCTGTTTTGGTTGATAATAATCATTCAGTTTATGTTAAGTGTTGATTTTTCGGTATTTATGCTTATTATTAGGTTGTGAATGTTTGTTTTGTGTTTAGATGCTTGAATGACCTTGACTGGACTGATTTCCCTTGCTGATTTCAGTGACCAACTAGGGTTAGCTTTTAGTTTGAACTTAGCAAGTGACTGTTCATTTGGACTTTAGTTATTGGGTTAGTTTATGCTTTGTTTGTGTTTGATGATTGATTTGCCTTTGTTTGCTTCTGAGTTGGAGATGTACTTCTGATTTCAGCAAGTGACTAGGTTTGGTTGGTAATTTTAGTTTAGTTTATGCTCTTTGGGATTAGTAGTCAAAAGCTAAGAATTAGGTCCTCTGACTGTAGCGTGACACTGCAGTTGTTAATCTGTCACCTGTCTCGACCATGTAACTCCTGTGGATCGACCCTGACTTCCACTGTGCTAAGTGAGATTGAGGTTATTTTCTGATTTTTGACCGTATGACGACCGCTGCGCATGTCACTCCCCGTCTCCCAAAATTTACATGGTTTTATTTGAACTTATATATATATATATATATATATATATATATATATATATATATATATATATATATATATATATATGGTTAGGATCCGGTAGGAACCCAAAATCCGGTAGGAACCGCGAGAACTCTTTTCGTCCAATCATTTTTCTAAGGTCAATAACGTCAAACATCTTCCTTCGACGTGACGTAATCACGTGCGACGCACGTTCACGCAATGAAATACGGACTCGAGGATACAATCATATGTGACGCACGTTCGTCCAACGTGATTTAAGTGGGGTTTTTCTCTTTTTTTAATTTTCGTTTTTTGTTTATTTTTTATTTTTTTTTTCAAAAATTTTTTTTTCAAATTTTTTTATTTTTGATTATACTCGGTTTTTAGATTTTTATTTTTTATAAATTTTTTTAATTTTTTATAACTTTTTTTAATTTTTTATAATTTTTTTATTTTTTAATGCTACAGTACTTGATTTTTAATGTTTTTTTTTGTTTTTTTTTCATTTTTGATGTATATTTTTTAATTTTTATTATTTTTAATCTTAATTTTAACGTTTTTTTTTTCGTATTTTTAATGTAATCATTTTGGATCATTATATCTTTAATCATAACGTTTTGGATCATGTATTTTTGAATCATAACATTTTTTATCATAGTTTTTTTGCATATTGGATCATAAGTTTTGAATAATTTTGTCGTTATATGTTTTTTTAACTCGTTTTGGATCATAAGGAGTTTTGGATCTTGGATCATAACCAATTTTTGAATCTTGGATCATAAGTTTTGAATCATAAACATATTTTGGTTTTAATATTTTTGGATCATGGATATTTTTTTGCTATTTTGATGAGTTTTTTTACTTAAAAATATAAAAATGAACAGTTAAAAAACTTTTTTTGAAATTTTCGTTTTTAAAAACTTACTAATATGATGTCTAGAATGACCTCTTAAATTTTCATAATTTTTGGATAATTTTTTTAATTTTTTGATTTTTTATATAAATAAAAAATCAAAAAATATAAATTTTCAAATTTCATGATGGTGCTTGTTTTATAGAGAATTAAATTTTAAGAACTTTGGTTTCTTTAGAATTTTTTTTACAAAGAAAAAAAAGTTATGACCCAAAAACTAAGCGGGTGGAATAAAAAAACCCAGCAAATCATATGGCGACAAGTGTCGTAATCTGGTGGGGGGTCTCGTTTCAATTACCATATTACCCTTATTAATTTGTATTATCCACCCAATAGTTTTGATTTGTAAACAAGTAGCCCCAAGCTTTTAAAATGTGACATTTTATTCACTTTGAATCTTATCCACCCATTTTTCAAGATTAAAGGTCTAGATTTGTCGTCACGGTTCTTACCGGATTTTGGGTTCCTACACGATCCTCTTTCTATATATATATATATATATATATATATATATATATATATATATATATATATATATATATATATATATATATATATATATATATATATATATATATATATATATATATATATATATATATATATATATAAGGAAGGTTCAATATAGAACTAAAAAACACTGGCTAACCACAGAACCATCTTTATTACCATCGGATCATTATATCTACGGATTAGATTAAAAAGAGGTGTACCATAAAATTATATGTGTTGTGCAGCGAATCACATACACCCATGAGCATAATAGGGAATCACATACGAAGGAGGGTTTATAGTCTTGTCATCTTCAATTGCTGTGGGGTTTCGTTTCTTCCAAAAACGAAGGGGGTTTAATCAAACCGTAAACTGAAGCGATCGGATCATCTCCATTGCAAAGAAATTAAAGAACCATTCATCTCCATTGCGCAGCTACAGTCCTTGAGTCCGCCCAATTTCAGTGTCGTTGATTCTAGGTTTATCGCAGGTATGTTCTATTGAATGTGTTTGATTTGAGTTTATATTCAGTTTATATTAATTCAATCGATCGAATGTGTTTGATTTGAGTTTATATTCAGTTTACATTGTTCTCGATTTGAGAGAATGTGTTTGATTCTGTTTTCCAATCTATAATTATTCATTTGTTCCTGATTTGATGTCGGTAACGTGAACATATGTTCATTAGTGAACATATATGTTTCAGTTCGATTCGGTCAACATCTTCTCCAATTTGGCCAACATCTTCTCTGCAAGGGTTTAGTTGAGGTATGAATGGTTTTTTGTAGTTTATTCGTGCGTGACAATGGTTTGGTAATGCGTATGTAATCGAAGATTGTAAAAGTTTTTACCTTGTAATCGTTGTTCATTAATGAACCTATGCTTTTGAATTAGTTGTTTACGATGATATGCACACAGTGATCTGATTTCAATGTTCATCTATGAACATATGTTCATCTATGAACATATGTTCATGTATGAACATATGCTTTTGAATAAGTTGTTTTCGGTAATATATCAAAAGTGATCTGATTTCAATGTCCGTAATAGTGATTCGAGTGGAGCAAGTTATTCGACAGGAGCAAATTCTACTTTTTAGAATTTATCGATCTTCTGAGTCATTGTATTCATAAGAACGTAATATGAATATATATGGAATCTCTTGTTTTTAGGGATTTGATTTGATTTAATTTCTTATGTTCAGTTATGAGATTCAAATATGGATATGGATGTTATTTTAGACAATCCTACCCTTTATCCTAAAAACTTGATTTAACGGTTAGGAGCATGGTTCTGCAGTTAGGTGATTTGATTTGGTTCTGCATTGAACCCATATATATATATATATATATATATATATATATATATATATATATATATATATATATATATATATATATATATATATATATATATATATATATATATATATATATATATATATATATATATAGTTGAGATCATTTAGAACCCATATTTTTTTCGAGAACCAAATCTAGATCATTAGATCGAAACAATGAAAAGTTATGATGAAAGGTGGCAATTTTGTAATTAATAGAAAACTCAATGATATTTTCGGTATTTATAGAAATCAGTCATAAGAATTACAAAAAAATCATTAAATCAAATCCCAAAAAATTAACCTAAATTAAATGTAAAATACTCTACTTTTTCTCTTCTCTCTCATTAGGTATTTCTTTCCCTCTTTCTTCTTCATCCACTACTGCCCCCATCGACTCCTCATTTGTGCCCTAGTCATATCCTCCCACCATACCGATACTATACCGATACTGGGCACTTGTTGCTGGCACCACAGACGGATGCAACATCACTAACATTACTAACCCTTACAATTTTTATCTCCAACTCCGTCTGACCACGCACCATCAACCTACCTCCACCTCCTTCTACCGTAAACCATCTGTGATATGGGCCACCTCTGGAAATACGCCCCCTTATTCTTACATGTTTAATTCAGTATGCCTTTGAACAGACACGTACAAGAAGGTAAAAGCTAGGTCTAATAAGGCAACACTGTCGAGAATCTTCAAGAACAAATTGGATTAAGATGATGTACTGGATTTATGTACTCAATGAGATCGGTTCTCTTCCCTTCTACATCTAGAAGGTCGTGTTGGAAAAGTGTCCAAGGTCATCAACTTGTTATAATACTTCTGATAAAAGATAGCGTCCTTTTGGGTTGCCCTCAGAACCCAGAAAAACATTCAGAGTCAAAATAATGGAAATGATATTTAGTTTATTAATTTATTGGAAAATAAATTAATTAGAAACTAAAAGAATATATTAATTGATAAATTAATCTAGAATTAACTTGGAATCAATTAAAGGGACTGGATTGTAATTAATTAAAGATATAATCAATGGAAACAAGTCCAGGAGGTGCGGCCGCTAAAAGGCTCCTATGTTTGAAACCTTAGGAGACCATGCACTATAAATAAAGGCCTTGGGGTGACACCCTAAGGCATCCCAAACCCTTTGAGCTGCCAACTCCCCTCCTCCCTCCTTCCCTCTGTGAAATCTCCTCCCTCTCTCTAGAGTTGGAGTTCTTTGCTTTTAATCTGCTTAGTTTTCTGGTGTCACCGAGTACAAGCCACTAGAGAGATTCACACTTTGGATCCTGATCATCCTTGCAAGCGTGGCCTTGACTAGAGCACAAAGAAGAAGACTTGCTGAGGTATATTTTGTTAAGTTTTAAGTTGCTGTTATGAACTGCATGATCTTGAACAATGTTCATGGAATTTCTGTGATTTGATCTTATCTGTCTTTCGCTGCATGTGTTTATGTGATCAAATGATTCAAATCCCAACAGGTTGATCGAAACCCTAGCTTTCAAAGAGGCATGCTCTCCTTCCCACAAACCTATATCAGACTATTCTACATTTATTCTTCGTGACTTAATGGGATCTGCTAAAAATTGGAGATCCTTCGCTCAAAATCTGGCTTCTTCCTTCTCTACCTTCAGGTACCTTTGACTTTGATATCAAATATTGTAACGTTAAGCTTCAATTTCAAATGAGATTTAAAAATTTCAAGGAAAAAATGTGAAGTAAATCATATTCAATTATATGCAATTTACAAAAGGAAACAGAGTTTCATATTATGTGTTTCATTTGAAGTATCATATCCAACTATATAATTGTTGTAGGAAATTAGGATACATGTTGCTTGATAAATGAGTGATCCAATGTGTTAACTAATATTTATTTTATTATGGGATATTGAAACAATTACGAGAGAACTATTCGTTTAGCGATACGATTTTAGATTTTGTATCATTAACATGTATATTTATTTCATGCATATGTGCATTAATGTATGTGCATATATGCATACATGTGCATATCTTCATGTATAGGTGTGTGCATATGTGCATATATGTATATGTGTATTCATATACGCATATATTCATGTACATACATGTGATATGTTCATAAGATATATATATATATATATATATATATATATATATATATATATATATATATATATATATATATATATATATATATATATATATATATATATATATACACGCAAGAACATATATACAAATGTGCATATATGTTTATATGTTCATATACGTATGAATGTATATTTGTGTATATGCATAAATATATTTGCAGATATGCACATCTGCATAATTGCATATGTGTATATGTGTAAATTGTTCGTATTCATGTTTTTGTGCATGTTGGTTCAATTATACATATGTGTGCATACGTGGAAATATGTGCATATGTACATAAATGTATGTCCACATATGCATAAATGCAGATATGTATACATGTCAATTTATGTATCTCCATATTTATGCATATGTCCATTCAGATGTGAATACATGTGTTAAACATATGTGTACATGTGTATAAACGTATGTACACATATTCATATATGTCAATTTGTTTACGTACATATGTGTGTGTTTTTGCATATATATATATATATATATATATATATATATATATATATATATATATATATATATATATATATATATATATACATATATATATATATATATATATATATATGTATATATATATATATATATATATATATCTATATATATATATATATGTGTGTATGTGTGTGTGTGCTTATGTGTATATGCGTATATGTATGTAAGTATTCTTTTTAATATCTTTAAAAGATAAAGAATCAAAATGAACTAATCGTAAACTTTAAAACTTTTAAGTTTTGATCAATGACCAAAAAAATAAGGGTTGATGGACATTTAAAACCTTAACATCAAAACTTATCCATTAGATGTTAAAGTAATATTTGAAACTTTTTCCACTCAAAAACTCTCCTAAACCTCCAAGCGGACACATTCAAACCCTAACACCACAACAACTACCTACCGCTGCCTATTGCCACCGGCCACCGCTATCGCGTGCTGCTAACGATTACCATCTATTGGTATATTAGTCAATTTGTATAATATAATTATAATTTCTGTTAATTAAATAACTAGATTACCCTAATTAAAACCCTATATTTATGGAATAAAATCTACCACAACCCTATTTAGTCGTCATTCTCTTCAAAACCACTATACCATGTCACAACCACCACCACTATACCACACCACCACCACAATCATCATCACAACCATCACCATCAGCCTCACGTCTTTATCTAAATGCACCAACAAACACTTTCCTTATTTCTTGTCTAACCTAATCATCATATTCTCAACGCCATTATCGTTACAATTAGAAAATTGGCGATTCCATATTCATTGTTTTGAATAATATCTCCAGACCTACAATTCAAGGAAAATTGGTGATTCCCCATCCATCGAGAACCCAAAAAATCACATACATGCATGACGTGCACGCAGAGGTCGTCATGCGGTCAAAAATAAGAGATAACCTAACATTCACTAGTATAGTGGAGTCAGGGTCGATCCACAGGAGCTACGTGGTTAGCCTAGATGAGAGATTACCAACTAATAGTGTCACAGCTATAGTCGGAGGAACTAATTTCTATCTTTCTACCTTGAAACAATATTCAAACACCCAAGCCAAGCTTAACTATGTCCAAATGACCTAGTTACTTTCTGAACTCAGAAGTACATCTCTGAATCAGAAGCAATTGAAGGCATTCAAACTAGCAAAAACCAAGCAAAGCATAAACTAGCTAATAACCAACAGTTCTATGAGACAGTTAATAGCCAAGGTTTAATGCCTAACCTAACCGAGTTAGCTACTGTTTTCAGCAAAGGGAAACAGTCCCAACCAAGTCACAAACGAAATCCACACACAAACAAACAACCAAAACACAAACTAACATCCAAAATACCGAAAAATCAATATTTAATGTAACCGAATGATTTCATTCACTCAAACCAATATCCAACATCAAATCAGTAACCAAACACTACTAAAAACAGAACCCTAAGCTGAAGATCAATGGTTGTCACACCCAAAGATTCAACTCAACGCTTACAAATGTTTAACTAAAATGAAATAAAATCTAAAACATGAAAATACCGAATGATGGCTTCTGAAATGGAATCCTCGAGTCAAAGAGCTTCTAGGTCGATGTTTACACCAGGTCTTTGCTAGGGTTTTCGGCTGGAAATGCCTCTATTTATAGTTGCAAATTTCCCATGACAGCGCCGCGCATAAGTGAAATCCGCGGCGCGCGTACTTATCCGTTCCCCGTTTTTTCGTCATTCAAATGTGTTCCACCGCCTTACGTCCGCGTCGCGCAGAAGAGAAATCCGCGGCGCGCGTACGTGTTTCTTTGATTTTGCATTCTTTCCATACTTTTTCCTTTTGTACACTTTTAGTCCCTGTTTCTGTTCTTTTTCTCCAGACAAGTCCTGACACGAAAAGTGAGAATACACATGCATATTTGATATAATTTCACCAAGAACAGGGCTCAACAACGCCTAAAATACTTGATATCACTAGGCGTTGTCAAACACCCCACACTTGTGCCTTGCTTGTCCCCAAGCAAGAGAGTTTTTAACAAATTATAATAGAGAATCGAACAATTTTTGACTGTGTTTAGTTTCAAAGTTTATTGCTCTTCGAGTTAGAATGGAATAGTTCGTGAAAACATAATTGAGTTGTTCTTTGGAATTCATAGCTTTCTAAAGAACCCTTGATTACAAACTTTCTGTCCACAATACAGTGTACTTACTCGTTCAGATTCTAAAGGCCATTAAGGAATTGTCCATGACTTTCGATGTTGTCCGTGTAGCGAGCTTTCAGAAATACCATCCCAGACCAGACGATCTTAGGTGGTAAGGTGCATAAGGCCCACCCATTTTAGACCTACCGGCTCGAACAACAAAGGCCACTGACTGACTTTTCCTTCCTAAATTCCAATCCTAAAACGGCTCAATCTTCTAAACTCGTAGAACTCAACTTCTTTGACTAACTAATAGTATGATCACAAATAAACAGTATTTCTTGAAAAATACTAATGCTATCACAATCACAAACCATTCATTTCAAAATTGCAATTCATTAAAAATTTTGAAAAAATATTGCTAAAAATTGAAAAATTGATCATTTCTGCAAAAATTTCAAAAATATCTCTTTCGACCGTCCACACCCCACACTTAAAATCGTACAACGTCCCCGTTGTACAAAAATTATTTCAAAACAAGGGAGAAAGAGTTACCCCTTTTTGGACGATGGACTGCTTGGTGCTCAATATCACAGGTATAATGCGTACAATCGGATCCTTGATTCATATGCTGGAGTTGTAGCGCTACAGTAAGACACGCCGGTGGTCAAGACAAGTGGAGGGGGCACGGTGACCCCACACTTGTCTGAGACAACTCCCTCTCAGATTGGTATATCATGCACAACTTAACAAATAAATTAAAACACACATGACAGAAAAAATAATATACAGATAGATGTGTCATAAGTTTATACATATATCCCAAAAAATAAAAAGAAAGAAAGAAAAAAAAGAAAAGAAACATCAATCACTACCCGGTGGCCTGGAGGGTCCAGCCTCGTGATCGTGGGACCTGGCTGGGAATGGTCGAGGGTGTCTGCCCTGGGCCGATGCGGTCTGAATAAGTACCTCCCCGATCCACTCGAGCTGGTCCAAGACTCTCGTGAGCTGACCCTCAATCCGCGTGACTCTGGCCTCCAGCCGGTTGAGGGCTGGTGAGTCATCCTGCTGTGGCTGCGGCTGTGCAGGCTCTGGTGCTGGCGGCTCTGGTCTCCGGCGTCTCCTGCCGGGCTGGGCATATGCAGGCTGGGGTGCCTGAGGAAGCTCGGCTGGTGCCCGAATGAACTGCCCCGGGCACTGCTGCTCAATGAGCCGCATCCTCTCCAGCGTGCGTGCTGTAGTGCGCGATGGAGGCAGAGCGGTCAAGGAAGCTGTCACGGGGGCAGTGAGAATACCATATGAGCGGGCCAGGCGGGTAATGAAGTACCCCCTGGCTAGTGGGCTGCTGGAGGAGGCGCCGGTCGCGTGGGTGGAGAGAGCGATCGCAAGGGCGTAGGGGAGATGGAGGAATCGGGACGGGTCGAGGAGGATCCACAAATACGTCATGTCGTCACCCGACACCTTCTCGCCCCCCTCCCGATGCATGATGGAGGTGGAGACGATCCGGTGCATGAGACGGTGAAGTGGGTCGCGGAGGTGACTCTCCCTCGAAGTCCCTGCCTCGTACATCACATTGGACAGCGGTGTCCAAACCTCCATGTTGGGAGGGCGCTCCGGCTCCCCCTGAATGCACGACCCGAAGAATCGGGTGAAATAGCGATGCTGGAGGTCCTGCTCAGTATAGATACCTGTGCGCCTCCCAAACTCCCGGAGGTTGCACTCCCTGTGCACACCTCCCAAACGAAAACGCACCAGTCTGGAGCGTGGGTCCCCCGCCCGTGGTGCGAACTGGATAGTGGAGATGAACTCCAGTAGCAACTCCGTGTCGACCACGTCCTCGTGCGTGGCCATAATCCTGTCCCAACCACGGCAGGTGAACGATGCCTCCTCGTGGGTCCAGGTGCGGTGCAGAAACGGCTCGATCGCATCCCAAAGCCCTGCATCCCTCAGGATATCCCGGTCGATAACTGTCGCCTCAAGGACCCGGCGACGAATCAATGCATCCCTCCGCGAGATATATTCCACTGAACTGTCAAGTCCCGCGGGAAACTGGAGGAAGGCGTGGTCCAATCTGAACATCATCTGCAAAAGAAAATATAGCCACAAAACAAATTTTTTTTTTTGCAAAATCAGTCCCTTTTCTTCCCCACCGCACCGCGGCACGGCCCAAGAGCAATGGCACGACGCGGCGTACACCTGTTTTGAAAACCCGGGATCAAATCCCCATTTTAACCTGCTATATCTCATTTTAATCATACCACAAGGTAGCCTAAGTGCCGACTAGCTCATCTAGGGTGTCCATTTGGCAAAACAAACACCCGATGGGCTAGCATTAGTGATTCTAAGTTTTTGAACTTTTTGGAATAAAACCCTAAAATTAACTACCTAATAACTAGTTTAAACAGCTGATAGATAGTTAAAAGAGCGTACCTTGGTAGTAGAAACACAATAAGCAAGAAAAAATGCAAGAAATTTTTGATCACCAGAGCTCCGAGTCGTGTGATTTGAGTTGTGAGCCGCGGCTCACCGTATAAGGGCGAAAACCGTCTGATCGTTTCCCGCGGTGCGCATTTCTCGTTTCCGCGACGCGTGTGTCGCCAAATCAACCCCTGCGCATCGGGTTGAGTTTCGAACCTGCGTCGCGCAATTCAAAAATCCGCGGTGCGGTTTTGAAGATTTCAAAACTTTTTCACACGACCCCACACTTGCTTCAGATCACTAATACCTGCAAAAGATTGATGTATTTTCTAAATTAATCCTAAGAAATATAAAACCTACTTATGACACGATGGGTTGCCTCCCAACAAGCGCTAAGTTTAACGTCTTCAGCCAGACGTACTACTCCTAAGTTGACCCTTCTTCTTCTTGACCTCTTGATGACATTTGCTGGTATTCTGGCATGAAATTATTAGCCATCATTGTCATAAGGGATGTGAGTTGGGTCATCCGATCACTCACACCGCTGATCCATTGTTGTTGAGATTTCAATAGCTCGAAAACATTCGCCTCTCGTTTTCTGGATTCTCTTTCATATTGCTGATGCCTTGCTTCCATCATCTCTATCATTTCCAGCAGTTGTTCCTTGTCGATGGCGGATAACGGATGATCCTTAGTTTCCTTTAAGATTTCCTCTTTTCCTCCCTCTCCTGTACGTGTCCATATCTTTTCTTTGCTTCTGATTCCTGGCTCCATTAGTGTTTTCCTGTCTGCTGGTTTGCCATTTTCCTCTGAAGGTAATGATATCGGGTTCCCAAACATATTCAATCTTCTTTTCCTGGTCCCGAAGAAAATATCCATATCTCCAGTCTTGCAATCGATCACTGACCCCGCGGTAGCTAAAAATGGACGCCCTAAGATGAGCGCAGGCGCATCGTCTGGACTTTCATATTCCATGACCAGAAAATCTACAGGATAGAAAAAGTCCCCAACTTTAACTATGACATTTGTCAACTTCCCCCTAGATACCTTAGTTGATTGATCAGCCAACTGTAGTACAACTTCTGCTGGCTCAATTTCTTCGTTCTTGTACTTGTCGTACAGGTATCCTGGCAAGATGTTGACACTTGCTTCCAAATCTAAAAGAGTATTTCGAATAACCACATCTCCTACAGTTGTAGTGATCAATGGTGACCCGGGGTCCTTTTCCTTTCTGGGCAGTATACCCAATAATGCTTCGCTAGCTCTCACAGTTAATCTCACCGTTTTTGGCGTAGGTGCCTTGCGTTTCCCATTCTGCTCACACATCTCTTGCAAAATCCTGGTGTCCTCGGGGGCATCCTTAAGCTCATCCCATAGGGGCTGATTCATTAAGGGTCCCGTTGATCTAGGTACTTCCTGCTTAATCTTTTTTTCTTTCTTATTCTTCTTTTTCTGCTTGATCCCCGCTATCGTTGGTTGCTCTTCCTTGTGAACCTTTTTATCTATTTCTGGTTGAGTGCCATTCTCAACCGAAACTTCTTCTTTTTTACCTTCTTCGCTTTTAAAGGCCTTTCCTTCTTCCCCTGGTTTCACTTCATTCCCTACCTCAAACAAATCCTCCAGAGTGACCTTTCGCCATCCTGATTCAACAGTATTGACTTGTTCCTTCCCTGGACGTTGATTATGCGTAGGATTGACTTCAGCAGCACTTGGCAGCTTGCCATTATCTCTCTTTTGCTGATCTGCAGCCAGTTGACCTATTTGTCTTTCCATATTTGCGATAGCTCTTGCATTCGCTTGAGATTGTTGTTGAGTCGCAGTGACCATGTCATACATTTTTGATATCATCTCTTCTTGGGTCCCTGGGGCATTGTTGGTAGCGTTGGTGGGCCCCCTATTGTTGTTGTTTCCGTTGTTTGCAGGCTGCTGGTTTCTAGGCTGACTATTTGATTGATTCTGATAATTGTTCTGCCTGAAATTTTGTTGCTGTCCTTGGTTGTATGGCCTGTAAGGTCGTCCATTATTGTGTTGACCTTGACCCTGGCCATAAACTTGATTAGCTTCCTGCATCCTAGGTCCTCCTTGACCTTCTTGCGACGAATTTGGTGGTCCATTTTGTAATGTTGCCATAAGCCTATCAAACTTTCTGTTCAATTCACTGATTTCCTTTTTCACTTCCTTTTTCCAATCAGCATCAACTCCTACTGCTGCTGCCGTACTTGTAGTCTTCCTGGTGGAGAAGTTTGCTTTGGAGCCATTACTCAACTGCTCCAAAAACTGCCAGGCTTCTTCTGGATCCTGCCACATAAATGTCCCACTGGAGGAGGCATTTATCATGGCCTGGTGTGTTTCGCTAACTCCCTCAAATAATAACTTGACCAACTGCCATCTGGGAATCTCGTGATGCGGACAAGATCGCAGCAACTCCTTCAATCTGTCGAAGGCTTCATGAAAAGCTTCTCCAGGTTTTTGCTGGAAATCCTGGATGACCCTCCTGACTTCAGTTGTCTTGCTCGCTGGGTAAAATTCCTGTAGGAACTTTGCCTTGAGCTGATCCCACGTAGTAATACTGTTCGATGGCAACGATGTGAACCAATACTTGGCTTTGTCCTTAAGGGTGAACGGAAACAGTCTAAGCCTAAAAATATTTCTATTTGTGTTTCTGGGATTATTAGCATTAGCGATCGCTAAGAATTCATATAAATGGTTATAGGGATCATCCTGCTTATATCCTCTGAATTCTGGTAATATTCCTAATAACTGGGGTCTAATCTCTACTTGCGAATCTATGTTATCAGGAATATAGATCGGCGATGATTCATCATATTCCCGCGGTTGGAAATGTGATGCAACCGATTGCCGTCTCGGTTGTGCAAAATGTAAGGGTTGAGCGGGGTTACCGTAAAGATGATCATTATACTCCCGCTGACCTGGTGGTTGGTATGGTGGTGCTCGCCTGGGAGGTCCCCGACCTCGGTTCCATTGCGGTTGCGGTGCCGGTGGCATCCATCCTTCATCTTCCTCGTCATACACTTCCTCCGTCTCTGGGTATTGGTATTGCGGTTGAGGCGGTGGTTGAAAGTGTATAGGTTGTGTTGTTTGGTACGTAGGTTGAGGTTTAAAGAGGACTGGTTGTGGTTGAGATGTCGGTATCTGCTGTCTAGGAGCTGGGGTGCCATCTCGGGTCGGCTCTCCCCAAGACATAGCAGATGTAAAGGGATTGGTGGATTGTGGTTGAGAAGCGGTTGTAAATGGTGGGATGAAAGGCGGAGTGCATGATGGTATGGGTGCAGGGGCTGAAACTGCACCACCAGAAGCACTCGTGCTTCCAAACTGAAATTCCGAAAGCGGAGGGATAGAAAACCTCCCAGTTGCCTCACCTGATGGATCCTGGGCAACACTGACCGGACTACTACTAACTTGACTAAAATTCATGATATTCAAACGCCTACGGGCACGGAGTTTGCGCGCAGTACGCTCAACCTCAGAATCAAACTGCAATGGGGATGATTGCTCTCCCCTGCGGGTACGCATGCACTAGTGCAACATGCCCACAAGAATCAAAACCAAAAAGAAATTAACCCAAAATGAAATTTCAAAAAGCAAGAAACAAATTCCTACTACTCACCTAACCTAAGCTCACAGCTCCCCGACAACGGCGCCAAAATTTGACGTGCACACAGAGGTCGTCATGCGGTCAAAAATAAGAGATAACCTAACATTCACTAGTATAGTGGAGTCAGGGTCGATCCACAGGAGCTACGTGGTTAGCCTAGATGAGAGATTACCAACTAATAGTGTCACAGCTATAGTCGGAGGAACTAATTTCTATCTTTCTACCTTGAAACAATATTCAAACACCCAAGCCAAGCTTAATTATGTCCAAATGACCTAGTTACTTTCTGAACTCAGAAGTACATCTCTGAATCAGAAGCAATTGAAGGCATTCAAACTAGCAAAAACCAAGCAAAGCATAAACTAGCTAATAACCAACAGTTCTATGAGACAGTTAATAGCCAAGGTTTAATGCCTAACCTAACCGAGTTAGCTACTGTTTTCAGCAAAGGGAAACAGTCCCAACCAAGTCACAAACGAAATCCACACACAAACAAACAACCAAAACACAAACTAACATCCAAAATACCGAAAAATCAATATTTAATGTAACCGAATGATTTCATTCACTCAAACCAATATCCAACATCAAATCAGTAACCAAACACTACTAAAAACAGAACCCTAAGCTGAAGATCAATGGTTGTCACACCCAAAGATTCAACTCAACGCTTACAAATGTTTAACTAAAATGAAATAAAATCTAAAACATGAAAATACCGAATGATGGCTTCTGAAATGGAATCCTCGAGTCAAAGAGCTTCTAGGTCGATGTTTACACCAGGTCTTTGCTAGGGTTTTCGGCTGGAAATGCCTCTATTTATAGTTGCAAATTTCCCGTGACAGCGCCGCGCATAAGTGAAATCCGCGGCGCGCGTACTTATCCGTTCCCCGTTTTTTCGTCATTCAAATGTGTTCCACCGCCTTACGTCCGCGTCGCGCAGAAGAGAAATCCACGGCGCGCGTACGTGTTTCTTTGATTTTGCATTCTTTCCATACTTTTTCCTTTTGTACACTTTTAGTCCCTGTTTTTGTTCTTTTTCTCCAGACAAGTCCTGACACGAAAAGTGAGAATACACATGCATATTTGATATAATTTCACCAAGAACAGGGCTCAACAACGCCTAAAATACTTGATATCACTAGGCGTTGTCAATGCACACACAAGGAATAATGATGACTGTAACCCGATTTTAAGGGGAACGACCATTCAATTAGATTGAATGAGAGGGGTGACACGCCTAGGTCGTCGTGCGGTCAAAAATAAAGAAAACCTAACACACACTAGTACAGTGGTAGTCAGGGTCGATCCACAGGAGCTTCATGGTTAGACTAAATGACAGATTACCAACTAGTAGTGTCACGCTACAGTCGGAGGACCTAGTTTCAAAGTGCTCAACTACCCAAAAGCAATAACCAAACAAAGTCAAGTCAAGCATACGCTAAACTCAACTCAAACTAACCTAGTCACTTTCTGAAATCAGAAGTGCATCTCTGAATCAGAAGCAAACAAAGGCATCCAAACCAAACAAGG
The DNA here is from genome assembly GCA_023525715.1 of Cichorium intybus. NCBI lineage: Eukaryota > Viridiplantae > Streptophyta > Magnoliopsida > Asterales > Asteraceae > Cichorium > Cichorium intybus. The sequence goes on from CM042013.1 coordinate 46,324,497, forward strand.
CATAACCTAACTAATAACTAGGGTTCTGACTGAACAGCTACTAGCTAAAGTTCAATGCCCAAAACTAACCTAATTGGCTACTGATTTCAGCAAAGGAAATAGTCCCAAACAAGGTCAAAACAAGATTCAAACACAAACCAATAACCAAAACCAAACACAAACATCCAAAACACCGAAAAACCAAGATTAATTGTAACCGAATGATTTCATTAACCAAAACTGAATTCAAAACATCCAAACAGTAACTAAATAATACTAAAACAGAAACCTAAGCTTAATATCAATGGTTGTCACTCCCAAGGATACAAACCTAAGCTTACAACTATCTAACTAATTGAAAATAAAATCCAAAACATGAAAATACCAATTAAGAAGTTGCTGGAACGAAATCCTGGAGTCAAAGAGCTTCAAGGTCGATTTTACACCCGGTCTTTGCTAGGGTTTTCGGCTGAAATTGCATCTATTTATATTTGCAAATTTCCCGCAGCCGCGCCGCGCAGATGAAGAATCGCGGCGCACATACCAATCTTTTCCCGTTTCTTCGGCATTTGAATGTGTTCCACCGCCTTAATCCCGCGTCGCGCGTACGTGTTTCCTTGATTTTTCATTCTTTTCCAAACTTCTTTCTTTTGCATGCTTTTAGTCGTTGTTTCCATTCTTTTTTTCCAAACAAGTCCTGGCACAAAAAGTGAGAATACCCAGACATATTTGATATAATTTCATCAAGAACAGGACTCAACAACGCCTAAAATACTTGATATCACTAGGCGTTGTCAAACACCCCACACTTGTGCCTTGCTTGTCCCCAAGCAAGAGAGTTTTTAACAAATTATAATAAAGAATCAAACAATTTTTTACTGTGTTCAGTTTCAAAGTTTATTGCTCTATGAGTTAGAGTGTAATAGTTCGCGAAAACATAATTGAATTGTTCTTTGGAATTCATGGCTTTCTAGAGAACCCTTGATTACAAACTTTCTGTCCACAATGAAGTGTACTTACTCATTCAGATTCTAAAGGCCGTTAAGGAATTGTCCATGACTTTCGATGTTGTCCGTGTAGCGAGCTTTCAGAAATATCATCCCAGACCAGACGATCTTAGGTGGTAAGGTGCATAAGTCCCACCCATTTTAGACTTACCGGCTCGAACAACAAAGGCCACAGATTGACATTTCCTTCCTAAATTCCAATCCTAAAACGTCTCAACCTTCTAAAACTCGTAAAACTCAACTTACTTGACTAACTAATAGCATGATCACAAATAAACACTATTTCTTGAAAAATACTAGTGCTATCACAATCATAAACCATTCGTTTCAAAATTGCAATTTATTAAAAATCTTGAAAAATATTGCTAAAAATTGAAAAATTAATCATTTCTGCAAAAATTTCAAAAAAATTCTCTTTCGACCGTCCACACCCCACACTTAAAACCGTACAACGTCCCCGTTGTACAAAAAATTATTTCAAAACATGGGAGAAAGAGTTACCCCTTTTGGACGATAGATTGCTTGGTGCTCAGTATCACAGGTATAATTGCGAACAAACGGATCCTTGATTTCGTATTCCGGAGTTGTAGCGCTACAGTGAACACGCCGGTGGTTGAGACAAGTGGAGGGGCACGGTGACCCCACACTTGTCTGAAACAACTCCTTCTCATTTGGTAAAACATGCATAACTCAACAAACAAATTAAAAGCACACATAACAAAATAAAATATGAACAAAATATACAGATAGAGGTGTCATAAGTTTTGTACATATATCCCAAAAAATATAAAAAGAAAGAAAGAAAGAAAAAGTACATCAATCACCACCAAGAGGCCTGGAGGGTCCAGCCTCGTGATCATGGGCCCTAGCTGGGAATGGTCGGGGGTGCTGACCCTACGCTGATGCAATCTATAAAAGTACCTCCCCGATCCACTCGAGCTGGTCCTCGATCCTCGTGACTCTAGACTCCAATCGGTGCATGGCCGCTGGGTCCTCCTGCGGCTGTGGCTCTGCCGGGGCTGCTAGTGCTGGCTTTGGCCTCCGGCGTCTCCTGCCTGGCTAGGCATATGCGGGCTGGGGTGCCTGGGGAGGCTCTGTAGGTACTCGAATGAACTGCCCCGGGCGCTGCTGCTCAATGAGCCGTATCCTCTCCAAAGTGCATGCTGTCGTGCGAGATGGAGGCAGCGTGGTCAAAGAAACTGCCACGGAGGCAGTAAGGATCCCATAGGAACGGGCCAGGCGGGTAATAAAATACCCCCGGGCCAATGGACTGTTAGTGGAGGCTCCCGTCGAGTGAGTGGAGAGGGCAACTGCGAGGGCGAAAGGGAGGTGGAGGAATCGAGACGGATCGAGGAGAGCCCAAAAGAATGTCATGTCCTCCCCGGACACCTTCTCGCCCCCTCCCGCTGCATGATGGAGGTGGAGACGATACGGTGCATGAGGCGGTGAAGTGGGTCGCGGAGGTGGCTCTCCCTCGAGGTCCCTGCCTCGTACATAACGTTGGACAGTGGTGTCCAAATCTCCATGTTATCGGACTTTTCCGGCTGCCCCTGGATGCACGCCCCGAAGAACTGCGTGAAATGGCGATGCTGGAGGTCCGCTGGAGTGTATAGCCCAACTCTCCTCCCAAACTCCCGGAGGTTGCACTCCCTCTGTGCACCTCCCAGCCGAAATCGAATGATCCTGGATCGTGGGTCCGATGCCCGAGGAGCGAAATGGATCGTGGAGAGAAACTCCAACAGTAGCTCGGTGTAGACCACGTCCTCGTCCGTGGCCATGATCCTATCCCAGCCACGGCAAGTAAATGAAGCATCCTCGTGAGTCCAGGTGCGATGTAAGAATGGCTCGATCGCACCCCATAGTCCCGCATCCCTCAGTATATCCCTGTCAATGACCGTCGCCTCGAGAACCCGGCGACCAGTCAACGCGTCCCTCCGCGAAATATACTCCGCGGAGCTAGCCAGTCCCTCAGGGAACTGGAGGAAAGCGTGCTCTAATCTGAACATCATCTGCAAAAAGATACATAGCCACAAAAGAAAATTTTTTGCAAAATTAGTCCTCTTCTTCCCTGCCGCACCGCGGCGCGGCCCAAGAGTAAGGCGCGTCGCGGCGAGCGGCTGTTTGCAAAACCCCGAATCAAACTCGCAATTTAACCTACTAAAACTCGATCCAATCATACCACAAGGTAGCTTAAATGCCGACTAACTCATCTAGGGTCTCCATTTGGCAAAACAAACACCCTATGAGTTAGCATTGGCAATTCTAAGTTTTGAACTTTTCAGGGCAAATCACTAAAATTAACTACCTAATTGCTAGTTTTAACAACTAATAGATAGTTAGAATAGCGTACCTTGGTAGTAGAAACAAAATGAGCAAGAAAAAACACAAGAGAAATTCGTTGATCAGAGCTCCGAGTCGTGTGGGGTTGGGTTGAGTCGCGGCTTACCTTATATAGGAGAAAACCGACTTATCATTTCCCGCGTCGCGCATTTACGCTTTGCGCGTCGCGCGTGTCACCAAATCAACCCCTGCGCATCGGGTTGGTTTACGATCCCGCGTCACATAATTCAAAAACCCGCGGCGCAGTCTTCAAAAATTTCAAAACTTCTCACACGACCCCACACTTGCTTTAGACCACTAAATACCTGCAAAGATTGATGTATTTTCCAAATTAATTCTAAGAAACATAAAACCTAACTTATGACACGATGGGTTGCCTCCCAACAAGCGCTAAGTTTAACGTCTTCAGCCAGACGTGGTGCACCTTCTACAGCTACGGTGGATCATATGCCTTCTTCCTTCGTTGCTTTTCTGCTTCCACCATCCTTTCGCTGATCCACCGCCCTCCAAACTTTCCTGGGTCGAATGGCTTGCTAGTTCCCCTGCTGCTGCCCAGTTGTTGCTTTCTGGTTAGCTCTCGTGAATGCTTGGAGGTAGCTTTGAACCTCCAAGCTCGATCCTTCCTTCTATATCTCTTCAAAGTCAAAGGCTTGACATGAAGCGCGCCTAGTGCCGCTTCCAGTAGTTGTGTTGTACCTCGCTTGTTGCTTACATATTGTGTGCCATCTTCAGTTTGCAATTTTGGCTTGCAGTACCAATAAAAATTTTCCAATCGAATGGGATCGGAAGGCAACATATCAGAATGCTTCCATATGTCCTCATCGATGGTATTGATCACATCTAATTTTCCATTCATGAATGGATCATGAGTGGTGATAAAATCATGTTTATTGTTTTCAAATATCAATTCGTCAGCATCAACTTCTTGGTCGTCGTCCAACAGGTGGATCGGAACCAAGAGTGGGTGACTGGTTTGATCTGATGGTGGTACAAAGTCATCCATCACCAGATCCTTACTTTCAAATTTCTCAAAATTTTCAAAAATTACAGGGTCAGGGGTAGTATTGTCATCTACCCCCCTTCCCCAAAAACATTGGTACTTTCAACAATTTCGGGAATTGTTGGGCTGGGATCTGTACTGTCACTTACAGCCCCCTCTACAACATCCTCATTAATCAAATCGTCTGGTGATGGTATGGATTCACTCATCACCAGCTCGATATTATCAACATTTTCAAAAACATCAAAAGCTGTTGAGTCAGAGGTAGCATTGTCACCTACAACCTCTTCCTCAATAACATTTTTGACCCTCTCAGTGGTCTCTTGACTTTCCCGAGGTGTATGCCCTTCCATCACATATTCAGGTGATGCAAGTTCACACACATTATCATTGGTATAAAAATCACTCACCTCCGGTTCTGGCGAATGTGGTGAACATTTCCAACTTTCCTCTATCTTATCTAAAGAAGCTTGCAATTTTTCAAGGGCTTCAGCCTGATCCTTCTGCTCTTGGTGATTGTTATACAAGAGTACCCAAAGTTGGGCCCAAGTTGCAGAATTTTCAGGTTGAGATGACTCCTCGGTCCGCCATCCATTGTCATTGAATGATCCATTGTAGCAATCATCCTCGTAATAGGTGTCGGCCGAATTTTCATAATCTTCATAATTCTGTTCCAGGTACATGTAATCACCCATTATGAAGACGTACACATACCAGAATTCGAAGTACTAAAATCAAACATCAAAAATCAGAAACTAAGTCCTACAAATCACCTAATCTAAGCTCACAGCTCCCCGGCAACGGCGCCAAAATTTGACACGCCTAGGTCGTCGTGCGGTCAAAAATAAAGAAAACCTAACACACACTAGTACAGTGGTAGTCAGGGTCGATCCACAGGAGCTTCGTGGTTAGACTAAATGACAGATTACCAACTAGTAGTGTCACGCTATAGTCGGAGGACCTAGTTTCTAAGTGCTCAACTACCCAAAAGCAATAACCAATCAAAGTCAAGTCAAGCATACGCTAAACTCAACTCAAACTAACCTAGTCACTTTCTGAAATCAGAAGTGCAACTCTGAATCAGAAGCAAACAAAGGCATCCAAACCAAACAAGGCATAACCTAACTAATAACTAGGGTTCTGACTGAACTGCTACTAGCTAAAGTTCAATGCCCAAAACTAACCTAATTGGCTACTGATTTCAGCAAAGGAAATAGTCCCAAACAAGGTCAAAACAAGATTCAAACACAAACCAATAACCAAAACCAAACACAAACATCCAAAACACCGAAAAACCAAGATTAATTGTAACCAAATGATTTCATTAACCAAAACTGAATTCCAAACATCCAAACAGTAACTAAATAATACTAAAACAAAAACCTAAGCTTAATATCAATGGTTGTCACTCCCAAGGATACAAACCCAAGCTTACAACTATCTAACTAATTGAAAATAAAATCCAAAACATGAAAATACCAATTAAGAAGTTGCTGGAACGAAATCCTGGAGTCAAAGAGCTTCAAGGTCGATTTTACACCCGGTCTTTGCTAGGGTTTTCGGCTGAAATTGCATCTATTTATATTTGCAAATTTCCCGCTGCCGCGCCGCGCAGATGAAGAATCCGCGGCGCGCGTACCAATCTTTTCCCGTTTCTTCGGCATTTGAATGTGTTCCACCGCCTTAAGCCCGCGTCGCGCGTATCATAGATCCGCGGCGCGCGTACGTGTTTCTTTGATTTTTCATTCTTTTCCAAACTTCTTTCTTTTGCACGCTTTTAGTCCCTGTTTCCATTCTTTTTTTCCAAACAAGTCCTGGCACGAAAAGTGAGAATACCCAGACATATTTGATATAATTTCATCAAGAACAGGGCTCAACAACGCCTAAAATACTTGATATCACTAGGCGTTGTCAAGGGGGAACTGAAAAGTTTCTATTTTTCACAGTAGACATGAATAAAAAGAGAGACGTAGAGAACAAGTTCATTTCCAAAGAAGTTGTTTTTGGCAATCACACTTATTATCACAAATTCACTTTTATTCCTATATATTCTTTTATAATGGCATTGAGTGTATGTTTGTTTTGCTAATGTGAATATGTACAATCTCACAAAGTTGTTTGCCAGTTTCCCTTATTCTAATTCACTCTCATGCATTCTTACGCATAGTCATTCTCAACCAATATACAAGAATGAACATTTTTAAATAATACAACAGATCTGTTTCAAGGGCATTGTAATTTTCTCATTATTTCAGAATGAACATTACAAAGAAAACATATTCATATAGAATGCATCAGCAACCATATTCCCATAGAATACAACAACAATCTCTATTAAATGATTAGTCCAGAATTTGTTACAAAATCTCACTCATTCTCATGTATTCTCTAATAATGATTAAGAATATAGGTGTACAATTGTAATTTAGTTTCATTCTCATAAGTATGTCGTACTTGGACTTGTAATTTAGGTTTTTTTCATTCATTATTACTTTTAATTATATTCATTCTCATGAGAATGCCAAACTTGCATGTGTAAGTTGTGTTACTTTTTTCGTGATCTAAATTGTTATTATTGCATTTGTAATATAGAATAAAATGATTAGTACGTCGATGAAAATTGTTATTATTGAGAATCTACGTAGTTGTATACTTCAAGAATGTTGGTTTTAAAAAATCTATTGGATGAATCGTATTATGTAATAATAAAATGTCAGTATGTGAGAATGAAATGAAAAACTATATGAATATTTGAATGAAGTCGTATTCGTAAACGATCTGATTTAATTTAGAAGAGTTGTATAAAATCTAAGATTTACTTTACTTGTTAATAACTTTTTACATATAGACTTGAATTTTTTGCCTAAAATCTTGTTAGTTTCATTTTTCTCTCAAAATAAAATAACCGATTTTCCATTTTATAACCATTTTTAGAAATTGATTATTTTTTTTATTTTAATTACAACCATGTCATTGACAATCTCAGCCATTCAAACTTTTCATGTAATAGCCAAAATTTGGTTATACATTCACACAATAGTTGTAATTCATATTAATGTAAAACAATATTTCAGACAACTTATATATATATATATATATATATATATATATATATATATATATATATATATATATATATATATATATATATATATATATATATATATATATATATATATATATATATATATATATATATATATATATATATATACCTAAAAGTTAATAAGCTTTAAGAACCAATCAAAGTCATTGAATAACCTTATTTTTGTGTTTTTATTTTTTATACTTTTTATCATCTTAAAATATATCAAACATAAAAATTTATCTTATTTTTAACACTTTCTACAATATACACACTTGAATAAAAATTGTGTTCTTGTTAAACTGTGAATGTAGTAACATAGTTTTTTTGTCGTCAAAATATATCAATATCGATCGTTCACCGTAAATAATATGAAAATTATGAATTTTGTATCTCTGGTATATTTTTATAATAAACAAGTATTAAAATTTTAGGATACAAACATTTTTAAACAACGAATGAAGGGCTTTTCATGATTTTTAACCTTTAGGAGTTCTCATTTAAATAACTTCATGTGTGTATGTATGTATGTATGTATATGTATGTATGTATGTATATATATATATATATATATATATATATATATATATATATATATATATATATATATATATATATATATATATATATATATATATATATATATATATATATATATATATATATATATATATATATATATATATATATATATATATATATATATATATATAAGTTCAATAGAGAACCAAAATAAAATAAGGAAACAACGAACCAATCATGAGCTTCGGAATGCAATTTATCGCCGGCCGAAGATAAAGTTGTAGATTTCTAACTTGGACGCGCATGTAGCTGTTATAACAAAAAACCCACTTCATTTTTTTTATTTTTTATTTTTAGAGCTTATTTTTTATCGTAATAAAAAACCAAATATATCAAAATTCATAATTTTTATTCTCTTTCAATAGACACCCATATCAATATACTAAAAACGAAAAAAAAATTCAAAAATTTTGTTCAGATTCACAACCTAATTAATGTGAATCTGAACCATAACAAGTTTTTAAAGAAGATTATTCACATATGAATGATTATTGAAATTATATTTTTCAACAATAATTGATCATTCAATAACAACTCATGGAAATTTAAATAAACTTTTAGATTTGCATGTGAATCTGACTAAAGTCATATTGAATTTAAGTAAATTCATTTATATTATTTACAATTTCAACATTTTGATAATGTACAATTGAATTAACTAAGATTCACAAATTAATTTACTTAAAGTTACACGTGAATGTTCAAAAATTGTTGAAAAAATCGGGTACAATGATCATTTATATGTGAATTAATATGTATTATACTAGATGCATACTATTTTGAGCCTTTTGATCTTACACAATGAATTAACTCAGATCCACAAATGAATTTGCTTAAAATTCACATGTAAATGATCAAAAATTGTTGAAAAAACAGGGTACAATTACCATTTATATGTGAATTAACATGTAAAACAAGAAGCAGTTACAATTAAAATTCACAATGTGAATATAAACTGTATTATATTTGTATTGAAGATATTTCACATGTAAATGGTCAATGAATTCATTTTTTTTCAATAATTGTTAATCATTCAATAACAACTTATGTAAATTTAAAAATATTTTTAAATTCATATGTGAATTCAAGAAAAATCACTTATGTTTTTACTATTTCAACGTTTTAATATCACATACAATTGAATTAAAAGAGATTCACAAATGGTTTACTTAAAATTCACATGTGATTGGTAAAAAATTATTTAAAAAATTGGATAGATTTGTCATTTAGATGTAAATGTGTAAGTCCCTTAACCGAGAAGTCAAGTTCCGAGTTTCAAAGAATCAAAGTTCGCGGACTTAAAAGGAGCAAAATTGTGAAGTTTTGGAGAAAATGCCCATTAGCGCCGTTAGCGACGCTAATGTGGCTTGGGCTGCTAATTCTCGTTTTTCGCATCATTAATTGTCAGGCTGTCGTTGTGGTTTTGCACGATCGACATTAGCGGCGCTAATGTTGGATTTTGGGCAAAAACCCTAGATTTTCTTGTTTGGGCCGTATTTAAGGGTGGGGAACCCTAGGGCAACCGCCAAACACTACCTTTCAGCCCCCAAATCGTCTATTTTCTTCTCTAGACCTTCTTGGATGGCTTTTTAGGATTTTTGGTCTTCTTGGATGGATTTTTGATGCTTGAATGATGTTAGAAGACTGTTGATGATGCTAGACGTTGCTTCTCATGGTTGGGACTTTAAGGAGTTACATTTTCTGGACCATTATGAGTAAAGTTTCCACCTTTCTATGTTTTTGAGATTATCCTTGTATTCTTGATGGAATTTTATGGATTTAATTGGTGTGTTAGTCCCTTTTTAGTGTTGTTTATGTTTGGAAAGGATAAAGTTAGGAACTTTATGCCTTAAAGTCCTTTTTAGAACCTTTGGGATGGTTTAGAGAGTAAGTCAAACTCTCTATGGTGATTATGATTAGGTTTGGACCGCTTTGGACTTGGATATCGTTCTTGATATACTATGGTGATGTTTGAAAGGATAAAGTTAGGATCTTTATGGATTCTGGATTGTTTGGAAGGTCCCTGAATGTATTAAGACCTTGGTTGAATGGGTTAAGAACTTAATAGACTTTTGGGATCTGTTCATAGTTAGCGATGCTAACTTGGGGAGTTAGTGGCGCTAACTGTGCTATTGACTTTGACAGTTGACTTGTTGACCAGTTTGACTTTTGGTCAAACTTGGGGGTTTTGGACACCGGTCTTATAGGATTATCTTGTAAGGGACTTAGGAAGTTCTAAGTAGATTTTTATCCTTGTTAGGAGGTGCGTATTGTCGGGATCTACGGGCACTCGCGTGGAGTGCTGTCTAGCTTGAGGTTGCGGATCAGGTGAGTCTTCTCACTATACTATGGGTGATGTTGCATACGTAGGTAGCTTTATTACTTTGTGTAATAATGTGATGTATGTTCCTTACGTGTTTATCGACAAGATCGGGAAAAGATCGTGCGTCGAGGAATGGGCAAGATCGGGGCAAGCTCGTGAGCCAAGGAAAGGACAAGATCAGGGCAAGCCCGTGAGTCAGGTTCTTCGGGGCAAGCCGAAGACCATTTGTGATTATGTGTTATGGAATAGATCGTGTGGTATTTTGGAAAACTCATTAAGCTTTGTGCTTACTCTTTCATCCTTACTATTTTTCAGGTAATTGTTGGCTTGAGCTTGGAGCACAGCACGACTGTACCACATCTGAGGTTTATAACCAAGTCTTCCACTGGATAATGTTGTAAATGTTCTTGTTAAAAGAATAAGCTTAAAAATTAAAAAAAACATAAAAAACGAAGTGGGTTTTTTGCTATGATCCGCTACATGCGCGTCCAATTAAGATTTTTACATCCTTCTCTCTGGCTATCGATATTTTGCATTCTAGCCGTAGGATTGGTTCCGTGGTTCTTTGTTTAATTTTGGTTCTCTATTGAACCTAACACTATATATATATATATATATATATATATATATATATATATATATATATATATATATATATATATATATATATATCTATATATATATATATATATATATATATATATATATATATATATATATATATATATATATATATATATATATATATATATAGGGAAGGGTTCAAATGAGAACCATTAAAAAATGAGAACCATGAGAACTAATCTTAGCACATCATTAAAAAAAATGAACGGATTTGATTAAACTGATTAAAATCCCGTTTTTTTTGTCTTTTTAGGTAAAAAAGGGCAAAATCGTCATTTTCACAGCCTAATGCATTTCAGCCATACATTCATTCACAGTTTAAATACCAATTCATACACTGATTCACAGTTTAATACATTTACTTTTACACAATTTCACAATTTCAATTTCACAATTTCTAACGATGATAGGAGGGAGCGACAGGGGAAGGGAGGAACTGGTGGTGGAGCTGCCATTAGTTGTGTTGGCGATGGTGGTGACGAGTTTAATACACACATTCATAGTTTAATATAACAAAACATTCAAATTTTATACAAACATTCACAGTTTAATACGCATATTCACAGTTTAAAATACATATTCACAGTTTAATAGAAACATTTAAAGTATAGAAATTCATAGAGGCATTTCATCAAACACCTGGTGTGTAGTTTTGGATCTAATCTCATGTGGTGGTGTTGGAACATATTCGATGTGGTTGTGGTTTCTCACATCGACAGGAGAGGAAGGAGATGCCGGTGGTGCACCGGATGACGGTGGTGGTGTAAATCGACTTCCTGACCTCTTTTTCGCCGACTTTTAGCGACTCCGGTGGTAGATCTGAGGTTAAGTAGAACTGCTGGTTGTGATTCCTTGCCGAAACTCGTTTCATCTCGCCAGAACTCCTAGATCTGGACTTGGAGAATGTAGATCTGGAGGTGGAGAATGTAGATCTGGAGGTAGAGATGGTAGATCTGGAGACGAAAATCCTAGATCTAAATGTTGAAATTACATATCTGGTGTCGGAATGTGTAGTTCTGAACGCCGGAGTAGAGTTACATGAAGAAGACGATGATAAATTAGGGAGCAGATGGTGGAGGAGACGATTTCAGCGATGGCGGCGACGGCGGCCGGTGGTGGAGGCGGCGGCATGCGGCTGCGGCAAGCGGTGGTGGCAGGTGGCACGTGGCGGCCGGTGGCACGTGGCGGCCGGTGGTAGCTGTAGTCTTGAGGTTTAAATGGGTGTTCTTGGAGTTTGAGAGAGTTTTTATCTAAATGGTGTTTCAGATCTGATTTTACAACATAATGAATGTGTTTTTATGTTAACACTCTCAAATGACTATCATGCCCCTGTTTGTTTTTGGCCATTGATCAAAACTAAAAGAATTCAATGGCTAAGATTAGTTCTCATTAGTTCTCATTCTTTTAATGGTTCTCATTTGAAACTATTCATATATATATATATATATATATATATATATATATATATATATATATATATATATATATATAACGATTTATTTTGAAAAAATAAAAAAAAATGTGAATAATGTGTTTTGTCTATTATGAGAAATATAGGATGGGTTTATGGTTTTTGGGGCTCCAAGTGTAAAGTAATAATTTTGCATTATTTTTATTACATACTGACGCATCTCAGGCCTTTATTCACATATCTATTTTAAAGTTTTAGCAGTTTAAGGGTGCGTTTAGTTGCGGAAAACTGTTTTCCGTTTTCCATTTTTCATTTTCAGGAAAACGAAATGAGTTTTCATTTTCAGTTTTCTATTGAAAATTTAGAAAACGCGTTTAGATAAAACCGATTCCATTTTCATTTTCTATTTTAGAAAAACAGAAAACGTGTTTAGATATCTATTTTCTATCAATTTTCATTTTCCAATTTTTGATTTGGGGTTGTGCGGGTAAGTGGGTAGGGTGGGTGTATGGGGGGTGGGGTGGTGTAGGTGGAGGGTGGGGTGGGGGTAGGTGGAGGTGGAGGTGGAGTGAGGTAGGGGTGGGTGGTTGGTGGGTGAGGGTTGGGTGGAGGCGGGGTGGGGTGGAGGTGGGTGGGGTGGGGGTAGGTGGAGGTGGAGTGAGGTTGGGGGTGGGTGAGGGTTGGGTAGGGTGGGTGGTGGGTGGGGTGGGTGGGGGTAGGTGGAGGTGGGTGGAGGTGGGGTAGGGTGGGGGTAGGAGGTGGAAGTGGAGTGAGGTGGGGGGTGGATGGTGGTGGGTGAGGGTTGGGTAGGGTGGGTGGTGGGTGGGGTTGGGTGGAGTGGGTGGGGGTCGGTGGAGGTGGGTGGGGTTGGGGTAGGAGGTGGAGGTGGAGTAAGGTGGGGGGTGGGTGGTGGTGGGTGAGGGTTGGGTAGGGTGGGTGGTGGGTTTGGTGGTTGGGGTAGGTGGATGTGGGTGGGTGGGGTGGGAGTGGGGTGGGGGTAGGAGGTGGAGGTGGAGTGAGGTGGTGGTGGGTGAGGGTGGGGTGAAGGTGGGTGGGTGGGGGTGGGGGTGGGTGGTGGGTGGGGGTAGGTGGGGTGGGGGTGCTTGGGGGTAGGGTGGGGTAAGTGGTGGGGTGGGGGTGGGTGTAGGTGAGAATGAGTGTGTGTGTGTTTTTGTATATTTTAGAAAAATTTTGGAAATAGAAAATTTTAGAAAACAATAAATTTGGGTTTTCCAAAATTTTCCAAATTCTTTGTAATTTTTGGAAAATGAAAAATTTTCATTTTCTTGGAAAACTTTGGAAAAATTGACGAACTAAACGCGTTTTCCGATTTCTCATTTTTCTTGGAAAATTTTTCCGGAAAACAGAGCAGTTTTCCGCAACTAAACGCACCCTAAAAGACCTGATTAAATACCAACTGAACTAAATTCGTATTAAAGAATAACTTTTTTTAACATGCTAAATATCTAAATAACATCAATTTAAACATTATCCACAGTTTCGGAGGAAAAAAGAAACCTGAAAATAATATTTTACATTATTTGTATATTAGAAATTTTCTCTTTGTCATGATCGTCAAAAAAGTATCAGGTTCCTACTTCCAAGTTTTGACAAATAGAGAAAATGTATGTGCAAGAAAACTGTGGACTGCCGAACTATATTATAAATTGTGTAACATAGAAACTCTTTATAACCCCATTTTCACAATTGTCGACAGACATATGTTTTCTATGCAATGAACATAATGAAAGTTTGAAGCTACATGCATAGACTTCCGTCCACATTTGAGTATATGAGAAAATTGTTGCATGCTGTTTTTTGTATTATAAAGATTTTGGAAATTCTCAATGTGTTTTAAATAAAGTTAAAAAAAAAATTATAACATTGTTATGTTAAAATTTAAAATGAATGAACCCTTTTTTGTCTTTTGCCATTTGAAGGGTTTTGTTCTAGAAGATCTCAACTACTCCACTCTTCATTATATGCACTTTAGTCAAATTCTGTGTGTTGTTACCTAAAAATTAATATTCTGTTTTCAATTGATTTACACATATTTTCACTTCTCTTCTTCTAACAAATGATGATAACTTATTTCTTCTTTATAATAATAACGTGACTAAATTACAAATATGCTTAGATGGAGTGGCGTGGGTTTATAAAATCTTTCTTCATCTTTTATTTTTTCACTGTTACATAGATGTTATGTTAAAAATCTCTTTTTAATCTTTCATCCTCTTAATTTTTAGAAATGATAACGCCTTACCAACTCTTCAAGTTTTTAATTAAATAAAAGGTTAATAACATAAAAGTCACTGCAGTTTGATCAAAATTCCGGTTTAAACATTATATTTTTTTTTGTTCCATAAAAACCACTCATACTTTCAAAAAATTCCACATTGACCATTATTCATTTTATTTTATAAATTTTAATGATTATTTTCATCGAAACATAATGTGAAAAGTTCCATATCGATATTTGAAGCAAATATTGGAATTCCATTGCAGTGAAAATGATACATAAAATTGTTTACACGTGATTTTAGTCTTCGTAAGTGCAGTTCTTCGGCCACGTTGTGAATGCATAGGGTGTCCAAATGAATCCACTAAAATTTGAATGCGGCGGGGGTAAGAAGTGTTCTGAGTTGGCGGCATACAATCTTGTCTTTTATTTGTTATAGTGGTCGCAATGTATCTTTTTGAAAATATGAGTGATTTTTACGATTTTTTTTTGAAAGTATGAGTGGTTTTTTTAGAACAAAAAAAATATAATGCTTAAACCGGATTTTGGTCAAACTACAGTGATTTTTATGTTATTAGCCCTTAAATAAATATTATAAATAAATTAAACTAAGTAACAAATTAAATTAAATTTAATTAATTAAAAAAAGAAAAACATTTTATTAATTTAGAAAATAAAAACAATGAACGGCAATAAAATTTAAAAATGATAATTAAACAAAACAAAATTAAAAAGTACAAACGTCATTCCTCAGAGTCATACAAATTGCTGTCGGAATTATTGTTCGAAATCTCTTTCTCGTCATCGTAATTATACCCCACGGATTCGTCATCTATCGAAGTGAACAACTCGTCATCTGAACTGTCGACATTTTCTATATCGTTCATGTAAACATACTCCGATAAATCAGCTCAAAGGTTGTGATGCATATCACAGTTACTTACCTCCATTATATTTGCTAGGTATTGTACCGTTTCAAAATTGATTCGTTCACGTGGTGACAAATTTTCGTTTCCACCATATCGGCATATCATTTTTCCTTCGTCTTCTAAAATCATATTATGTAATATGATGCACGTGTACATTAAACCTTGTATTTTTCCGTCGTCCCAGGAACGTGTCGGATTGCTTATTATTCCCCAACGTCTTTTGAGGACACCAAACGCTTGTTCGATATCCTTCATAGCTCCTTCTTGTATTGCCTTAAACTTCAAGTTTTTTCGTTATCCTGATGTGACCATGTTTTGACAAATACAGAATATTCTGGATAAATCTCACTGGTAAGATAATAGCACCGCTTGTATGTTATGTTATTCACTACAAAAGGCACATCATAAGCGACTCCTTGAAATATGTTTTTGAATACGAGAGATTGATCGGACACATTTATGTCGTTGTTTCAACCTGTGACTCCAAAAAAATGCATGTCAAAACCAAATAGCGGTCAAAGCCACCATTTCTAGAATTATCGTCAGTTGTTTTTTTTATCACCTCGCATGTACTGACCACGTCATGTATTTGGGCACATTTCCCACAAACAATGCATACAATCAATGCTACCAATCATTTCTGGTAACGCATGCCTGAATTCATGTGTCGTATACAACTGGTGCATGTCGTTAACAGTGGGCTTACATAAATATCGTGCACCGTAAACCAAAATGATAGCTTTAGAAAACTTGTAAATTGATTCCCATGATGTACTTTCAGACATCCGTAGGTGTGACATGCGCAGAGGTCGTCATGCGGTCAAAAATAAGAAAACCTCACTCTCACTTAGCACAGTGGAAGTCAGGGTCGATCCACAGGAGTTACGTGGTCGAGACAGGTGACAGATTACCAACTACAGTGTCACGCTACAGTCAGAGGACCTAATTCCTAGCTTTTGACTACCAATCCAAAGAGCATAAACTAAACTAAAACTATCAATCAAACCTAGTCACTTACTGAAATCAGAAGTACATCTCTAATTCAGAAGCAAACAAAGGCAAATCAATCATCAAACACAAACAAAGCATAAACTAAACCAATAACTAAAGTCCAAATGAACAGTCACTGGCTAAGTTTAAACCAAAAGCTAACCCTAGTTGGTCACTGAAATCAACAAGGGCAATCAGTCCAATCAAGGTCATTAGCATCCAAACACAAAACAAACATTCACAATCCAATAATAAGCATAAATACCGAAAAACCAACACTTAACATGAACTGAATGATTATTATTAACCAAAACAGATTCCAAGTGGTCCAAAACAGTAACAAAACATCCAAAAACAGAAACTAGAACTAAATATCAATGGTTGTCACTCCCAAATATACTAGCCTATGATTTCTAACTATTAAACTAAATGAAAAATAAAGATAAAACATAAAAAATACCAATTAATGGTTCTTGAAGCTGAATCTCGGAGTCAAAGAGCCTTGGGGGTCGATTCTACACCAGGTATTCGCTAGTTTTTTTTGACCTAAAAGCCTCTATTTATAGTTGCAAAAATCTCGAGACTGCGCCGCGCGTAGGGGTTTATCCTCGTTTTCTCGGAATTTAAATTATTTCCACCGCCTTGAACCCGCGTCGCGCCTTGATGATTCCCGCGACGCGCATATGTCTTTTCCTGATTTTGCCTTGATCTTCAAACTTCTTCTAATTTGCACGCTTTTAGTCCCCGTTTTCATTATTTCTTTCCAAACAAGTGCTGGCACGAAAAATGAGAATACCACGATGTATATGATATAATTTCACTAAGAATAGGGCTCAACAACGACTAAAATATGTGATATTACTAGGCGTTGCCAAGGTGCTCATCCCATGCGTCACCTCCTAAATTGAAAGTTAATTGACAAACTACTGATGTGCATTTCTATATTGGTGAAAACCCTTTTACACCTCTAGCATCCCACATTTGTTGGAAAAATGATACCTTGACTCCAAATCTGTAACACCCCTTTCTCAAACCATAATTTAATATAGTTTATATTACAAAACATTTTACAAAACGTGACCATGAAAAGTCACCTAATTTTTTTTATAAACTTTATTCTGAAAGGGTATTACAGACTCAATACAGAAAACCATAATTTAAACTTGCTGTATACACACTGGTCCCACTCCAGCTCCTGCTCATCTCACCTAAGTACATAGCATTTAAAAATAATACGTGAGACATAAAGTCTCGTGAGTAATATAGGTTTTAGACCCAAAACTTTTCTGCTTTAAAACTTGAAATATAAACAAGTAAACTACTAGAACTTATTTCATAATAAATCTCAAATCTCTTTTCTTTTCTATCTTCAAACTCAAAAATACTTTCTTTCTCAAAAATTACTTTCTTTTATCAAAACTGTATTCTTTCTCAAAACTACTTTCTTTTATCAAAACTGTATTCTTTCTCAAAACTGATTTCTTTCTTTAAAAACTGCTTTCCTTCTATAACTGCTTTCTTTCTCGTTTTACTAGTGACCAACTGAAACTCATGAATTAATTTAGTTTAATTCATTCTACTAGCTCAACCCGCAGGACAGAACAGATCCGCCCGCTAGGTTATGCTCATTCTGTCTCCCCTTTGTGACTTGGAACGAATTCAAGCACAAGGGTATACTAAGCTAGACAACTACTTCGCGACGGGAGGTACCATCTCAGTAGTGTCTTCTGATCTCCCGATTATGTGGGTGATCCTAGTCCGGACAACTAACTCTTACTACTTTCTTTGCTTTGCTTCTTATTTCATTACTTTCTTCATTACATCCCAAATTGGTCAAAAGGGACACAATTTCAAAATAAGCTCAAACTTTAACTCTTTGACTCATACTTTTGAAAATCATTTTAAAACTAACTTCAAAATCTTTAGCTCTCATATGGAGCTTCTTTCAAAACTTTACAAGCTATACTTCTTTAAAAACGAACTTCTTTAAAATCTCTTTTATACACTTAGCTCTTAGAGCTACTTTCAAAACTGTTTCCAAACCTTAGTATCTAAAAATATTTGGAAATCTCTTTTCTGAAAATACACTTTGCTATGTACTAGGAAAATCCTCATAAAACTCACCTTGGTTTAGATATAAACCACTATGCTTCTTATACGCCTTCTCCCTTTCCGTGCTCTCTAGTATTTGAAGCACCTCCTATACATATATCACACACACATATATATATATATATATATATATATATATATATATATATATATATATATATATATATATATATATATATATATATATATATATATATAATAAATATAGGATACAACTGACTCTACCGTTATAAGGTCTCATATGACACAACTTCAAGTCATAACAAGTATATGACTACTAGCAATCATCTTTCTATGAATTATATACTCTTCAATGTACTCGTATTCTACTACAGTACCCCCGAGGAGTCGAAAACTCAATTTAATATTTTTCCCAGACTTTTCAGACCATTAGAGACTTATGGTTTAAGTTTGGGGTGAATCGGACAAGCCTAGCTAAGATTCACACTTTTGAAGTTCCTGTCCGGAGGGCGCACTGCGCCTGGAACCTGGGCGCACTGCGCCTGGGCGCACCACGCCTGGAACCTGGGCGCACTGCGCCTGGGCGCACCACGCCTGGAACCTGGGCGTACTGCGCCTGGCGCCTGGGCAGGGTTCCAGACCAGTCTCGATTTGGCACTGTAGCATGCAGTTTTGGGGTATTAAGCTCTTATTGCTGTTCTTAATCAGTTTACTACCATTCCATGACTAAAACCCTTGCTTTACATCAGGTTTTAACCCATGGAATCACTGATTCCAATTCCAATTCTTTGAAAACCCGTTTTTTTGATATTTTCACTAAAAATCCAAGTTTTTGAAATTAATCACTTAGGAGTGTCTTAATACATCCTAAGTGATCATTTGGACTCAACAAAACCATAAAAACTGGTCTTGATCTTGTAAACCCGTGAATTAGGGTTCTTGAGCAAAAATCATCTTTTTCTTAATTTCAACAACACTTCATAGTTGAAGCGTGTTTACTTAATGTTTTAGTGTAACTAGATGATGATGAATTTCTGGAAACATTTCATGAAGTTCATAATCCATATTTCCAGATTTCAACCCGAGAAGATGATGAATAGTAGGTGTTCTTACCTCAAATGCTTGAAAACTTCAATTCCAACTTCTATTTCTTGTAAAATCTTCCAGAACTCTTTCTCCCCTCTTGTTCTCTCTAGCTCTCTCTCGATTCTTCCACTGATTTCTGGAGAATGAGAGCTAAATATCTTATATACATATATATTTAGTTTTTATAAAATAGTTACACTTTAGCCCTTAGCCTTCCACTTTCTTTACAAAAATGGTCCTAAGGCCCAAAATCTTTCAAACATAGTTCTAATAATTACTAACTTAGCTTCTTACTGAAATTTCTTAACAAAATGGTCATTTTCATGTCAAATGACCGATTTGCCCTTTTTGGCCAAGTATCACTATTCACGCGGTAAAACTTCAATTTTTACATAGACTTTTATTTTTTATAACATTATTCCACAAATCACATATTATTTTACATAATGGTCTTATAATCTGTCAAAATACCATTTTACCCTTTACACTTTTTCGCGGGTTCTTACAGTCACTCCTCCTTAAGCGGATTCCGTCCTCGGAATCTTTTCGTAGTCTGTGAAATCTGGATATCTTCTCTTCATCTCTTCAAATGTCTCCCAAGTTAGGTTTGACCCTAACGGATGCTTCCACTTGACTAGTACTAAGTCAATCTCCTTGTTCCTCAACTTCTTAGTCTGCATTTCTAGAATCTTTTCAGATTTTTCAACTAGTCTGCTAGGAGTCTCTACCCTCATGTCTGAATACGGTATCACTAACTCCTCTTTTCCAAAGTACTTCTTCAGGTAGTAACTTCAGCTTGAACGCTTGTAACTCAACTCTCTTCAGGATTTTAAAAGGTCCAATATATTTTGGACTCAGCTTTCCTCTCTTACCAAATTTGACTACACCCTTCCATGGCGACACTTTTATCATCACTAAATTATTTTCTTGTTACTCATACAGTCTTTTCTTTAGATCTAAGTAACTCTTCTGTCGGTCTTGTGCTGCTTTCATGTTAGCCTGAATCACTCCAATCTTCTCATTGGTCATTCTAACAATTTCTGGTCCTGTCAACTTAGTCTCACCCGCCTCCAACCAGCATAAAGGAGTTCTACACTTTCTACCATACAATGCCTCAAAGGGTGGCATTTTAATGCTATAATGGTAGCTATTGTTATATGCAAACTCCACTAAGGGCAGGTGTTCATCCCAACTGCCTCCAAAATCCATCATGCATGATCGTAGCATGTCTTCTACTGTCTGTATTCGTTCGTTCGCTCTGACCATCCATTTGTGGATGATATGCTGTGCTTAGCTGCATTCTCGTCCCCATTTTCTCTTGTAAAGCTCTCCAAAAGTTATAGGTAAATCTGGGGTCTCTATCTGACACGATGGACAACGGTGCACCATATATTCTTAACACTTCATCTGTATACAACTGGGCTAACTTCTCTAATGGAGTATTTTCTTTTATGGCTAGAAACAGTGCACTCTTGATCAACCGGTCCACTATGACCCATATACTATCTCATCCTCTTCTCGTTCTCGGTAACCTGACAATAAAGTCCATGGTTACATCTTCCCACTTTCCGGCTGGAATGTGCAATGACTGAGCATCTCCATGCGGGACCTGATGTTCCGCCTTGACTTGTGTACAAATGACACACTTGAAGACGTACTTTTCTCAAGTTTAAACTTAAACTTATATGACTCTTCTAAAATCAACTTTCTCAAATCTCCTGCTTTCGGCACCCAAATGCGGGTTCTAGAAATCTTTAACTCTTGTCTGCTTGTCTCAAAGTGCATGTCTTTTCCTAGTTTCTCATCTTTCAAGTCTATGCTTTTCTCAACTGTATGTTGAGCTGCTTTATTCTGTTCTATAATACTGGACACTAGTTCTATACGCATCGATCTTTTCTTGATTCTTTTCTCTGGAACTTTTCTACTCAAAGCATCTGTTGCTACACTTGCTTGCCTGAATGGTATACAATCTCGCAAACATAATCACTGATCAACTCTAACTATCTTTTCTGTCTTATGTTCAACTTTATTTGAGTGAACACATACTGCAAACTCTTGTGATCAGTGAATAGCTTGTGTTTTGTTCCATACAGGTAATGCCTTCAAATTTTCAAGGCAAATACAATCACTGCTAGCTCTATATCTTAGGTAATATACTTTGTTTCTAGGGCTTTCAACTATCTGGGAACATATGCTATACTCTTACTCCTCTGCATCTACACACAGCTAAGCCCTCTATGTGAGGCATTGCTGTATACTTCAAAATCTTTTGTCCCATCTGGTAATATAAGGACAGACGCATTACTCGACTTCTCTTTTAATGTAATAAAAGCTTTTACTTATTTTTCTTACTTGAGTAAATTTCATATTTTAAATTTACTTTCCCTCTCTTATTCTAGAAGCTCTATCACTTTATACTTTATTATAGAAAATTGACTTTCCAACAGTCAATCTACATTTCTAATTACTTCTTTATTGTCATTAGACTTAAATCTCTTATTACCTTTATACAATTCCTTTAGAAGTTTTACAACTTCTTATATCTATATATACTAGAAGAATTGACTCTTCAAAAGTCAATCGTTGTTCTTGCTTCCTTTGTCTTATCTTTCATCTTTAATTCTCAAGAAATTTTCTATCTTTTTTTTTATAAGCAAAAGCTTTTGTATCCAAGGTGTTGCTACAATTTCTACTAAACTTTTCTTTGTCTTTACTACTAGTTTTCATACATTCTCATAAGGTTATTACCTTTATCATCTTGTTACTTGCATGTATTACTTTTATAAATACATGTCTTGTATCACTATTCATTTATATTATTTTTATCTTTCGACATATTAACGATCTAAATACCTCTTTCATTTTTTTTATAATTTAGGAGATTTCAATCTCTATTACTCATTATACTTTCTACTATAATCATGTCCTTTTCATTTCTCAACTTTCTTATTGTACTCTTATGAGTACTCTTCTGATCTTCTTAGGTACCCCATGTACCATTCTCATCTTATTACTTATGTTTTAGTATTTTTTTTAATTCTTATTTCTCACACTAATGCT
This sequence comes from Cichorium intybus, assembly GCA_023525715.1. NCBI lineage: Eukaryota > Viridiplantae > Streptophyta > Magnoliopsida > Asterales > Asteraceae > Cichorium > Cichorium intybus. The sequence continues at coordinate 46,347,225 of CM042013.1, forward strand.
TAGTTTAGCATTCTATCTCTTGCTTTACTTGCTATGGCTAATGCCCAAAAAATAACTTTTACTTCTCTTTTTATTCTGACTGCATTATAACCATATTTCAATAAGGATTGGCATTTCTGACTCAACAATTTCTTGTTTTATCTCATTATACTTATTAAGTGTACACTACTTTCATAGTCATATAGATTACCACCATTTTTCATAAACATTTAGTCTCTATGTCTTATATACTTTACTCATAAACTTTTTTTTTTTTTAGGTTTGATACCCAAAATTCTTTTATTGTACTTTTCACCATTTCTCTCTATGTGTTATAAGGCTATATGCCCAACACATTACATTGTTTTTTTTAAGCTTCATTTCTTTACTCTCTTTATGTATATATATATATATATATATATATATATATATATATATATATATATATATATATATATATATATATATATATATATATATATATATATATATATATATATATATATCTTAAAGCGATATACGCTATACACTTTCTTATGTTCCATAATTACTAATCATGTACCGACCATTTCTCCAATCTTCGGTTACTTTTACCCGTTACTTCCGCTTAGAGGTAGTAACTTCCTGTCTCTTTATTGTAGTTCTTATTTCATATTTGACTCTTTGTCTAAGACTTATCTAGATATTCACTTTTACTCTTTATCTCATATTATTTATGACTCTCAGTCATTTTTTCTCACATTCTTTCTGTTATCCTTTTATCATTCACAGTTCTTCTTATTTATACTTTATATAGTCACTAAATCTGATTTCAAATGACCATTTCTTTGATAACTGTCTTTATATTCTTCTCATTATCATCATTGTCTGTCTTATCTTTAACTTTTCGCCCAACACTTGATTAGGCATTTAATCTCTATTTCTCAACTCATTCTCTTGCATTATAACAATGCAACTTGCTCATAGTCTTTAACGATTTTTTTAGGTAAGTTACTTTGTTATATTACTCATTATAGTACTATACTTACGACTTATTTATTTGTTCCAATCTTTAGATATCTTTCCTTGTCATACTTCTTTCAAGTTTGGAAGTCACGACTTCCCATTTCCTACACTTTCATTTATGTCCTTGATTCCTTATCTAATACTTGATTAAGTATTTTGCTTTCGTTTTATATTAACATATTTAATCACAACTTTTATATACATACTTTAATCTCTTGGTTGTCCATGAACAACACATCTTACTACTTCTCAATATTTATTCTATACTCTTTTATACATCTTTTGGGTTTGTCTACAATTGCAAACCCAGCTCATTTCCTTTTTACTCTTTCTACTTAAATGTTTTCATTCTTCTTTCTTATATGAATTTCATTCATATATCTGTATTCACTTTCTTTTCCAATCTTTCTTTCTTTAGTCATTGTAGTGACATTACTCTTATTTTTATTCCATAATCATAATTCGTTTCCGTTAAACAACAGAAATTTTTAGTTATACTATTTCTTTTATAATTGTACTATATACTCCATTACTTCTATTAACACTTTCAATACATTATACGGTGGTTATCTTAACCACAAAATTAAACTTTTCTCCTTCATTACTTTGGCATTCTTGTCATCTTATTTTCAGTGCTTTTTTATGTTTTATTACTTTATACTGATTCATATAGGGTATGGGGTTTTTCCCCTATAAATCTCATATTTGCTACTTCATCATTAACACTTTTTCTTTTATACTTTAGTATTTCCCGTCATACTTGATTGTCTTACATAGGTATACCGAACCTATACTCCTCAAACCTTCTATACTTATCTCTTACAGCTTTACATAGTTCCTGTGTGGTTCCACCAGACTCAAATGTATATCCTGTGATTAGAATAGTACGGGCCCATATTATTATAACCACCTATATACATTTGCTTCCAGTTTACCACCAGGACTTCACGTTCCACTGTAATGAATTTACTTCTATCTCTACTTACTTTCTACATCATACCCAAGTATGTACTCTACTTAGCTCTCACATAGTTTAAGTCTAGGTTCAAGTACTGACACCTAGTTCGCTTAAACTATGGCTCTGATACCAAAACTGTAACACCCCTTTCTCAAACCATAATTTAATATAGTTTATATTACAAAACAATTTACAAAACGTGACCATGAAAAGTCACCTAATTTTTTTATAAACTTTATTCTGAAAGGGTATTACAGACTCAATACAGAAAACCATAATTTAAACTTACTGTATATACACTGGTCCCACTCCAGCTCCTGCTCATCTCACCTAAGTACATAGCATTTAAAAATAATACGTGAGACATAAAGTCTCGTGAGTAATATGGGTTTTAGACCCAAAACTTTTATGCTTTAAAACTTGAAATATAAACAAGTAAACTACTAGAACTTATTTCATAATAAATCTCAAATCTCTTTTCTTTTCTATCTTCAAACTCAAAAATACTTTCTTTCTCAAAAATTACTTTCTTTTATCAAAACTGTATTCTTTCTCAAAACTACTTTCTTTTATCAAAACTGTGTTCTTTCTCAAAACTGATTTCTTTCTTTAAAAACTGTTTTCCTTCTATAACTGCTTTCTTTCTCGTTTTTCTAGTGACCAACTGAAACTCATGAATTAATTTAGTTTAATTCATTCTACTAGCTCACCCCGCGGGACAGAACAGATCTGCCTGCTAGGTTATGCTCATTCTGTCTCCCCTTTGTGACTTGGAACAGATTCATGCACAAGGGTATACTAAGCTAGACAACTACTTCGCGACGGGAGGTACCATCCCAGTAGTGTCTTCTGATCTCCCGATTATGTGGGTGATCCTAGTCCGGACAACTAACTTTTACTACTTTCTTTGCTTTGCTTCTTATTTCATTACTTTCTTCATTACATCCCAAATTGGTCAAAAGGGACACAATTTCAAAATAAGCTCAAACTATAACTCTTTGACTCATACTTTTGAAAATCGTTTTAAAACTAACTTCAAAATCTTTAGCTCTCATATGGAGCTTCTTTCAAAACTTTACAAGCTATACTTCTTTAAAAACTGAACTTCTTTAAAATCTCTTTTATACACTTAGCTCTTAGAGCTACTTTCAAAACTGTTTCCAAACCTTAGTATCTAAAAATATTTGGAAATCTCTTTTCTGAAAATACACTTTGCTATGTACTTGGAAAATCCTCATAAAACTCACCTTGGTTTAGATATAAACCAATATGCTTCTTATACGCCTTCTCCCTTTCCGTGCTCTCTAGTATTTGAAGCACCTCCTATACATATATCACATATATATATATATATATATATATATATATATATATATATATATATATATATATATATATATATATATATATATATATATATATATATATATATATATATATATATATATATATATAAAATAAATATAGGTTACAACTGACTCTACCGTTATAAGGTCTCATATGACACAACTTCAAGTCATAACAAGTATATGACTACTAGCAATCATCTTTCTATGAATTATATACTCTTTAATGTACTCGTATTCTATTACAGTACCCCCGAGGGGTCGAAAACTCAATTTAATATTTTTCCCAGACTTTTCAGACCATTAGAGACTTATGGTTTAAGTTTGGGGTGAATCGGACAAGCCTAGCTAAGATTCACACTTTTGAAGTTCCTGTCCGGAGGGCGCACCGCGCCTGGGCGCACCACGCCTGGAACCTGGGCGCACTGCGCCTGGCGCCTGGGCAGGGTTCCAGACCAGTCGCGATTTGGCACTGTAGCATGCAGTTTTGGGGTATTAAGCTCTTATTGTTGTTCTTAATCATTTTACTACCATTCCATGTCTAAAACCCTTGCTTTACATCAGGTTTTAACCCATGGAATCACTGATTCCAATTCCAATTCTAAGAAAACTCGTTTTTTTGATATTTTCACTAAAAATCCAAGTTTTTGAAATTAATCACTTAGGAGTGTCTTAATACATCCTAAGTGATCATTTGGACTCAACAAAACCATAAAAACTGGTCTTGATCTTGTAAACCCGTGAATTAGGGTTCTTGAGCAAAAATCATCTTTTTCTTAATTTCAACAACACTTCATAGTTGAAGCGTGTTTACTTAATGTTTTAGTGTAACTAGATGATGATGAATTTCTGGAAACATTTCATGAAGTTCATAATCCATATTTCCAGATTTCAACCCGAGAAGATGATGAATAGTAGGTGTTCTTACCTCAAATGCTTGAAAACTTCAATTCCAACTTCTATTTCTTGTAAAATCTTCCAGAACTCTTTCTCCCCTCTTGTTCTCTCTATCTCTCTCTCGATTCTTCCACTGATTTCTGGAGAATGAGAGCTAAATATCTTATATACATATATATTTAGTTTTTATAAAATAGTTACACTTTAGCCCTTAGCCTTCCACTTTCTTTACAAAAATGGTCCTAAGGCCCAAAATCTGTCAAACATAGTTCTAATAATTACTAACTTAGCTTCTTACTGAAATTTCTTAACAAAATGGTCATTTTCATGTCAAATGACCGATTTGCCCTTTTTGGCCAAGTATCACTATTCACGCGGTAAAACTTCAATTTTTACATAGACTTTTATTTTTTATAACATTATTCCACAAATCACATATTATTTTACATAATGGTCTTATAATCTGTCAAAAGACCATTTTACCCTTTACACTTTTTCGCGGGTTCTTACAAAATCGGTAACTGAATATAAGCACAAATTGTTTGCTCATTTGGAACTTTCATTAGAACTTTACTGCATAGACGACATCATCCTTGAACTTTCGACTTCGTTTTCTAAGTACGTGATTGCTCCTTGCATCATTTGAGCAACAAAATTCATATCCTACATCCACTCTGTGTCCACGGATGAACTCGATGAGGATAACCATGAAGATTGCAAAGACATTGTGAATTTAAAATTTTTGAGTATTATGTAGAATAGAATAAACCAGGATGGCTTTTTCAGGCCCAATTCCATATTGGATGTGAGTTAATGTGTAAAATGAAATGCATATATATTGGTATAAACTTGAAAAATAATTTTTTTAAACGACCGTTAAGTAGCCGTTGGCTAGTTTGAAGTGTGCAACTCGTGCATGGATAGAATCTCGCACCAACTAGAAGCCTGCAGTAATCTCACCAAGTGGGGCAGTGTACCCCCACGAGTATATTAGCCCATATAGGAGCCCGTGACATGCAGTGTACTCGCACCACTTGGTCTTCTTGTGGTTTACGGTGGTTTGTAGTCTAAGTTTTAAAAGCCTTTATGGTTTTCTTTTTTACACAATTAATCTTTAACTCGTTTGATCTAAAATTTTTCTATTAATTTTTCATATATGATAATATTGTCTTTGAACTAAATCAATAAACCAAATAAGTATAAACTCACAACAAACAAACCCTAAAATATATTGTTGATTCGCCAATTTCAGTTCCCACATCCCACTACGCTCCAACCACTTTGCACCACATTACAACACTTTATTCTTCATTTAAATATCGAGGTGGAGTATGGGAGTATGAATACCAACGACAAAGCATTCTTCACCATCCATTACAACCTCACCATATGCGTCTTCCTTCCCCGCTACCCATAACACCATTATCATCTAAATTTGATGTCAACACCACTAGCCACCCACGTCCCTTTCTCCATCAAGCATCTCTTGCATCCCCTTCCATCTCCTTCTCCTCCCCAACTCTATTTCATTAAAAAAAAAATTTTCTAGTTTCTGATATAAACAAATTTTTACCATCAAATCCCCAATCAAAGGCTATTTTTATTGCCTAATGCATCAATTTTTCTATTATTTTGTTAGTTTCTTCCCAGAGCTACCGCAAACCCCAGTAATCAAATGTTTATGAAAAGAGCAAAAACTTATTATAAGTTATTCACACAAAAAATTAAATTAGATGATCCCAGAAATAACATCTAGTGTGTATGCTACTATTAAATGCTTAAAATAGTGATGAAAATCTTATTAGAAGAGTTGCGAAAATAGAAGAAAAACAAGGACGAAAAAAGTTGAACAAAAAGAGGACTTTTTCTTGATAAATGACGGACAATATACAACGATAAAAGAATGATACAAAACTTATGTTTCTACAATATTTTTATGCATAAAATAGCCTAAAAACTAGTATTTTTAGTAGTAAAAATATCATACAATACATACATCATATACCTTTTAATCATGAAAGGGTATAAGTCGTTACTAATTTCTTATTTTTTGATCTTCTTGCAGACCCTAAGAATAATTTTTTGGTTGTGCGAACCAAAGGGAATGTTTCAGAAAAAACTAAAACTGAGTTGGAAAGGAGGGTATATGCTGTCATAGGAGTTATTAGATGTGTGGTTTAATCATCATATTCTCACCTTTAAATTAGACCAAGCTCGATATCTATTATGTTGAGCATATTTCGCATTTCACCATGAAGTATGTGTGTCAAATCATTTGTAAATATGTCCGCTCGTTGATCCTTTGAGTTGACGTATTCCAATTTGCCTATGTTCAACACACTTCCATATGAAGTGATAATGAATGAATGTGTTTGCTTTGACCATGAAACACAAGATTCATCATCAAGGAAATTGTCAATTTATTATCGACAAATAATACACTAAGCATGATATGATGTCCTTTTAGTTCAATCAAGAGGTTCTCAATCCAAATGGCTTGGCATGTCACCATCGTGGCTACTATGAACTCAGCTTCACACATGGACAAAACAACTGTATTTTGATTTTGAGATTTCCATGTTACCGTATTTTTTCCAAGAAAATCATCCCACTCGTACTCTTGCTACCAATAGTATCACCTCCAAGATCACTATTGGTAACCTAACTAAGTATTATATTTCACTACCATTTCCATAGTTAAGTCCATAATATGTGCTTTATCACTTGGAAATGCAAAGTTGTTGGTTTCTCCATGAATCGACTTGTAATTCTAATAGAAAATGACAAGTCCAGTTGAGCATGAGTAAAGTATCTCAAATAACCCATCAATCACATATATTTGGTTGATTCAACTTTTTCACCATCTTTATCCTTATTGACATTCAAGTTGGTTCCACCGGTGATGTAGTCGACTTGCAATATTGCAACTCAAATTTTGCCGAATTTTTCTTTGCATAAGCTGTTTTCTCAAAGCTATTCCCTATTTTTTTGTGCCACTTTGATTCCAAGATAGTAAAAAGGTAGTCCCAAGTCACTCATTTCGAATTCTTTCTTCATTAGTTACTTGACTTCGAAAATGTGTTTGATGTTCGACTCGGTAATGATCAAGTCATCAACATAGATATCAACAATAATAATTTTAGCTATTGAGTTTCTTTTGTAAACCGATAGTGTTTTGAACGTTTTGGAAAATGAGCCCTTTCGACCTTTTATCCAAACAAATATTTCAAGCTCAACGAGCTTGCCGTAGACCATAAAGATCTTAACACCATGTGAGTTTGTTTTTTTACATAAACTTCAGATTGGGTGAAATATACCTCCTTTTTGAGATCGCTATTGATTAAAGATGATTTGACATTAAGATGGTAAACAACCCACCCGTGGTAAGCTGTTAAGGAAAGAATAAGCCTTACCTATCAACTCATGCTAGCATTACAATAAAATCATCAAATTTAACTCCTTGTTTTTGTATGAAAACTTTCTACATGAGTCAAGATTTATGATTCATTTTTTCCCAATTCGTCCTTATTCACTTTAAAGACCATTTCAAACTGACTACTTTGTGACCGGGTGGCAAATCCCTTAGTTTCCATGTCTTGTTCTTCTCTATTGCATCTAACTATATTTGTGTAGCCTCCCACCATGCTTTATTGGTTACCACATTTTTAAACTTCAATGGTTGATCGACTATACTCATAATTAATTCTTTAGGTTCAAGAGATACACTATCCATATTGGCATAAATATTGACTAGCAAACAAAACCCATTAGGACTATCCTCGGTTGATAGGATCTTTGTGAGGGTTAAAGAGTAAGATTCAAGAGTTTTGGTTTCGTTTCATGTTGGAAATTTTTGACATACGGTTTTCCTATTTAAACAACTTCAATTCCAGGGACTTCTAGTTCCTCGGGATTGTTTTTGGGCTATTTCAAGTTCTATTCCAAGTTTGATTCGATTATAGTAAAGGTTTTAGGAGTTGATCTCTCTTCTTCCTTGTTCCTGTACCAGTTCCACGATTCTTTTTCATCAAAAACAACATCATTACTAACCCGCAACGTTTTGTATTACATATAAATAAACGACTGCCTTTTGTTCCATCTTCGACACCAAAATACATATTCTTTCTTCAATCATCAAGCTTCTTTAAGTGACCACCTGTAAGTTTAGAAAAAATAACACATCAAAAAAAGTTAGATGTTCAAGGCTTGTATTTTTTTTTGCCAAACCATGTTTCACAAAGGATGATTTCAGGAAGTACGTTGATTGGTAGTCGATTGAGAAGATAAACCGCATGTCTAACGACTTTACCTCAAAAATACATTGGGATATTTCTTCTTTTTAAGAAGATTCATTGCCATGTCTGTTAAGGTTCAATTTTGCCTCTCTACTATTCCATTTGGTTGAGGTGAATACGGTGTAGTGATATGCCTTTAATACCAATAACCTCCTTTATTAGCGAAAAACATAAAAACTAATTCAAAATTGTTCTGAATGGACCAAATATATAAAATGTATGTTAACTTCTAGATATTATTTTTGTACAATTTATTAGTGTCTAACATTTTTTTGAATACAAATATTATATGATATATTTTAGTGGTTTTATGTTATTAAAAGTAGTAGAATTTTTATTTTTATACGATTTGTTATTCGTTATGTATAGAAATCAACATATGTTTGATGTATTTGTTGTATGTTACACACACATACATACATACATACATACATACATACATACATACATACATACATACATACATACATACATACATACATACATACATACATATATATATATATATATATATATATATATATATATATATATATATATATATATATATATATATCTATATATATATATATATATATATATATAATAGATTAACGATAGTGTTGTATTGCTACTAACATGACTTTTTCAAGTAGAAACATTAATATTATAAATTGTTAAGAGTTCAAAACTTTTAAACCTATTTAAGGTAGTTCATTAGCAACACTTGTGCATTTATGACTCGCTATCGCAACACGAGGTATTGGTTATTCGGTTATCGATGATGACGTGCGTCAACTAAAAGGAAGAAAGATTTAACCATGCTCAGGCACAACTCATAAATGTTCTTAAGCGTGCTTATGGTGTTTTGAATGTGAGATTCTCAATCCTAAAGCAAATGGCTCCTTATCATTTTCCAGTACAAAGAGACGTGATCATTGCTTGTTTTACAATCCATAATTTCATAAGGAAATTCGATATTTACAATGAATTAATTATAGACTTCGAAGAGCACATTATGATTAATTATGAAACACAAGGGAGGAGATTGATGACCAAAACATACAAACAACATAGTCATTCAAATGTGTAATCAAACAACATGTTTCATTCAGACATAGATTCATTTAGAACTTCTGAATCATTCAGGCCTCTGAATGAGTACTGTCAAAGAACCCTTTAGACGAAACAATTATATAATACCAATGGATATTATCCAAACATGTGAGAATTTTTAGGGTAAACGATCATTTAACAACTTAAATGAATAATTATTGTATGTAAATAAGTCTTAAATAATCAATACTATATATTTTATGTAGTATAATTTTTTATTTATCAAGTCACAAACAAATATCATTATAAATTTTTCTAGAATGACATACATTATGCCAAAGTTCATTAGACGTAACTTGCATACACGACCACTTAAGCTGAGGGACACATTAACAACATGTCTGCCCTGACATTGCGGAGGCTAAGTGCGAAAATAAATTGAGAGCCTGTAAAAAAAATTATTATGAAATGTTATTAAGTAAATCCTATTCCGCTAAATTCAAAACTTAAAGCTGATAATATTACGCACGAGAGCATAAAATAACTATTATCACAAATTTATAGTACGTGAGTACTGTATAAGAGTCTTCACCCTTTAATAATAAACTGAATTTGTTACAAGCAACTTTTCAAAATAAGATAAACAACCAATGTATTATTTGGGGATGAGTTCTTCTTAAACAACTTAGCAGCTGTAGAATAATATCTGAATGATTTAGATCTAAATGATTTAGATGTCTGAATAATTAAGAGACTCTGAATAAAAGAATTTTTTAGGTTAAAGGGTATACATGAAAGTATTTGAAAAAAAAAAAGAATAGTTCAAATATATTTTTCCAGTTAATGGTTCATATGTGCATTTAGAGGCTTTTACCGATTTAGGGGTCAAATTTTTATGAAACAAACTCTTTGAATGATTCTGAGCATCTTAACTATTCGTATCGAGGGCCTATCAAACACCCCATTAAAACGGAAACAAAATACTTTATCTAGATCCTTACAGTACACAAGCCAATTTCTAATATGCTTCTCTTCGTTTGGTAAGTAATTACTATATATGTCTAGACAAAAATATATGTTCTATCATCTTTACAACATTTACATATTAACATATCGACCAATTGCATTCGTAAATCTCCCCATTTAGCATCAACAGTGTTCCACATTCTAGAATCATAGATGTTAATTGGAATATATTCTTTATCATCACCGTTGTCATTCAAGTTAGCTTTGTTTTCATCTACACAATACAACTTTTTGGCCCTCGCAATTCAACTTCTTCTACTCTAGGTTCTTTGGCAACTTCATTCATTTTCGATGTAACCAGTTCTCCATGTTCCTCCTCATTAAAGTAGTTCTCAATGTTCATCCTCATTAAAGTGACCATCATCAAAATTTATAGTATTATCTATTAATATTTCTCCGCTTGAACTGATTCTTCATTATGATAACATTCTGACCCCTAATTTTCTTTTATAATTTTTAGTAATATTATATTAAAAAAAGTTTTCAATTGGAGGCGCCATGCGACGGCACCACCTGCATACCTCCAGCGCCGCCACTGATTAACAACACATTGATACATTTGAACTATAAGCCATTTGCCAAATGCTATATGTATCTTTTTAAAGAACGAAGCTAGAAAGCATTTTTGAAACCATTATTTACGATATTTCTACATATCAGTACAATAAAATCTCACTGAAAATTTAATTCATCTTATGGTGAACTCGTTACCAGTTAGTGTTATCGAGCGTTTCTTGTAATCTACGTTGTTGCCTTGTTGGTGGTTTTTGGTAATGTCCTTTGTCTTCTATATTTATTATGAGAGGTTGAATGCTACGTGCAACTAAAATGCCAAAACGTTTTTACTTTTACCAAAATATAGACATGTGAGCTTTTTATTCACATTTCACCAGTTAAGTATTCATCAAGTTGAAAGTAAAAAAAAAAACGTAGACATGAATTTGTAATAAATTAATTGGATAAAATAAAAAGTATTTGTAATAAAGTTTAAATTTTTTACGTAAATTATGGCAAAATTACATAAAACACGACTCGGGAAACGTGGTTCTTTTACATAAGGTATGCCGAAAAAGTGGTTGCATAATCCACAGCTTTTAATAAAGGGAAGTTTGTCGTGTTTTTAAGAATACATATTTTTCGAATGTTCAATAGAAAAGAGAAATCTATATAAACTTTCTACGGTTCTTGGAATTTGATAATATTTTTTTTAGAACAGCAGCCAATATATATAACTCCAAACACGCAGCTAGCAAGAAGCTAGACAAAAGTACATCGAAACAATTACATAAAAGAAATAGCTAAGTTGGGATCTAAAAGCCAAGCATCCCATCTAAGACACAACTTTTTGCAACGACTCCTAATCCACAAGAACGAGTAAGAAACAACATTATCCCAGCACATGCACTTCTTAGGCTTTTCAGAAGAAAAAACAGAAGCATTCCTGAAATTCCACACACACCACCAAACTGTCATAAAAACCACTTGAAGACAATTTTTCCTATGTTTCAGCATGCAAAGATTGTCAAACCAAAAGGACCAATCTGCGTGATTCGCAACCAAAGGAATATTTATCCCCCACCACTTAGCAACACCCGTAACAAGATCTTTCACAAAAGAACATTAAACATGATTTGTCAATAATAGTAACTAGGGATAGGGATGTAAATGAGTCGAGCCGAGCTCGAACTCGAACTCGATTAGACTCGGGCTCGGTTCGTTTAAATTTACGAGGCTCGAGCTTAAACTCGCTCGTTTAAGATTTACATGGTTCGAGCTCGAGCTAGTTTAGGCTCGTTAGGTTCGTTTAATATTTATTAATAAATAAATTAATATTTATTGATAAATTAATATATAAAATAAAAAATAAAAATTTATTATATAAAAATATATAGGTTTGTTTAGGCTCGTGAGCCTAAATCGAACTTGATAGTAAGGCTCGGGCTCGGGCTCGGGCTCGAGCTCGAGCTCGTATAATAAACGAGCCTAAAAACATGGCTCGAGCTCGGCTCGAGCTCGTTTAACTCGAGCTTGAGTCGATTTTTTAATGAGTCAGTCTCAAGTAGCTCGACTCATTTACACCCCTAATAGTAACAGAGTCATCAATGATAATATATAATTTGTAAAAAGATGAAATGATGTAGCATTCACATAACTCATTTTTTTATATTTGTTTTTTTTTTCTAAAATACAACAGTGTTATGTAAATTTAAAAAAATACATAATTTTACATAATAACATCTAATACTTAGTTAAATACTTATTATGCATAATGTTTATTTCGGAATTTTATTAAATATTTCTTTATACAGTAAGTTCATAGTCAACCTTATATTTAAAAGTTCAATATAAAAGTAAATTAACTTTGATATTTGAAAACCAAAAATAAAAATAGTGGTAAACGTAACAAGGAGTAGTTTAGGAGTAGAAGTAGGATAGATTTGCTGTTCTAAAAAAATAATAATAATAAAATTAATTATAGAAACATCGTCCACCTTTCTTTATGTAGATTCCTCCTGTAGAAAGCAATCACCTTCCACCTACTCACCATACAACTTTACTCACAACACTAGTTTGTTTGCCTTTTCCTATTGGATACATTCGGACCATCAGTTTATTACAAAATAAATATTTGTATAAAAAATTAATTTATAAAATATACGTATAATACTTTTTATATGATTTGGACATTTGTTGAGTACTTTGACCAATAACCAGTATATATAGTCTTTAAAAAGCTTCTAGAAGGGTATTGTTATCAGAATTTAGTAATTAAACCAACCTTTATGATATACACTATAAAGTTTCGTTTGTTGACTACAAATGATGTGTGAAAGAATATGAACCATACATTCATACATTCATGTAGTATGATAAAATATTGATGGGTTATTATTTCATGCAGAAAATCGATTATAATAAAATACAAAGAATAAAAAGTAAACTAAATCATATTAAAGAAAAGGTTAGGTGAATACCAATTCAATAGTCATTCTGGGTAGGCCCATTGAACAAATTATGAGTCCATGATCGATTCTAGAAGGATTTTTTCTTCTTCTAAGTTCCAATCAATAAAAACTAGGTTTGACCCGTGCTCCGCACGGGTTGGGTTTGGATCGTCGGTTGTTTTGTTTTGTTTAAAGTGTACTTTTCGGATTTTTTGGATTGTATGAATATGAACAAATGACCATTTTACCCTTTTGTTTAAAAAAATACCTTACATTATGTTTACATTTCTCGGCATCTTCCCACGCGACAGCACGTTTCTCAAACTCAACCCTTAACGCCTCCTCCGCCAAAATGTCTATTTCGTCCTCCGCCACCTTCTCCATATCCTCTTTACTCGCCCAAGCCGCAATGTTCATCTTTCCAAGTTGCACCTCTAGCTATAAAATCTCCTTCCGCGTTCTAACTTTGACTTCTTGCTCGGTTAACTCTTTCGGATTCCTTGACTCATCAATTCCAACAGGTGTGGTATTTGGCACTCCTCTTCGAGGTGTACATGGAATTGAGGAATTTGGACTACGAAGTGGTGTTGTGGCCCCCACAGGTGTGGAAGTCATTGAAGGGTCTTGACTTGGAATTGATGTCATTTCAGTTCCCATATTGATCTGATCGTTGTCTCAGAATCATCTTCAGACCCACTTGAACAATTCTCAATTCGGGTTTCCGTCTGTTGCAGAAAAAGATTACGGATTTTATCAAAAACCCAAGAAAATAGATTATAGAGGTATTTGCATAATTTACCGTAGCTGGTGGAGTGGTTTTTTTGAGATTCTTCTGGTGGGCATTAAGAGATAAATGGAACTTCAATAGCTTTACCGCATGAGAGTTCAGAAGATGGGAGATTTTCTTTAGGTTTGACCTCCTTTTGACTTTTGACATGTCTGACCGTTGACATTTTGACTTTTGAGATTAAAGAAGGTTGTTTTCTCTTTTTACACTTCTTTAGAGATAAATTTGATGACTCATCGATGTATCTTTTTGTGGGCTTTCGTGATCTTTTATGTGTGATTCCATCAACACCATGTTCTTGAGCAGAATTTGTAGGTAAATCTTGATGAGAAGGGGTCAATTCCATCCGGTTTGGAAATGGAGTGGCAGATTCCGTTCGTCATCTTCTTGGTCTATGAATGATTTTGAGTAATCTTCAAAGTTATCTACGGTTTTGGACTTGGTTCTAAAAATGTTGCCAAGGAAGTAACTCTGGCATTCGGATTCCGGAATGGAATCCGTTAATGAATTTTGTATTCCAAAATTGCCCTTGTTGCAGAACATTGGAAACGGACTTCCCAAGCTAGAATTACCAACATGCAAACCTTCATTGGGAATATAGTCTATCGAAGCACCATGGTCAACGTACCCGATATCTATTGCCAAACATGTAAACATTCGGTAGTCATTTGAATTTAATTAAAAAAAAGAATTATATGAAAAAGTTAAAAGTACCTATGAGATAATTATCACAATGAGAGATTCCGTTTGTTGTTAGGAGATTTACTACTCCAACTTCATGTGGTAAAACATCAAGTGCCTACAAATATGCTATTTCATAAAAAAATACAACAAATATGCCAAAAAAAAATTAAGAGTTTACTTGAGATGGAGAATAAGACATACATTAAGCTTTGTTGTATCTACACCTTCCATGTTTTTTTTTTAAACCGGGACACCTTTATTAATAAATTTCATCAAAATCAAGAAAGTTAGTCAAAAGTCTAAAATACCCTTCAATTAAATGAATACAAAATTGTTGACAAAAACACTACTTACTGAAACTTGGTCAGATCGCGTTTCCACAAGTAGACAGTCAATTGTACTTCACGATTGTCTGGCTAATTGTGCATTAGAAACCCACATTTCTCACAGAATTGAGGTAAATTAGCATATAAAAACATATACCCCGGTTCACAATATCAAATTTTACTAACTGATGTGTCAAATTAATACAAAGTGTGAAAAAGAAGTCGGTTACCAAAACACAAAAAAATTAAGTTCTATGAGTACTAAAAGTGACACCAAGTCACCAACAACTTCAATAATCGATTGCCAGACTATATATATATATATATATATATATATATATATATATATATATATATATATATATATATATATATATATATATATATATATATATATATATATATATATATATATCCCAGACCACCTTAACAGTTCAAAACCTCATTGCTGCAAAGGAAAAAAAAGTCATTAACTGATTAACTTAGTGATAGAAATCCCATGAGATTATTAAAGATGCAACATCAGAGATAAAATTTAGTATAGCATTATAATGGAAAAAATAAAAGTAGAAATTCAAAAATACCTGGAAACCCGATTTCATCCACCTTCCTAGTAACTAAATGAAACCCTAGCTCCAGAAATATAGGGACCAGTACTGCAAAATACCAGTGACTAATATAGATAAGAAACATCATCATAAGGAGCAAAACTGCAAACAAAGCTTTTATGATAAAAATAACAAAATTCAACAATAATCACAAAACAAAATTGAAAAAAGAATAAGCAATAATCATAGACTTTATAAAAGAATGAGCCACCAGGTCTTGAAACTCTCCAATTTCTTTGAGTTTTTCTTGCAGACACACGCATACGTAAAATCCCACTCCTCAATTTTCAAGAATAAAATCGTATTTGTATTCTCGATTAATAAACTAAATGAACTGTGTGGCATCCACAGCTGCGCACGCTACAGATAGCCCAAAAGATTTATTCTTTTGCCTACAGGCTTGAAACGCAAATGTTTGAGTAGCCTCCACATCTGCTCACGCTTGATAGACCTGGAATAAAGAATCGACTATAGTGTTAGAGAAGTAAAAAAACCCATGCAGTCCAGGACATAACAGAACTTCAATAAAAAATTTAGGTAATCAACTATCTATTGCTCATTCTTTCTGGTGGTTTGGTGTCGCAACAGAGTTTGACCCCATTAGTAATCGTTTGCAAACACCAGCAATTAGAAACACCAAAAATCAGAAATTTTCATTCTGCGAGTGGTTCCTCTAGTAAAAGTTACCTGGTATAATGATTTAAGCTGGTCAGGATGCACAGCTGTGAGATTTTGATCCTCGATTGAATCGCATGAGGAAGACCGGAAACTCTCTCGTCCACTATTTCTGAACTAAGTCAATCAAATTGTAGAATACTTAATCTGAAACTCCTAGAAATAAATTTGTACCTGACACCGGAGAGAGCCGGTTTAATGGAAAAGAATCCAAAGACGAAAAGCGAGAGACCGGTGATATGAAGTAGAATTGCAGCTGCGTTGAGGAGTGTGAAGTTGGTGCAGGTTAACGAAGCCATTGTCTGGTTTTTGAAGGTGATGAAGGCATTCAAAGTGTGTGGACTTTCATCACAGTGTTATAGCCAGGAGGTTAGCGAAAGGTACCGTATGCAGGTTAGGGAAGCCACCTCAATTTCTAATTTACCAAACTCCTTTAAAGCTTTAGATGGTGAACCTGTAAATGGCGTAGATCGAGAAAAAAAATTCCTGCGACAATCGACACCCTGTACTAAACTATCATGTTTGTTCGATAGTATTTGGCATCTGCAGATCGATGATGGAGAAAAACCTCGACGTCGGCTAAGAGAAACCCTAAGTCGGTTTCGAGAAACAAAGAAAGGTTCTAGGGACGGTGGTGAGGGTTTTGGTAGAGACGTAGATAAGAAGACGGTGTCTAGAACCATGGCGTTTGAAGATTACTCAAAATCATGGGTCGATTTGTTGAAGAATTACGCAAAAAAAAGAATGGGGAAGAATGATCGAGAACCTGATCCGTGATGGTGGTGTGAACTATAACATAATTTTCTTCCTGCTGCTTTCTTCTTCTCCATCAAGCACTCGCACACTCAGGTGTGTGGCGTATTGGGTAAAGTGGTAGAGTCGAGGTGTCGTGAAAAGGGAAACTGATGTTGGCGGAATGTGATTGGTTAAAAAACTTCACCCCCTTTAAAACCTCCAAGCCCTCCCACCCCACCCCAAAACCTTCTAGAACCCCTTGCAATTAATATGTATAATAATATTAGGACAATTTGGTACACAAAGACCGTTGATGTTAACTCAACATGGCTATCCTTTTGCATATTCACCCATTTGTTTCTCAATTTCTATCGAACTGGCCTCCAGGTTTTATCAATAGTACCAATTCTCTCCATCATTTAGCTTTAAAGTTAAATGTTAAAATCTCCTAAAAAACAAGTTAAAATTATATATTTAAAGACATATCTCTTTAAATGAAGGTTGTTAAAATTACGATCTCACCTATGTAAATCGATCTCCGACCATACTCGTGTCGTTTTTGGATAGGATCGTAGGATTGGATTGTAAGATCATAGGATCGATCGTAAGATTATAGGATCGTAACTGTCTATATTTTTTAAAATTTTTGATAATTTTTCATACGCTAACTAAGTGAATCAAATATGAACCTTATAAAACCCTTTTTGAATTGTTTATTGTTAAATGATGTATTCTAGATGCATTTATCATGTTTCAAACAATTTCTTGTTAACTGGAAGGTTAATTGATGAATGAAAATGCATTTTTTATGTTTTAAAATGACTTTGGTAGGATTTTACGATCCCGATTCAATCTTATGATCACGATCTTACAAAGCGAAAAACTATCCTATGTAGGATCCCGATCTTGACAACCTTGCTTTAAATAAGTACTTTTGTTATCCACCATTTCTACTAAACTACTCTATCCTCAACCACCTTTAGATATATAAATGTTGGAAATAATAAAGTAAGTTGGCTAGTTTTGTTGTCCTACAAAGGTGGGGGAAAGAACTTTGGAAAGGTTAATAAGTCTTTCATTGTCTTAAGTCTTCAAAGACTTTAGTGGAGGTTAAGGAATGTGTCAAGCTCACATGCGTACTGTGGAGCTTTTTCTTTAGCAGGGTTCGTGTGGACCGACCCGATCAGACGCATTGATCGTTGTTGATTTTGTAGATAAACTCTAGGAAGGTCCTATAATTCTCCAAAAATCGTATAACCAACATGTTTATTATCGGATAAGCTTTCGAATAACCAGGCCAAATTGCCGGATTTTATCCAACATTCGAATTTTGAATTTCCATGTGGCAGCCTCTATGAGGTCGAACGTTGTCATTAGATCCTATATTTTGGGGCTTTTAGGGTTTTTGGGTTTGGGAACATGATGTCACTTGGAGACCGTCTCAAAGAAATAACAAATCCCTCTTTTTTCTATACACTCACTCATGCATTACAAAGTCAAAGTATCTAAATTGCCAATAAGTTAGGTGACCGACCTAAATTACCAAAGGGCCATTGGTATCTAGGTGTTTGGAAATGTGTTCCTCCTCTAAGAGGTTAAGAGCTCAAGTCTTATAATGGACATTGGTGTAGTTTAGGAATAGAATTTAAAGAATATGTGTTCAACCATTTAAAAAAAACTATTGTTGGAGATATTTAATTATGGCACTTGCTATGTATAGTCATAGATATGGTCAATGCAGCTTCGACCTATGTTGCTGCTAGTTGATCTTCGATGATGACGACGACTTGTGTTTGCGATGGGCGAGGTGGTGGTGATGGTTTGGTACCTGAGCTATTTTCTATAAACGAAGTCGTTCTTCACATTGTTTGTTTCGGTAGAATTTTTGTAACTGTTATTTTTATATCATGACACATATTTCAACTTCAAGATCTATCCTTAACAAATACATTATATGGTACTTAATTTTGATACAATACTTTTTACAAATAATATATTATAACCGAACTATGAGTTCTAGAAGTGGAAGGGTTTACACAC
Source organism: Cichorium intybus (assembly GCA_023525715.1). NCBI lineage: Eukaryota > Viridiplantae > Streptophyta > Magnoliopsida > Asterales > Asteraceae > Cichorium > Cichorium intybus. Next base: position 46,366,566 of record CM042013.1, read on the forward strand.
ATTATTTTGATAGTAACCCTTTAACCGCCTTTGTATTCCTTTCCAACTAATTTATATTTTAACTACAAGTGAAGCGTTGGACTCAAATATTTAATGAGTCAAGATGAATAACAATAACAAAATTAATAAATATTAAATATTTGAAATAATTTCTAATTCGACAAAATTCATTTAGTTTTATACCTTCTTTAGAAATAAGACATCCTTGAATATATATATATATATATATATATATATATATATATATATATATATATATATATATATATATATATATATATATATATATATATATATATATATATATATATATATATATAAACACGAAAATATGTAGAATTATAATCATATGAGAGCAACAAGTATTTTTGAAAGTAATAACAGTTTAGAAACGTGATATTGAAAAAATCACTGATTATGGTAAAAATAAAATGTAGATTTTCATTATTTTACAAAAAGAATAACAAAATAGACATATTTGAAAAAAGAAAAACCGAGTGACCTTTTTAACATACAATTCAAACAAAACATAACATTATTTCTATCATATGTGCATGATACGTGCATATGTGCAAATTTGGCAGATTTCGAAAAATAACATGATTCATAAAAAAATTCTTCAAAAAACAACTCGATAATTCATTTTTACGATGTTTTTGTTATTATTCAAAAAAATTCTCTGTAACGCGAATAAAAACTTGATTTACTAAAAAATAATTCATCAATATGTTTTTCCAGGAATTTTTTTTTAAATTATATTATTTTTGATTCATCTATTGATTTATTTTGGTGGTTCTTCAAAAAATTAGATAAATAAAAAACTTTTTACGTTCTTACCATAATTATACATCTTATTTAATCATATATATATATATATATATATATATATATATATATATATATATATATATATATATATATATATATATATATATATATATATATATATATACACACACACACAGAGACACAAAAACTTTATCCTTAGAATTAATTAAGTTAGTTGACAAAAAAAACTTATATATATATATATATATATATATATATATATATATATATATATATATATATATATATATATATATATATATATATATATATATATATATATATATATATATATATATATATATATATATATATATATAGGGTTAAGTTCATATGAGACCGTTATATTTCATGAGACCGGGAGACACATTCCTAGCCACTCATTATGGGTGTAAAACAAAAAAAGTTAAAAAAAATGCAAAATAAATGAAAAAAATTGAAAAAAATGTATTTGTTTATTATTTTCGTCAATTTTTTATTCAAAAAAATTAAAAAAATTAAAATAAAAAATAAAAAATAAAAAATAGCGTTTTTTCATATTATAGTCGAATATTACAGTAGTTTGTGTAATATTCTATTAGAATACGCAACATCCAGCGACATTCTACTAGAATATTTTTTGATTTTTCCAGGTTTTTTTTCGATTTTTTTTTAATTTTTTTTAAAAGTTTTTTTAGATAGAATAAGTAGCGAAAATAAGTAGAATTTTTTTTTTGAAAATTTTCATTATTTTAGCCAATTTTAATTTTTTTTTATTTTTGATCTCTAAAATAAGTGGCTAGAATTGAGTCTCCCGGTCTCACAAAATTTACATGGTCTCATTTGAAATTCTATATATATATATATATATATATATATATATATATATATATATATATATATATATATATATATATATATATATATATATATATATATATATATATATATATATATATATATACCGAGACACAAAAACTTTATCCTTAGAATTAATTAATTTAGTTGACAAAAAAACTTTTATTTTATTTAGATATAAATAAAGACAATAATTCAAAATATAGTGGTAGGAGACAGAGAATGTGGGTAGGTGGTAGGTTGTTGACCCACTACTAACCACAACGATTGTTTTTGTTTCTTTTCTCAATTGTTTGACTTGTTTTCTTTTCAGTATACCACATATACATATATACAAATTATATTATTTTTCTTCTATTTAATATATATATATATATATATATATATATATATATATATATATATATATATATATATATATATATATATATATATATATATATATATATATATATATATATATATATATATATATATATATATATATATATATATATATATATATATATATATATATATATATATATATATATATATATATATATATACAGAGAGGGAGGTTCGAAATAGAAACTATTCATATCATCTAGCCACTGAACAAAGTTTCATACCTTTGGATCATTAGATCGATGAACAATATTTATTAGAACATATTGTGTTTAAATATTTTAAAATATTACGCAATTTGAAAAAAACATGCATACAAATTTGACATCGAGTATACAAAAAGATTATTAAAATGAATTTATAAAAAGTATGTCATTCGTACATTTGTGTCATGGAACTACAAGAAGTTATCATCCATGATCATTTTACGATCCGAGCTGGGCGCTACACCACCTTAAACTTGCTATACAACACAAAGATTATACATAAGTTTTAAAGCTAAGTGAGTAACTTAAAATAACCCAGTAATGTAGACACCGATTATTTATAACAACAAGAATCATCGACAACAATAATATAGCATCACTGATTCACTAAAACACCAAAACTTAATTTTTACAAAATCTTGAAAATCTTGCCATTTATGCAAGAACTTTTCACTAACCCTTTCAGTAATATGCCAATAGAAGATTTAGCCTTTCTTTGGCCTTAAGAGTTTTCACCAATCTTATATACGTACACCTTCTGAGATTCAGACTTTACACCAGTCTCGTATGAAATACACTATCAGAAGTCAAGACTTTACACCAGTCTTGAATATGGAACACCACGTAGGAATAAGACTTTTCACCAATCTTATCCATTAATCACCAAGGGTGAATGAGACTTCTCACCAATCCCGTTATATGCAGCACCAACATAGTATTGGGATTTTCACCAGCCTTGAGACTTTTCACCAATCTCATAAAGATAAAGGCTTTTCACCAACCATGGACTTTTTACCAGTCTCATAAAGATAAAGGCTTTTCACAAGCATTGGAGACTTTTCACCAGTCTCATAAAAGATACATCAGGAATATGAACGAGGCTTTACACCAATCTCGCATGAAGAACATCGGATACAAACGAGATTTCTCACCAGTCCCATTGTATGTATCCAATATGGTTTAGGCTTTCCACCGACCATAACACAGAAGAGGGAAGGGGCTTTTCACCAATCCCTTTAGTTTTACACCAAGTTTCACCATGTAATTTCATATAATTAAGTCAACACCTGGAATTTCTGTATAACAACTACTTAACAATACCAAGTTCATACATCAAAATCATCAAGTTATTCGTCACCATTTGTATATAATATTTACTACTTCTACACCAGCAATTAATTCACCATGTATTTTCGTTAGTGAGTTTTATCTCATAAGAGTATTAACACCAGTTTCTTATCATGTATTGCGTCCCTATTAACACCATCATTACACATAAACACCTATAAGTAATCAACTAATGTTCACCAACATATAGATTTCAAATATCAACCATTTAGATAATGTATAATAGGCGCTATATCATAACCACAATACTTGGTAAAGTTACTCACCACGATTAACGTGTCATATGATTCTTCCCGACCAATGATGTGTCTCTCGTTCCCGTTACTTCAACTACTCATTATCATCAAAATTTATATAGATATTAACCATTAAGGAAAACACCGACATAGCATCACTATCAACCAGGATAGCGTCACATTTATTCTTAACCATAACGACACTACCATATATACATAGTGTCACTAACAACAAACACAACAAGAGAATTTCACTGCTGAAGTGATTCGGACCATTTCTAATCTTGTTTAACTTTCTCCCTATTCCCTTCAGGCCCAGAGGTGCTACAACCTCTAAATTAGTCCATAACATGTTTAGGATCAATAATTAATTCATAATCCTCATTACATTAGATTTTCCATAACACTACCATCATACATTAGGTGTATTCACTTCTGTAGATTGCATATTCGAATTATAAACATCTACATAACATTTCACAACTAGGGTTTAGAACCCAACAATGTTAACCTTTCCAAATTATAATTTCTAAAGGGTATTCAAGGCTTACTTTAATAATGATGAATGGGTGTTTTAATATTCCCTTTCCAAGTATTCTTACTTTAAATCCATGATTCAAAGCTTCAGAACTCTCCCTTCTTCTCCTATATCAAACTTGTGGCTTACCAGCTAAAATGACCGACTTATGGGCTTTAAACCAATCTGTTTAGATTAAAGTTTGTGTCGCTAACACTACTCATAGCGTCTCTTAAAGCATCGATTGTCCATCGTGTTGCTATCTACTTATGATAGCGTTGCTAAGTGTCCAAAGCATTGTTACTCCATCACCTTCCATTTCACCTTCATGTCGCTACCCATAGGTGGCAACGTAGCTAACTCTTTTTCTTCCTTTGTTCTATTCTAAACTTTCTCATTTGTCCTTAGTCAATTCATCCTTCTTTTTTTATCAGCTACTTATGAAACCTGGTGTTACATTATTCAATCAATTCTGTTTATTTTTTAGAAATTGAAGGTCGGTCGATGATGATTAAGTAGTCGATCTTGCTTACAACAAACAAATTGAACCATTTTTTGTTCTTTGATTTTTAATTTCGGTACATCGTATGTCGAATCAAATACCTGATGAACAATAGGTTTTGACTTACGATAACTTGATTTTTGATGTTGCAATTGATGAGTAGTGAACATTGTAATCGATGTCACTCCTTGGAGTTGAAGCATACGTTCATTGATGAACATATATTCATCGATGAACATTTGTTAATATGTTGATAATCTTCTTGTTTATTTATCTCATGTTTGAAGCCTATGATCATTTATGAACATATGTTCATCCTTCATGATATTGTAGATCTCAAGTTGATGCTTGATGATTTTATCGATGATCTTATGCTCAAATATATTTTGGGTTTTTTGAAAAATTATTCAGCTTATTTGAAGCTTTTTATGTTTGTCAATTAACATATGTTCATCTCTAAACACATGTTCATCCTTGTAGCTTTCCAATTTATTTACAAACATATGTTCATGAAAAATGTTTAAAAAAATAGCAAAGTCGTTATCATACTTTTATTTTTCTTCATATTTTAACCGATTTCTGCAATTTGATCTAAAGTTTAATATTGTTTTGTTTTAAAAAGCCATAAAATCATTATGTTGATCCAATTTTAGAATTCGATTTGTTTAATTTTTGCAGTCACGTCTCTTTTGATAGTGCTTCTCCTACTTTTTTGGGTTTTTATTTTTAGATATGATTTTGATTTGGTTGTTCAGTTATTGATACAAAAACGTATTCAAGGTTCTTTTACCATCATATCTTTAATGATCAAAACATAATCAATGGTCAAAAGAATGGTTCTATAGTTATGTGGTGTTCTTATATATATATATATATATATATATATATATATATATATATATATATATATATATATATATATATATATATATATATATATATATATATATATATATATATATATATATATATCGTTAGGTTCAATAGAGAACCAAAATCAAACAAGGAACCAATGAACCAATCCTATGACCAGAATGTAAAATATCGACGGCTAAAGAGAATGTTGTAAAATTCTTAATTGGACGCGCATGTAGCGGATCATAGCAAAAAACGAAATAAACCCATTTCGTTTTTTATGTTTTCAAAATTTTTAAGCTTATTCTTTTTTCGAAAAAAAACTAATTATACTAAAATTCATAATTTTTCATCCTCTATAAATAGAGATCCATATTGATATACAAAATTTTTTGTTTTTTTACTTCAAGTTCGTCCAGATTCATCTTGTGAACCTGAACTGAACTGCATTGTTTTAAATATATTCATTCACATCTAAATGACAAATCTATCCAATTTTTTCAATAATTCTTTACCAATCACATGTGAATTTTAAGTAAATTATTTGTGAATCTCAATTAATTCAATTGTATATGATATTAAAACATTAAAATAGTAAAAAAAATTTGAATTCACATATGAATTTAACAATATTTTTAAATTTACATAAGTTGTTATAGAATGATTAACAATTATTGAAAATATTGAATTCATTTACCATTTACATTTGAAATATCTTCCATACAAATTCAATACAATTTATATTCACATTGCGAATTTTAACTGCTTCTTGTTTTAGACATGTGAATTCACATATAAATGGTAATTGTACCCTGGTTTTTCAATAATTTTTCATCATTCACATGTGAATTTTAAGCAAATTCATTTATGGATCTTAATTCATTCATTTGTGTATGATCAAAAGTTTCAAAATAGTATGCATCTAGTTTATTACATATTAATTCACATATAAATGAACAATGTACCAGATTTTTGTTTCAACGATTTTTGATCATACACGTGTGACTTTAAGTAAATTAATTTGTGAATCTTAGTTAATTTAATTGTACATTATCAAAATAATGAAATTGTAAAGAATATAAATGAATTTACTTAAATTCAATATGAATTTAGTTAGATTCACATGCAAATCTAAAAGTTTAGTTAAATTCACATGAATTGTTATTGAATGATCCATTATTGTTGAAAAATATAATTTCAATGATTATTCACATATGAATATTCTTCTATAAAAATTTGTTATGGTTCAGATTCACATTAATTAGGTGTTGTGAATCTGAACAAAAATTTTTGAACATTTTTTTTCATTTTTAGTATATTGATATGGTTGTCTATTGAAAGAGAATAAAAAATTATGAATTTTGATATATTTGGTTTTTTATTTCGATAAAAAATAGGCTCTAAAAATTAAAAATAAAAAAATGAAGTAGGATTTTTGTTATGATCCACTACATACGCGTCCAAGTTAGATATTTACAACCTTATCTCCGGCCATCGATAAATTGTATTCCAATGCTCATGATTGGTTCGTTGGTTCCTTTTTATATTTTGGTTCTCTATCGATCTTATATATATATATATATATATATATATATATATATATATATATATATATATATATATATATATATATATATATATATATATATATATATGTATGTATATATGTATGTATGTATGTATGTATGTATGTATGTATGTATGCATGTATGTATGTATGTATGTATATATATATATATATATATATATATATATATATATATATATATATATATATATATATATATATATATATATATATATATATATATATATATATATATATATATATATATATATATATATATATATATATAGAGAGAGAGAGAGACACACACACACACGCACACACACACACACCCCAAATATACAGAAACCACTTTCAAAACCCTCTTAGTTTTTAAAATAATAGCTAATAGAATAGAAGTGAAAGAAGTACGTACAAATCATTAAATCAATGTTTAATCATGTTTTTCACAAATGCTTTGAATAGAGGTTATGACCAAATATTTAGAGTTATATTATTGAAAAATATAATTTTTTTACTTACCCTGTGAACTTTCATTGATTTTTGCAATAAAAAATTATATAATTGATATTTTTGTTCCACATTTCACTCAAAAATGAAATTAGATTTTTTTTTTCTTAAAATCGGATCGTTTTTAACAGGTTCTATACCTAAGCTTAGGTACCTAACAACCACATATTCACTTTTTCATATATATATATATATATATATATATATATATATATATATATATATATATATATATATATATATATATATATATATATATATATATATATAGACACACACACACATACGTGTCAACCCAATCCTATGTGGTCTATGCTGCACATATGGGGATGGTCACACATTTTGAATAAATGTACCAAAATGAATTGTTTACTGATTATGTTGTTTTCTCTCCTATAGGTCCGATGCATGGCTAAGTAAACACTGATGCTAACTTCATTTTGCTATATCTTTAATTTGCATCTCAGGTCCATATTCTTTGATTCTGTTACACCATTTTCCTTTTTCCTTTTCTATAGATTAGATCAAACAGACATTATGTTTTTTGTGACATCCCATTTTTCAAGCCATTTAAAAAAAATTCTTTATGTTTTTAAAACCATTATTTTATTTTAAAAACTTTTTTGAAAGTATAATGCCCCGAGGAATCCAAGGATCTTGGAAGTCCTCCTACAAAACCTACATGTAGCAGAGCTGTAATCAGTATTCCCACATGACCCTTGTAGAATGTTCAAGGGTTGTAATCATACTTCCTCAGTCACATCTCAATAGTCGTACCTGATAAAGAGACTGGTGGTCATGACCTCTCGATGTAGTCTCCCATCAACCCTAGTAAGAGATACCCACACACCCAACTTGTTCCTAAGCATGACAATAATAGTAATAGAATCTAGCATGGTAACTAAACATTTTCTCCAACAACTGTAAGCATAATAATCACATTACATGGCATGCTAAGTACGCATACAATAGTATACATACTTTATTAGCTCCAATAGAGTACATATAATAAGCATTCAATTCACATATGACCCTTCAAGTACTTATTTGGGTGTGTGCTGCAGAAAATAACTATTTACTCACCTGTTATTATAATCAAGGTTCTTGAGTGCTAAATCATTGTTTATCAATTTGATTTATCCTCTAAACGACCTAAAATCAATATTTAACTAGTTTAGTTTTGGCTAAACTTTTGACATATTGTTAACAAAATTTTAGATCACTTGTTTGATGATATACTATTTTTCCCTTTTTAGTTAAATCCTAATACTTAAATTGGTTATAATATTGGAATCAATATTCACTAATTTAAGTATTTTCTTCGAAACATATATATATATATATATATATATATATATATATATATATATATATATATATATATATATATATATATATATATATATATATATATATATATATATATATATATATATATATATATATAAGGTTATAGTATTTATTTATTTATATATTCAAATAACTCTGTGGAACCCTTTTCCAATATCATAATTCTTATATCCAATTTCTCCATTTTTATGGTTTACATATTTAAAAACGGTGTATTTTTATAAAGCTCTTATTTACAAAACATGTAATAGCATTTTAATGGTTTGATGATGTCAATATAATTTTCAGGTTGAGACTTATAATTCATTTTAAAGGTACAATATTTATAAGCTTTAAGAGAAAGCTACACACATAAAATGCCTTTAAATATACATATAAAACTCTACTTTATATTTAAACATACTTTTAGTGTATTAATCATTTCTAATTAACAACCAACTATTACAAAAATATTTATTCTTAATAAAACTCATTTTAACAGAACACACACACACACACCCCAGAAAACACTAAAAGATTACGCAGTCCAATGACCAAGATTGCACACCAATAAGATGGTAGGTCAAGGTCATCAACACACTTCCAATAATAGAATAACAATATATCATATTAAAGCACATTGATAAGACAAAAACACAAAAATCAGATCAATTGTAGCATAAAGATCAGTTATAGTATATAATACTGGTGTTCATAACCCGTTTAACGAAGCCTAAATACGAATGCGCATTAAAAGAAACCCTTGCCTATAGGCCAAGGGATGAAACACCAACTAATTGGTATTCTCAACCCTTTTTACAAACAAAGAAAGAAAAAGAAACCTTACAGTGCGTCCACCACAGTAACTTAGTGCATCCACAACAGTAGCTTCACAGGAATTATCTCAAACAAAAAGAAGAAGAATGGAAATTTAATAGGAGACTTACAGTGGTTTAATTGAGCAGACCAACACACAACAGTGATGTGCACACGCCTGAAGATATTAGGCCCCCAAACCACAGAGTCACACCACCGTCAACACAAAGTAGCCCCCTCTTCTTTACACCGGACACAAATATCAAAAAGAAGAAAGCAGATCTATGAGAGACGATTGTAGGTCTATACAAGGAGAATACATATTTAACCAGATTAGATCTAGATCTACCAAAGAACTATAAAGATCCAATAAATCTAACATATATATATATATATATATATATATATATATATATATATATATATATATATATATATATACTTATCGAGATCCCAGAGCACTCACCCCTAGCGGCACCAGCTGCCGAGAAACCTCCTCCTGCAGAACAACCGTGTGAGTGGACCCTTTTTACTGATGGCGCAGCAGGTAAGGAAGTCTTAGGAGCAGGCCTAATTTTAAAGAGTCCTCAGGGTGAAGAAATCACGTATGCATTACGATTTGATTTTCGAACCTCAAATAATGAGGTGGAATATGAAGCTCTGCTGGCAGGGTTGCGACTGGCAATTGAAAATGGGGCAAAACAGGTGGCAGCCCTGAGCGACTCGTTACTAGTGACAAATCAGATAAATGGTCGATATGAAGCCAGAGACAAGCGAATGCAGAAGTACATGGACGCAGTCCAAAAACTGACGAGATCCTTCGACAGTTTTTCAATCAAGCAAATCCCCCAGTCAGAGAACAGAAGGGCTGACGCCCTAAGTAAGCTAGCATCAACGTCGTTTGACCACTTGACCAAGAAGGTACTGGTCGAAGTCTTGCCTGAAAGCAGTATCAAAGAAAAACAAATTAACGAGACAACAAGAGAGACAACAACCTGGATTACGCCATATATGCAATACCTCCAGCATGGGACACTACCGGAAGACGAAGCAAAAGCACATAAAATAAGAGTCAAAGCTCCCAACTTTACGATCATCGAGAGAACCCTCTATAAAAAAGGATACCTGACTCCTTGGCTGAAGTGCATAACAAAGGAAGAAGGATGTCGGGTACTAGATGAAACACATTCAGGCTTGGCAGGGGCCCACAAGGGGGCTCGAGCGTTGACGGGCAAAATTCTGCGAATGGGATTCTACTGGCCTGACATCCATTCCGACGCGACAGAGATGACGCGTAAATGTGTGGAATGCCAAACCTTCTCTCCAGCCCAGAATTTACCCGCGGCTCCCTTGACGAGCATAACAAGCCCTTGGCCGTTCTTCCAGTGGGGAATCGATATTGTTGGGCCATTCTTGGAAGCCCTTGGGAAGGTAAAGTTTTTAATTGTTGCAATTGACTATCTTACTAAGTGGGTAGAGGCTGAGCCGGTAGCCTCCATAACGGGGCGCAACATCATTAAGTTCATGTGGAAGAGCATACTCACTAGGTTTGGCACCCCACGGATACTGATTAGTGATAGCGGGCTGTAATTTTGTAACATCCGTGTTTTGGGCCTAGGAGTTTTGGGCTTAAACCAACAAATAAAACTTATTTTGTAAATAAAGAAAAAAAATGAATAAATAAATTTAATATCTTGTTATATTTTATATGGTGAATAAATGAGCCAAATATAGTTTTAAAAATCAAATTGTAACCAAAGGTGAGAAATGTTGTCATAGGGACTAAAAGTGTCAATTTGGCCAAACTTAACCATTGAGCTTTGACTAGTCAAGAATTGAGAAGGATTAGAGAATATTATGAAGGAATTGATGTGGGTTTTTAGATTAGGTCAGATAATTCCTTGAATTAATATTAAGGACCAAATCATTAAGAATTTTAGTGTAAGGGACCATTTATGTCAAGTTGGGAAACTAAGGGTTAGTGTTGACTTAGTCAATGACTCAAGTGAAAGAAATAATTGTATTTGGGGCATATGTATGATTATGGAGACTTCTAATGTGAATAATGGACTTTTGGGGTGTTGGGTGAAGAAGGACCAAATTTGAGGGACTAATGTTGCAAATTCTTGGAAGATGACTTGTTTTTGATGGGGGTTCTCCCCATTCCAGCCACAAACACGTTTTTGAGAGAAAGAGAGGGAGAAGATGGCGATTTTCATGGTTTCCAAAGAGATTTGTGCTTAGCTTTGAAGGATTATGCATACACTTGAAGATTCCAAGCAATCTAAGCTATAAACTCACCTTTCTAGCCCTAGATTTCGAGTTTAGGTTTGGGGTTTGGACCCAATCCGAGTTTCTATGATGGGATGAGGTTCTCCTATGATTCCCCAATGTTTATTTGATGTTTCCAAGTTATTGGAGTCTACATTCAATCCATGGATGCTCTAGATTCAATTACTTGATTGATTTGGGTGTTATGAACCCTAGAATTTAGGGATTTGATGAATAGAGGAGAAATATTGAAATTGATGGATGATTATGGTAGTTTTGGATGAGGGGATTCATTTCTAATGATTCCCTAAGGATTCCAACCCTTGATTTGTAACCTTAAACCTTGGATCACTAAAATATGGGAATTGGGTGTTGAAATGGGTTTTATTCATGTATATGATGAATGGATCTTTTGTTTAATGGATAAATGGGTTTATTGCATCAATTTGGATGTAATAGTGGAGTAAGAATCATTTCCTAAGGATTCCATGGAATGGAAGAAGGAATCTCCACTTGCAATCATCTATTGATGGATTGGAATTAGGTATTCCATGGGTTTGATCATTTGGACCAATGATTGGAATTGGAGATTCCATGCGGTTATCTTCTTTGGGTTTGTATGGGAATGATTCTCCTAAAAGATGACATTGGTTAAGGACTTAATTGGGTACTTGATGGTGTTAAGTGTAATGATTGACTTGGAACATAGTTCATGAATGACTTGTTAAGAGATAAGAACTTGAATTGTGATTTTCATTAGTTTAAGTCATGAACACTTGGATTGGGAGTTGAATGCTTGTAAATGAGTTATTAAATGTGTATTTTCATGTATAATTGGTCTTGAGTTGATTTGGAGCTTCAATTGGGTCAAAAGGGGGTTAAAATGACCAAAAACCAAGTTACTGCACAGCGTACATGACCCGTGTGCTGATACACGACCCGTGTAGGGTCTCTGGGGATTCGGATCAGTTTTGCCCTGGGTCCTACACAACCCGTGTAGGGCTACACGACCCGTGTAGCCTGGGTTGGCCAAAAATGTCAGTTTTTGGGTTTTGAGCTTTATGGTTTGGGCTTCGGGTCCTTGTTTTAATGCCAATCTTTGGGGACGTTTTAACTAAGATTCTCCTTATATTAGAGGGTCAAGGACTTCATTTTAGATGATGGATGATTGTTCCTTCTTAGTTCAAAGATGTATTTATAGTGCGGCTTTTAGATGAATCGAGTATGATATCTTCCGTTCTTGTATTGTAGGAAGGAGATATGTTGTAGTGACTTGGAGGTGAGATTAAGGACTTGAGCTAACACTCAACTAAGATGATTTGATGGATGAGATGATGTCTTGGAGCGCCTCCAAATGCATCAAACCGTGTGTGGAATTAGTGTTGACTCGTCAGTTGACCTTGGGTGAGTTTACCGGGAGTACACATCCCAACTAATATCTTTTGTGTGTGTTATCAAATACTTTTCATGCATAATATTATGTGCAATGTGTTATATGATTACTACTTGTGCATTGCATGAAAATGTGTTTCTAAAGATGTTTTCAAATGAAGATTATGATGATGTTTTGAAAGATGTTTTGAGCATCCTATTTGTGCATCGCATTGCATATAGGATGGGATTGACCTAGTGAACCTTATGACGAAGATGAAATGATTGTCCCGGATTTAGGGAAATCATGATTGTCCCGGATTTAGGGAAATCAAGGGCAAAATGCCCAAAATGAGATGTTTGTCCCAGATTTAGGGAAAACCGTTCCCGACAATAGGGAACCGCATGAGGGAGTTGCTAACCCTCATGGGGCTAGTGTGATGGCCACTAGTCCTAGTTTTGCCTATACGGGGATCGAGTGGCATGCTTCGTGCATGTCATTCGTGAACTTAGGTAGGTGCCATTGAGGTGAGTTGGACTTTTATGAAATGGACGTGGGTTTGGGATAGTTGCATCATGCATTGCATTTGCATATCATAACTATCTATTTTGAGTAAATCCTTATGATGTTTTGAGTAACTTTTGAAGTGTGTGTAAAATCTATTTTTGGGGGTTTGTCCCGAGTGTGGTAGTTCACTGCTCACTCAAAATGGGTCAACCTCGGGTAAACTCACTAGGCATTTCAATTGCCTAACTTATTTTTGATGTGTACTCAGGTTGAGAGGTTTAGATGACTTTAGAAGAGTTGGATGTTTAGAAGGCCACGGTTTGTGTGGTATCATTTAAGCTGTGTAATGGTATTTGAATTGTTACTACCTCGCTACTTTATAAACTAAAATGTTTTATCTAATATGGGACCAAACGATGTTTTCCGCAACTTAAACCTAAATTTATTTCTCATTAAACCCCATGTGCTTTAAAAATGATTTTGAAAGGAGATGACTTATTTGAAGATGTTGAAATTGAAGTTTTCACTAACGGATGATTTTTGGAACAATGATGTTAAACATGTGTTTAAAATGATGTTTTATGAAAAAGCCTTAAGCGAGGGTGTTTCAAATTTGCTGAAAACCCATTTCATGGGTTGTGCGAAGAAAGGCAAATCCGGCAGCAGTTCATGTAACACCACGACACTTTTGTGAAAGTATTAAAAGGTTAATCATAGTGTATTTATGATTTAACATGGTGTTCTAAGTATTAGAAAGTAATACTAGAAGAGAAAAGGGTAAATTTGTCATTTTACCACAAAAAGGGTATTTTGGTCATTTGACAAGTGAAGGACCAATTCTGAAAATATTGTTGGTTGTGGCAAAAATGTAAGAAATGAAAGTTTTATTGTAATAAAACTTGGTTATTGTGGTTAAAGTTCAAGAAAATGAACTTAGGGACCAAATTTGTAAACTTTTGTGGTATAAATAGAGAGATTGACTCTCTTGTTGACTGGCCATTGTTGTGCAGCTACGGGAATAGATTTTGGAGAGCATTTTCTGCAGAGATCATGAAGCTTGATACAAGAATTGGAATCCTAGCTTGGAATTGGTGATTCCTAAGCTTTGAAGGTTAGTAAATTCATTTTTTAACCAAGTTCTTGAAGTGTTCTTGGTTTGGTTTTATAGAAACTGAAATTTGTACATTTCAGTTATGATTATGTAGTTTAAATGGTTTATTACTTCCATTAAGTCATGCTAGAAAGGACTTAACTCAAGAAAATGGAAGTAAGATGCTATTTTTGATAAATTGAGAACTTTGCTCAAGAACCCTAGAATACATGTTTGTATGATTCAGTGGATTCTAATGAGTTCTAATGAGTTCCAAATGTTGTTAATGATGAGAATAATCAGTAGAAGTGATTAATTTTGAAGAAATTCGGTTTTTGGACCAAAATGTCAAAAACGGGAAATGTTAGAATTGGATTGGAATTACCAATTCTAATGTTTAAAACTTGTGGAATATGTTGGGTTTTGGTCTTAGAACAAACCCCTACTGATTAAGTCGTGTATTAAGGGCTTAAAATGAGAAAATTGGAATTTTGTAGCATAAAAATCGCATTTCTGGTCTGTCCAGCAAAGATCGGGTCGCGATCTATTAAGGATAGGGTCGCGATCTAGATCGAGTCCCTATCTCTAAGAGATCGGGTCGCGATCTCTGCCAGCAGCAAAAATCAGCCCCCTGTTAAATTTTAGTGAATTTTCCAAGTTTGATTTTGATGCTAGACTTGTCCGTTTGACCTGAAATTTTAAACATAGGTCTAATATGGTATGAAACTTCATACAAAATTGTCGGAATACGTATACGACCTCCCGAAAGTACTGTAGCAGAATACGCGTATTTCGGGACGTATATTGGAATTTTTATAAAAATGATTATTGCTTGGAATTGGTTCTATATTAGACTCGTATGCATTAGAATCAATTAAAATGAATATTAACCTATAATCATGGTGGAAATGAATGAATTATAGGTGTGGGACAAAATGGTTGTGTTGCACGCAAAGGCAAGAAATAACCGGAAATTGAAACGCAGCTAGCATCCAGGTGAGTAATCTCACTGATATCATATGTGATATATGATGATTGATTTGTTACAGGTTGAAATGGCTTCGAGGGACGAAAATGACAAGTGTAAAAATATATGTAAACGACAAGACCAGATAAGCCGTGAGTCATTGCGATGACAAGAACGGAACTGTGAGTCAATACATATATATACACACTATGATACGACAATACCAGATAAGCCGTGAGTCTATAATAGACAAGAACGGAGCTGTGAGTCAAACTTTTATGACAAGACCGGAACCAGCCGTGAGTCAATAAAACTTATATAGACAAGACCGGAACCAGCCGTGAGTCTAGGCAACAGCGGGATTTTCCTGTGAGCCACATATTTCAGGCAACAGCGGGCTAACCCGTGAGCCATAGTTTATTCTGATGAGTTAAACCTTTATATAGACAACAGCGGGCTAACCCGTGAGTCTAGGCAACAGCGGGCTAACCCGTGAGCCATGGTTTATCTTGATGAGCCAAACTTATATAGACAACAGCGGGCTAACCCGTGAGTCTAGGCAACAGCGGGCTAACCCGTGAGCCAAGGCAACAGCGGGCTAACCCGTGAGCCATATTTGATCGTGAAAGAAACTGATAACAAATGATGCGACCTCTCGTGGCTATGATATTGGATGCTATATTCAACTGGTGCGGCCTATATGGCTACGATATGATTATACGGAAATGGTACAGCCTTATAGCTACGATACTGGGTTGTTGAACCCAGACAGGTACGGTCTTCGGACTATGAATTATAAGCTGAAAAAGCTTTGGTGTGGCTTGTATAGCCATGATAAACGATGCGGCTTATATAGCCATGATATTGATGCAGTCCACCATGACTAAGAATCATGGGACAGAAAAGATTAGATATGATTATATGTGCAAATAACTGACGTGGCTTGTTAATTACAGGTTACTATGATTCAGCCTGTAAGGCTATATGATTAGGATGTGAAATCCTAGAATATATACGGTCAGCCAGTAAGGCTAGGATTCTGGATTCGATATCCAGACAATTATATTATTGTATTTTGATACATGTTATTTGCAGACTTGATTACTCACTGAGCTTTGTAGCTCATACCGTTTGTTAATGTCCCTGCAGGTTAGCATGATACTGATAGGGGACAAGATAGAGTCCGTGACTCTTGAAGTGGGACTTGTAGATGCTGTCAGTAGCAGCCCGGCTTCAAAGGAGATATTGGTATTATATATTCTCCTTGATACACTTGTACCCGATTTTACTAAAAATATACCCCTTTGTACTGGTTTTATGTATTGAAACCTTGGTTTTAAACGAAAAATTTTCAGGGGTGTTTTGTTTTAAAAGCCGGGTGTTACAAGTTGGTATCAGAGCCGTGGTTTAAGTGAACTAGGTGTCTATAGAGTAGATTCCTGGACTTAAACCCTGAGATAGTAGACATGATGCATAGTTAGGTGTATATAGTTGTTATTATACATATATAACCTAACTGTTGCTAACTTCTGACGTATAAGAAGTGTGAACTGTACAACTCCTCGGGAGACATTTAGGGCGCGAAGCTCTAGGAAATGGACCAACCCTTCTCAAGACTCCGTTGTACGTGGAGCAAAAAGGGGACAAATAGCAGCAAATCCACATGATGAGCAATGTTAGCTGATGTGGTCAGAAAAAGACATCGGTTGCTTACCTTGGTTGATATTCAAGGTGAAAGAACAGTAGTTGAGACTACAAGAAAAGCAGAAAATATTCGGGGACTTCTCAGCAGAAGTTAAAACGCATTAGGTCTAACATTAAAAGGAAGGGACCAGAACAGAAAGATGAGATGATGTAAGAAGTGCAGGAAAAGCACTCAGAACACTGTGGAGCTGAGACTCTACCGTTGTATAGCTGAAATGTCAGGAAACATGAGCATGTGGCTCAAGCCTGTTGGATAGAACGGAAGTGGTTCCAGCGTGGAATTATAGATCACTTCCCTATGAAATACTCACATGCTAAATGTGGAGTAACGGGTGATGAACCCAGGAAAGAAAGAAGAAATGAATGGTCGAAAAGGACCAGTGGTACCTTGAGCATTCCAGCAGATTGTGGAAGAAGCTCGTGAGGAGACTGATATGATCTCCGACAGAATGGTTTTAAATATAACTCGTGTATGTTATATTTGATCCATGAAGCTATGCTTTGGATCGATGACTTGATGTCTTGTTGAAATATTTCATCAATGATTATGGATGAAATTTTGGAAACAGCTATAGCAGATAGCAAGAATGTTCTAGATATTGAACACCTGGAAGGTAGTTTGCCTAGGATTTACGGGACCATTTTCCCTATAAATCTAAAGCCGATGACTACCAGTGATTTTGAAGCAATGGTGCATATGAATAGGTTAGCAATGAATTATGCTAACTTGAATTGTAGAAATGAGAACAGTATGGTTCTTAAAACAGAAATGAAATGGATGGGAATCCATGGTAAATGGCCGTTGTTGGGAATACTGGTTATTTTCTTTGCTTAAACTCGGAAAAAGTTAGTAAAAGAATGATGTTATAATTGGCATACGTGGTATTGGCCAAGATAAATAAAGCAGTGCTAGTAGTGTACTACTTTCGATAAATTCTCGGATGTTTCTTTTGAAAAGAACTTCCAAGATTTCTGCCAGATTGGCGAGAAGAGTTTATGATAAAGCTGATTTTGGGAGCCGTTCCTATTATTTAGGCTCTAGACTGATTTGCATCTGTAGAGATGGCATAGTTGAACAATAAAAAGAAGAAATTCTTGAATTGGGGTCTCACATGACCGTATGTGTCATTGTATGGAGCCCTATCTTGTTTGAAAAAAAAAAAAGACAAGTTGATGCAGATGTGCATTGACTAATGAGAATTTGATATTCTCGAAACCAGATCGAAAATGAGGTACAGTTGTACCAGAAATTGGAGTTAATTCACTGAGTTAAGTGATTTGTAAAATTCTACAAGTATGAAAATTTGGCTAAAAGAAGCTTGATATTCTTTGTGCATGTTAATAATGCCAGAGATGATGAAGTGTATCCAGTGGGAAATGATATTGTGATAAGACAGAAACCACCTTGGAACCTGACTGAAATTAGTAGTTTCCTTGGATTGGCGAGTTACTATAGGAGAGTTGTAGAAAACTGCTCCTTGAATGTTGTTAAGTTGACTAAAGTTGATTAAAAAAAGTAAAAAGTCTGAGTGGTAGAAAGACCACAGAAATCTTGTAAAGGTTTGAGATAAACCTTGCGTGAAACTCCGGTGTTAGCATTATGCTAAGCGGAGAAGATGAATTGGATCATAGAAATGCATCCAGATTCGATCGTAGATGCAAGATGTTGCAATAGCAACTATGATTTTGGTATTGAAGCTTTGGAGACACTATGTATATAGTGTAAAGCTTATTGTTGATATGGATCATAAAAGTTGGAAATACTTAGTTGATCAAAAAAAGAAGCCAGATATGAGATAAGTAAGATAGATGAGTTACTTAGAGATTTCGGGTATGAAATCTTGTACCATCTTAAATGGGCAGATGTGGCTATAGATGCCTTGAATTGAAAAGAATAACCTTTGAAGGGTTACATCCACATGTATGAGTGTGGCGAATTGGTTACCTGAGTTGATTTGGGTAACACAGAAAAATGTGTGCACGTTTGAAAATGTGAATAATAAATAAATGATTGCATATTAGCAGAAGCTAGTTGGAAAATCACTGCGATTTAAACCTTTGGTGGTTGTGAATGTGGTTTCCAAAGCAAAGGGAAACATGAAAATCATCTTAAAAATATGTATTTTATACTAGATATGCAGTATACCCGGAGCAATACCAGACTGGATAGGTCGATAAAACCTATGTGTTGGTGGCCGGGACAGAAGAAAAAAAAAACATTTAAAGACACATGAAAAGTATTTGACTTGTACGTAAAGTAAAGTCAAATCAGTGGAAACGTGCGAAGAAATTGACCCATGGTTGGCCCCAGAAAAGAAATGGAACAACATTGTTATAGACTTTGCGATAAAGTCTCTGCAAGTATCGTCTGTAGATGAACAAAGCGACTCAGTGATGCCGAATTTAGAAGATGTGCTTGAAAATTGCACAGCGGACCCTAGTGGAAGAAGAGAAGATTGTCTATCGCTGATAGAAGTTGCAAGAAATGGCAGCTTACATGCTGTTAGTTTGAAGACTCGTATGAAGAATGGTAAGGAAAACCATGATATCCTTCGATTTTTGGAATGAAAATGTGGTAAAAACGTTGGCTAGATCCTAGTTTGTTATACAAACTGAAGAAAAGACTTGATGAGTACGAACGAATTGGAAGAATGGTTACGAAATTGTAAAGTGGTATGTGGATTACCGAATATAAACCTTTGAAATCCCAAGTAAAGGAATATGGTAGTGCGAAAAGTAATCATTTGGAAAGGTTAAATTTGTTTGGGACGACAAGAAAGAAATTATGTATTAATAATTTCCAACAAATTCCTTATGACGAAAAGAAAATAGATACGTAGATAAGGTACCCGGGACAACCGGAGGAATGATATGCGAGTGGTGATATAACCACGAGATAAGAAGATAGTATGGTTAAGTGCTTAGGCAATACCATAGAGATTCCGACATGATGCGGAAGACCGAAAGCTAGTCGAGGGAGACATGCCCTCAACTCCTTGTATGATTTCGGGGACGAAATCTTTTGAAGGAGGGGAGAATTTGTAACACCACGACACTTTTGTGAAAGTATTAAAAGGTTAATCATAGTGTATTTATGATTTAACATGGTGTTCTAAGTATTAGAAAGTAATACTAGAAGAGAAAAGGGTAAATTTGTCATTTTACCACAAAAAGGGTATTTTGGTCATTTGACAAGTGAAGGACCAATTCTGAAAATATTGTTGGTTGTGGCAAAAATGTAAGAAATGAAAGTTTTATTGTAATAAAACTTGGTTATTGTGGTTAAAGTTCAAGAAAATGAACTTAGGGACCAAATTTGTAAACTTTTGTGGTATAAATAGAGAGATTGACTCTCTTGTTGACTGGCCATTGTTGTGCAGCTACGGGAATAGATTTTGGAGAGCATTTTCTGCAGAGATCATGAAGCTTGATACAAGAATTGGAATCCTAGCTTGGAATTGGTGATTCCTAAGCTTTGAAGGTTAGTAAATTCATTTTTTAACCAAGTTCTTGAAGTGTTCTTGGTTTGGTTTTATAGAAACTGAAATTTGTACATTTCAGTTATGATTATGTAGTTTAAATGGTTTATTACTTCCATTAAGTCATGCTAGAAAGGACTTAACTCAAGAAAATGGAAGTAAGATGCTATTTTTGATAAATTGAGAACTTTGCTCAAGAACCCTAGAATACATGTTTGTATGATTCAGTGGATTCTAATGAGTTCTAATGAGTTCCAAATGTTGTTAATGATGAGAATAATCAGTAGAAGTGATTAATTTTGAAGAAATTCGGTTTTTGGACCAAAATGTCAAAAACGGGAAATGTTAGAATTGGATTGGAATTACCAATTCTAATGTTTAAAACTTGTGGAATATGTTGGGTTTTGGTCTTAGAACAAACCCCTACTGATTAAGTCGTGTATTAAGGGCTTAAAATGAGAAAATTGGAATTTTGTAGCATAAAAATCGCATTTCTGGTCTGTCCAGCAAAGATCGGGTCGCGATCTATTAAGGATAGGGTCGCGATCTAGATCGAGTCCCTATCTCTAAGAGATCGGGTCGCGATCTCTGCCAGCAGCAAAAATCAGCCCCCTGTTAAATTTTAGTGAATTTTCCAAGTTTGATTTTGATGCTAGACTTGTCCGTTTGACCTGAAATTTTAAACATAGGTCTAATATGGTATGAAACTTCATACAAAATTGTCGGAATACGTATACGACCTCCCGAAAGTACTGTAGCAGAATACGCGTATTTCGGGACGTATATTGGAATTTTTATAAAAATGATTATTGCTTGGAATTGGTTCTATATTAGACTCGTATGCATTAGAATCAATTAAAATGAATATTAACCTATAATCATGGTGGAAATGAATGAATTATAGGTGTGGGACAAAATGGTTGTGTTGCACGCAAAGGCAAGAAATAACCGGAAATTGAAACGCAGCTAGCATCCAGGTGAGTAATCTCACTGATATCATATGTGATATATGATGATTGATTTGTTACAGGTTGAAATGGCTTCGAGGGACGAAAATGACAAGTGTAAAAATATATGTAAACGACAAGACCAGATAAGCCGTGAGTCATTGCGATGACAAGAACGGAACTGTGAGTCAATACATATATATACACACTATGATACGACAATACCAGATAAGCCGTGAGTCTATAATAGACAAGAACGGAGCTGTGAGTCAAACTTTTATGACAAGACCGGAACCAGCCGTGAGTCAATAAAACTTATATAGACAAGACCGGAACCAGCCGTGAGTCTAGGCAACAGCGGGATTTTCCTGTGAGCCACATATTTCAGGCAACAGCGGGCTAACCCGTGAGCCATAGTTTATTCTGATGAGTTAAACCTTTATATAGACAACAGCGGGCTAACCCGTGAGTCTAGGCAACAGCGGGCTAACCCGTGAGCCATGGTTTATCTTGATGAGCCAAACTTATATAGACAACAGCGGGCTAACCCGTGAGTCTAGGCAACAGCGGGCTAACCCGTGAGCCAAGGCAACAGCGGGCTAACCCGTGAGCCATATTTGATCGTGAAAGAAACTGATAACAAATGATGCGACCTCTCGTGGCTATGATATTGGATGCTATATTCAACTGGTGCGGCCTATATGGCTACGATATGATTATACGGAAATGGTACAGCCTTATAGCTACGATACTGGGTTGTTGAACCCAGACAGGTACGGTCTTCGGACTATGAATTATAAGCTGAAAAAGCTTTGGTGTGGCTTGTATAGCCATGATAAACGATGCGGCTTATATAGCCATGATATTGATGCAGTCCACCATGACTAAGAATCATGGGACAGAAAAGATTAGATATGATTATATGTGCAAATAACTGACGTGGCTTGTTAATTACAGGTTACTATGATTCAGCCTGTAAGGCTATATGATTAGGATGTGAAATCCTAGAATATATACGGTCAGCCAGTAAGGCTAGGATTCTGGATTCGATATCCAGACAATTATATTATTGTATTTTGATACATGTTATTTGCAGACTTGATTACTCACTGAGCTTTGTAGCTCATACCGTTTGTTAATGTCCCTGCAGGTTAGCATGATACTGATAGGGGACAAGATAGAGTCCGTGACTCTTGAAGTGGGACTTGTAGATGCTGTCAGTAGCAGCCCGGCTTCAAAGGAGATATTGGTATTATATATTCTCCTTGATACACTTGTACCCGATTTTACTAAAAATATACCCCTTTGTACTGGTTTTATGTATTGAAACCTTGGTTTTAAACGAAAAATTTTCAGGGGTGTTTTGTTTTAAAAGCCGGGTGTTACAAGTTGGTATCAGAGCCGTGGTTTAAGTGAACTAGGTGTCTATAGAGTAGATTCCTGGACTTAAACCCTGAGATAGTAGACATGATGCATAGTTAGGTGTATATAGTTGTTATTATACATATATAACCTAACTGTTGCTAACTTCTGACGTATAAGAAGTGTGAACTGTACAACTCCTCGGGAGACATTTAGGGCGCGAAGCTCTAGGAAATGGACCAACCCTTCTCAAGACTCCGTTGTACGTGGAGCAAAAAGGGGACAAATAGCAGCAAATCCACATGATGAGCAATGTTAGCTGATGTGGTCAGAAAAAGACATCGGTTGCTTACCTTGGTTGATATTCAAGGTGAAAGAACAGTAGTTGAGACTACAAGAAAAGCAGAAAATATTCGGGGACTTCTCAGCAGAAGTTAAAACGCATTAGGTCTAACATTAAAAGGAAGGGACCAGAACAGAAAGATGAGATGATGTAAGAAGTGCAGGAAAAGCACTCAGAACACTGTGGAGCTGAGACTCTACCGTTGTATAGCTGAAATGTCAGGAAACATGAGCATGTGGCTCAAGCCTGTTGGATAGAACGGAAGTGGTTCCAGCGTGGAATTATAGATCACTTCCCTATGAAATACTCACATGCTAAATGTGGAGTAACGGGTGATGAACCTAGGAAAGAAAGAAGAAATGAATGGTCGAAAAGGACCAGTGGTACCTTGAGCATTCCAGCAGATTGTGGAAGAAGCTCGTGAGGAGACTGATATGATCTCCGACAGAATGGTTTTAAATATAACTCGTGTATGTTATATTTGATCCATGAAGCTATGCTTTGGATCGATGACTTGATGTCTTGTTGAAATATTTCATCAATGATTATGGATGAAATTTTGGAAACAGCTATAGCAGATAGCAAGAATGTTCTAGATATTGAACACCTGGAAGGTAGTTTGCCTAGGATTTACGGGACCATTTTCCCTATAAATCTAAAGCCGATGACTACCAGTGATTTTGAAGCAATGGTGCATATGAATAGGTTAGCAATGAATTATGCTAACTTGAATTGTAGAAATGAGAACAGTATGGTTCTTAAAACAGAAATGAAATGGATGGGAATCCATGGTAAATGGCCGTTGTTGGGAATACTGGTTATTTTCTTTGCTTAAACTCGGAAAAAGTTAGTAAAAGAATGATGTTATAATTGGCATACGTGGTATTGGCCAAGATAAATAAAGCAGTGCTAGTAGTGTACTACTTTCGATAAATTCTCGGATGTTTCTTTTGAAAAGAACTTCCAAGATTTCTGCCAGATTGGCGAGAAGAGTTTATGATAAAGCTGATTTTGGGAGCCGTTCCTATTATTTAGGCTCTAGACTGATTTGCATCTGTAGAGATGGCATAGTTGAACAATAAAAAGAAGAAATTCTTGAATTGGGGTCTCACATGACCGTATGTGTCATTGTATGGAGCCCTATCTTGTTTGAAAAAAAAAAAGACAAGTTGATGCAGATGTGCATTGACTAATGAGAATTTGATATTCTCGAAACCAGATCGAAAATGAGGTACAGTTGTACCAGAAATTGGAGTTAATTCACTGAGTTAAGTGATTTGTAAAATTCTACAAGTATGAAAATTTGGCTAAAAGAAGCTTGATATTCTTTGTGCATGTTAATAATGCCAGAGATGATGAAGTGTATCCAGTGGGAAATGATATTGTGATAAGACAGAAACCACCTTGGAACCTGACTGAAATTAGTAGTTTCCTTGGATTGGCGAGTTACTATAGGAGAGTTGTAGAAAACTGCTCCTTGAATGTTGTTAAGTTGACTAAAGTTGATTAAAAAAAGTAAAAAGTCTGAGTGGTAGAAAGACCACAGAAATCTTGTAAAGGTTTGAGATAAACCTTGCGTGAAAATCCGGTGTTAGCATTATGCTAAGCGGAGAAGATGAATTGGATCATAGAAATGCATCCAGATTCGATCGTAGATGCAAGATGTTGCAATAGCAACTATGATTTTGGTATTGAAGCTTTGGAGACACTATGTATATAGTGTAAAGCTTATTGTTGATATGGATCATAAAAGTTGGAAATACTTAGTTGATCAAAAAAAGAAGCCAGATATGAGATAAGTAAGATAGATGAGTTACTTAGAGATTTCGGGTATGAAATCTTGTACCATCTTAAATGGGCAGATGTGGCTATAGATGCCTTGAATTGAAAAGAATAACCTTTGAAGGGTTACATCCACATGTATGAGTGTGGCGAATTGGTTACCTGAGTTGATTTGGGTAACACAGAAAAATGTGTGCACGTTTGAAAATGTGAATAATAAATAAATGATTGCATATTAGCAGAAGCTAGTTGGAAAATCACTGCGATTTAAACCTTTGGTGGTTGTGAATGTGGTTTCCAAAGCAAAGGGAAACATGAAAATCATCTTAAAAATATGTATTTTGTACTAGATATGCAGTATACCCGGAGCAATACCAGACTGGATAGGTCGATAAAACCTATGTGTTGGTGGCCGGGACAGAAGAAAAAAAAACATTTAAAGACACATGAAAAGTATTTGACTTGTACGTAAAGTAAAGTCAAATCAGTGGAAACGTGCGAAGAAATTGACCCATGGTTGGCCCCAGAAAAGAAATGGAACAACATTGTTATAGACTTTGCGATAAAGTCTCTGCAAGTATCGTCTGTAGATGAACAAAGCGACTCAGTGATGCCGAATTTAGAAGATGTGCTTGAAAATTGCACAGCGGACCCTAGTGGAAGAAGAGAAGATTGTCTATCGCTGATAGAAGTTGCAAGAAATGGCAGCTTACATGCTGTTAGTTTGAAGACTCGTATGAAGAATGGTAAGGAAAACCATGATATCCTTCGATTTTTGGAATGAAAATGTGGTAAAAACGTTGGCTAGATCCTAGTTTGTTATACAAACTGAAGAAAAGACTTGATGAGTACGAACGAATTGGAAGAATGGTTACGAAATTGTAAAGTGGTATGTGGATTACCGAATATAAACCTTTGAAATCCCAAGTAAAGGAATATGGTAGTGCGAAAAGTAATCATTTGGAAAGGTTAAATTTGTTTGGGACGACAAGAAAGAAATTATGTATTAATAATTTCCAACAAATTCCTTATGACGAAAAGAAAATAGATACGTAGATAAGGTACCCGGGACAACCGGAGGAATGATATGCGAGTGGTGATATAACCACGAGATAAGAAGATAGTATGGTTAAGTGCTTAGGCAATACCATAGAGATTCCGACATGATGCGGAAGACCGAAAGCTAGTCGAGGGAGACATGCCCTCAACTCCTTGTATGATTTCGGGGACGAAATCTTTTGAAGGAGGGGAGAATTTGTAACACCACGACACTTTTGTGAAAGTATTAAAAGGTTAATCATAGTGTATTTATGATTTAACATGGTGTTCTAAGTATTAGAAAGTAATACTAGAAGAGAAAAGGGTAAATTTGTCATTTTACCACAAAAAGGGTATTTTGGTCATTTGACAAGTGAAGGACCAATTCTGAAAATATTGTTGGTTGTGGCAAAAATGTAAGAAATGAAAGTTTTATTGTAATAAAACTTGGTTATTGTGGTTAAAGTTCAAGAAAATGAACTTAGGTTGGAACATAGTTCCCTTACTAACGCTGCTTGCTACAATTACCAATCATATAAATACTTGCTGCTTGCTGGAACATTTCTCATATACATATAACTTGTGGCTAGGTGCCAAACTACATCATTTTATGTCTTTATGGCTAGATGCCAAATATAGCTTTCATCGTATAATAATCATATGTTTAAAAATATTTTTCTAACATGCTAAACTTTATACCAAAACATACTTTCCAACATCTTATGGCTATATGCCATTCATACTTGAAAAGATATACGGTTTATAACCAAAACATACTTCTTAACATCTTATGGCTATATGCCATTCATACTTTCAAACATATATAGCTTGTATTAAAAATATACTTTCACATATTT
Source organism: Cichorium intybus (assembly GCA_023525715.1). Lineage (NCBI taxonomy): Eukaryota > Viridiplantae > Streptophyta > Magnoliopsida > Asterales > Asteraceae > Cichorium > Cichorium intybus. The sequence continues at coordinate 46,394,003 of CM042013.1, forward strand.
GGTTCATAGACCAACATACTTTCACTTAATTTAACGTGTAGTTCAAAACATAACTTCGAATATAGCATTATACTTTCTCATCAAATTAAAAATAATACTCTTGCAAATAAATTCACATAAAGAGATTTTATAAGAAATCTTGTAAATACTTACTTGCCATGTACCCCAGAATGGGTAAAAATACTGCATGTACTCACCTGATGTGTTGCTAGGAGACTGACTACACGTTCTTTGTATTTATACTCTTTTGATCCGTTAGTCACTTGGCATGGACCTATATTTAACATGTTATACATTAACATTAATGCTAACTGATTCTATAACTCATTAGAGTCCTTATAATACTATCTTGGGTCATAACAAGTCTATAACTTTTAAATGACCAACTTTAGTTAAGTTGTATTTTATACGTATTTTGCTACAGTACCCTCGGGGGGTCGTAATTCGATTCCGACAATTTTTCATGAAGTTTCATAACATATTAGACCTATGTTTAAAATTTGAGGTCAAACGGACAAGTATTGAAGAAAATCTTAAAAACTAAAATCACTTGGCAGAGAACATTGAGACTAAACTGCATTTTCAATCTGCCGCTGGGCGCACCACGCCCAAGGAGGGGCGCACCGCGCCAGCTGAACAGCAGCCCAGAATTGCCCAATTTTTATGCTACAAATTTCCATTTTCTCATATTAAGCCCTTAATACATGACTTAATCCCTAGGGTTTGTTCCAAGACCAAAACCATTCATTTACTTCATGTCTTTAATCATAAAAATCATAGATTTTGATTATTTTTCCAAACATTCCCGTTTTTGCATTTTTGATCCAAAAAACCGAATTTGTTTGAAATTAATCATTTCTACTGCTTTATTTTAACAAATACCACATATGGAACTCATTAAAACCCTTTAGGATTAATTTGATCATATAAAATTGAATTTTAAGGCTTTTGACAAAATTCCAATTTTTCAACAATAGCAACATACTTTGATGATTTTTAAGATATGTTCTTAATACTTGACTTAATTAGTTTAGAATCATTCTAGGACTAAAATAACAACTCCTTTATACATCTAAACCATAGTTTCTTCAATTTCATCACTTTTGATTGAAATCATCCCCAAAAACTCATTTTTACTCAAAAAAATCATTTTAATGAATTTCCAAGATTGGAATTGATTTCTCATGTCTTTTATGACACTTTAGACTTATTAGATCATTTACAATCAGTTTCAAACTCATAATTTGATTTATTTTCATAAAATCCCGTTTTTGATAATTTTCCCCAAAAATGCAAATTTTTGAAATCAATCACTTAGGAATGTATTTATACATCTTAAGTGATTATTAGAACCTAACAAAACAATAAAAATCACTTTCAATTTCACAAACCCATTTCTAGGGTTCTTGAGCTAAAATTCTTATTTCTTGATTTTTAACACTTTCAATGGTTAAACTAGGTTTAGGTAGTGATTAAGACACAAGTTAAGACTAGGAATCATAGGATAATCCTCCTCTAGCCACTAAAATCTCGAAGCTACAGTAACTTGCTTACGGGAAATGGGTTAAACAACTCTAAAATCATGTTTACTAACCTTCTTTGGCTTGGAATTCTTCAATTCCAAGATAGTTGCTTCAATTTCTTCATGAATCCTAGAAATCGTTTTCTCCCGTATCCTCTCTAGAACCATCTTCAGAAATTATGATTATTAATGAGATATTTTCCCATTTTTATATTTTTCCAACTTTGGCTTAATGACAAAACAGCCCCTGGACTTAATTTCTTCATATTTTTAACACTAGAACCCAACTCTTATTACACTAAGTTTTATTTCTTACATTTTTGGTCCAAACTAGAATTATACTTTTATAATAAATCTTATACATGGGCAAATGACCAAATTACCCCTTTATGGTAAAATGACAAAATTACCCTCTTTTACTAGAATTAACTTTCAAATACTTATCACCATTATTTGGTGTCAAAATTTTATTTCATTATATATAAACTCCAAAAATTATATTTTCCTTACTTAAAAGTCATTTGGATGTCAAATGACCATTTTGCCCTTTCTCACCATCTTTTTCCAAACTTTTGGTATTTTACCACATTTCTAAATAAATTATTTTAAAACTTTCAAAATATTTTTAGTCTTTTCTTTACGTATTTTCTCGAATATAAATTCGAGATTTTTGGGTCGTTACAACTACCTCCCCCTTATTGGGATTCCGTCCTCGGAATCATCACACAACTATTGATACTTTCTTTTTACCAACATATAATCATAACCTTCATTGTTTTATCTTTTAATCTTTCTTTTCTACCTCATTTCATTTATATACAATCCTTAGTAAACTCATCTTACAGAATAGTTTCATACTTCAATACTTTTTATCAAAAATAGCAATCTACTTTATAGTTTTTCTCATATTTTTACTACAACATGTGAGATTATACTCACAACATTCTTTACTTATAAAAGTTCCAATACCATTAAACATAATTATATATGTTTTGTATATATATATATATATATATTTTACAAATTTATAAATACACCAAAAATCTTTTCCTTGTATAGATTTTTCGTCCCTTAATGGACATTTTACTTAAGCAATCTTTTCACCTTCATTTAATATTGTTTATTTATCTTCACCCGTCCTTTCTTCTTATTTCTTTACTCATTCGTTACTTCCTAAACAATCCACTGTTATTTCTTCTTTACAGAAGTTTTACAACATCTTATTTCTCTTACATTTATTTTTAAATCTTTTACACTTCAGTTTATTCTTCTTTATCTCTATTACCCACTACCGACTCATTATTATTTATAAAGGATGTATTTTCCTCCTTCTTGTTACACTTCACATTCTTATTTTTTCTGATTGGGACAAAATTTGCCGAATTATCATATTGTTCACGAGAATCTGATTATCTCGTTCTGAAAGTGTTGAAACGATATACCGCTTTTTATTTTAACAATTAAACATCATTAAATTTCTTTCTATGTATAATACACCATATTTAACCTTATAAACTTGTACAGTTTTACTGTTGAAGTTGATCTATTATTTCAGTCAACGTCCTTCTCAATTCGCGCTTTTAAGAAAAATCATTTTTCACATACTTTTTACTCATTTCCTGTACATTATATGTATTACCTTCTCTAATATTTGTCTTGTATCATTCTTTACTTGTATTACTTTCATATTCAACATATAATCAACTTAGATATTTCTTTCATCTTCTTTTATGAGATTTCGGTCTCATTACTCATCACTTATTCGTATAAACATGTCTTTCTCATTTCTTCAATTTTTGTATAATACTTTTATAAGTATATTTTTCTTTCCTTTTTGGATACTCCACGTATCCTTCTCATATTAATACTTTATATTTTAGTATTTCTTTGCCAATTCTATTTCTCACAATAGTGCTTAGTTTAGCACCTGATCTTCTGTTTACTCTTTCCTCATGGTATCTAAATTTTTTACCATGATTGATTCGAAATTTATTTTTCTTCAATTCACTTATGGAACTTCATACATGTTGCATACTATAATTCACATTCCCATACTTGATTCATTTTTCATACTATTATTACCTTGTGGTGTATTTATGTTTTACAACCCACATTCATTAACTTCTTGACATATATTTACAAGTTCTTAGTTGCATAATATACACACATATATATATATATATATATATATATATATATATATATATATATATATATATATATATATATATATATATATATATATATATATATATATATATATATATATATATATATATATATATATATATATATATATATATATATATATATATATATATATATATATATATATATATATATATATATATATACTTGGTTCTCTTTTGGTTTAAGAACCCAACTAGGTATTTTTAACATTTTCGTCCCATGACGAATTCTTGACATAGTCCTCAATCACCATTACTTCTCGATACTCTTTACTTTTACATCTTTTATCATTTCTGTTATGTGTTATAAGGCTACATGCCTAACACATTTGATATTCTTTTGTTTATACTCCACTGCTTTACACTATATGTTTCTTTACAACATTATATATTTCATATACAACTTACTTCTTATGTATCTTTAGGTGATACACAATTGCCATTTATTTTTTTTTCTTCGTCATCTTTCGTTCTTTTGTATTTCGAGGCAATTTGCCCAATACATCATTTTACTCCTTGCTTCATACTTTATAGTATTCTAATTAGAATACTTATTTCATAACCACTTTTATACTTTTATACATTATATTTATATCTCAAAACTTACTCATGCTTTTACATTTATAAACACATATAACATACATACACTTCTTTGTATTTCATGGCTACTAGCCATGTACTGACCATTTCTCAAAATCTTTGGATTCCTTTACCCATCATTTCTATTCGGAAGTAATAACTTCCTGTCTGTTTACTATCATTCTTACATTATCTTTAATTCTTCGTTTACTACTTGTTTAGATATTTACTCTTTTTCTTTACTTCATATCATTTATGACCTTTAGTCATTTTGCTCACATGCTTTTGATTTTTCTTCAATTATCATACATCATTATACTCTTTCATTACTGGTATTACCTCTTTTATTTCATTCATTTGGTTGTGGAATTTATTTCCTGACAACCACTATCTTATCGTTACTTGTTTCACCTTTAGTTTCTTGCCTAACATTTATTTAGGCATTCAACCTTTAATTCTCACTTCATGTTCATTTAATCTCATTACAACAATGCAATTTACTTTAAATTTCATAATCTTTTACAATTTCTCATTCATCATTCTTTTCCCCCATTTGGGTATCTTACTTTACTTTTATTACTCATTATAACATTGTACTATTAATACACTTCACTTATAATTTCATTCTTCCTGTAAAAGTCTTACAACTTTTATATAGGTAATCAATACCCATAATTCCTTTTTAGGTTGCTCTTCTACATACGTCCTCTCGTCTCGACATGCATATAATTTAATGTCTTTCAATCTGTCTAAAATATTAATTATCACATTATTTCCTTTACTTTACCATACTAAGTGGTATATATCCACTACATTAGCTTTTAATACTTACAACCTTACTAGTTGTTATTTCATAGGCATATAATTCCTATGTTTTACTTACTGCTCTCTTCATAACTTTACCCACCAGAATACCATAATTCCTTTGTGATTCCACCGGTCTCAATACATATCCTGTGATTATGATAATACGGGCCCATATTACCATAACCACCTATACATATTGATTCTGTTGTTACCACAAGGTTTCATGGGACACTGGTTCACTTAACATACAATATCATTATAAATACACGGTGATCAATACTAAAAATCTTTTTACTTTATAGACATAGTCTTTGATAAATTTAGACGGTTATGGAAAATATCATATAATTTTCCTAACGGTCAAATCTTTGCTCACTTTAAACGTTAGCTTAACACTTCTTAGTGTTATATTTACATATTTTAAATAATGTATAATGTCTTAATCATTTATGACATCATACTTTCATAAAATAACATTTCTATAGCATGAGTTTAAGCCTAGGAGTGGAACAAGCCAATCCTAATTCGCTTAAACTATGGCTCTGATACCAACTTGTAACACCCCATTTCTACTGTTTGCAAATACTATGGTTTTTTCGTATAAATACTTGAATACAAAAATACGGTTTAACAAAAACCGATTACTTACATGTTTAAAAACAGTGGGTGTTACAAATCCATACCCAAAACTAACCATAGTAAGCAAGAAAGGATTAAACCTTGAGTCCAAGATAGGAGCTATGTGGGCTCCACTCCAGCTAAACTTCATCCAATTATAGCATAGCATTAACCTGGAATACATGACATAAAAATAGAATACGTAAGACAATAATGTCTCGTGAGTTACATGAGTTTTAGACTCAAACCTTTAACTTCTTTTCCAATCTTTATATAAAACTTATGACATAAATGTCTTTCAAAGTTTTAAAACATTATCATACCATAGTTCTTTATTCTTTTCAAAAATCATTACATATCATACCTTGCATATTATCTTCTTTCAAAACTTTATAATAGCAATATAACTCTTTACTTCTCAAAAATATTCTATGACATACTTTACGAAAATAACTTCGTTCTTACTTTCTTTGATTGGTTTTATAAGCTTGCTGGATTTTTATACTTAGGGCTTTAATCACTATAAGTGATACCCCAAGTCTCTATGGCTAGAAAGAACGGATCAATCCTCACCATAGAAGTGCTGAGGCGATCTACTTCGCGATGGGGCTTGTACCCAGTAGACCCCTTACCTAACCCGGGTAGGTTGGAACATAGTTCCCTTACTAACGCTGCTTGCTACAATTACCAATCATATAAATACTTGCTGCTTGCTGGAACATTTCTCATATACATATAACTTGTGGCTAGGTGCCAAACTACATCATTTTATGTCTTTATGGCTAGATGCCAAATATAGCTTTCATCGTATAATAATCATATGTTTAAAAATATTTTTCTAACATGCTAAACTTTATACCAAAACATACTTTCCAACATCTTATGGCTATATGCCATTCATACTTGAAAAGATATACGGTTTATAACCAAAACATACTTCTTAACATCTTATGGCTATATGCCATTCATACTTTCAAACATATATAGCTTGTATTAAAAATATACTTTCACATATTTGGTTCATAGACCAACATACTTTCACTTAATTTAACGTGTAGTTCAAAACATAACTTCAAATATAACATTATACTTTCTCATCAAATTAAAAATAATACTCTTGCAAATAAATTCACATAAAGAGATTTTATAAGAAATCTTGTAAATACTTACTTGCCATGTACCCCAGAATGGGTAAAAATACTGCATGTACTCACCTGATGTGTTGCTAGGAGACTGACTACACGTTCTTTGTATTTATACTCTTTTGATCCGTTAGTCACTTGGCATGGACCTATATTTAACATGTTATACATTAACATTAATGCTAACTGATTCTATAACTCATTAGAGTCCTTATAATACTATCTTGGGTCATAACAAGTCTATAACTTTTAAATGACCAACTTTAGTTAAGTTGTATTTTATACGTATTTTGCTACAGTACCCTCGGGGGGTCGTAATTCGATTCCGACAATTTTTCATGAAGTTTCATAACATATTAGACCTATGTTTAAAATTTGAGGTCAAACGGACAAGTATTGAAGAAAATCTTAAAAACTAAAATCACTTGGCAGAGAACATTGAGACTAAACTGCATTTTCAATCTGCCGCTGGGCGCACCACGCCCAAGGAGGGGCGCACCGCGCCAGCTGAACAGCAGCCCAGAATTGCCCAATTTTTATGCTACAAATTTCCATTTTCTCATATTAAGCCCTTAATACATGACTTAATCCCTAGGGTTTGTTCCAAGACCAAAACCATTCATTTACTTCATGTCTTTAATCATAAAAATCATAGATTTTGATTATTTTTCCAAACATTCCCGTTTTTGCATTTTTGATCCAAAAAACCGAATTTGTTTGAAATTAATCATTTCTACTGCTTTATTTTAACAAATACCACATATGGAACTCATTAAAACCCTTTAGGATTAATTTGATCATATAAAATTGAATTTTAAGGCTTTTGACAAAATTCCAATTTTTCAACAATAGCAACATACTTTGATGATTTTTAAGATATGTTCTTAATACTTGACTTAATTAGTTTAGAATCATTCTAGGACTAAAATAACAACTCCTTTATACATCTAAACCATAGTTTCTTCAATTTCATCACTTTTGATTGAAATCATCCCCAAAAACTCATTTTTACTCAAAAAAATCATTTTAATGAATTTCCAAGATTGGAATTGATTTCTCATGTCTTTTATGACACTTTAGACTTATTAGATCATTTACAATCAGTTTCAAACTCATAATTTGATTTATTTTCATAAAATCCCGTTTTTGATAATTTTCCCCAAAAATGCAAATTTTTGAAATCAATCACTTAGGAATGTATTTATACATCTTAAGTGATTATTAGAACCTAACAAAACAATAAAAATCACTTTCAATTTCACAAACCCATTTCTAGGGTTCTTGAGCTAAAATTCTTATTTCTTGATTTTTAACACTTTCAATGGTTAAACTAGGTTTAGGTAGTGATTAAGACACAAGTTAAGACTAGGAATCATAGGATAATCCTCCTCTAGCCACTAAAATCTCGAAGCTACAGTAACTTGCTTACGGGAAATGGGTTAAACAACTCTAAAATCATGTTTACTAACCTTCTTTGGCTTGGAATTCTTCAATTCCAAGATAGTTGCTTCAATTTCTTCATGAATCCTAGAAATCGTTTTCTCCCGTATCCTCTCTAGAACCATCTTCAGAAATTATGATTATTAATGAGATATTTTCCCATTTTTATATTTTTCCAACTTTGGCTTAATGACAAAACAGCCCCTGGACTTAATTTCTTCATATTTTTAACACTAGAACCCAACTCTTATTACACTAAGTTTTATTTCTTACATTTTTGGTCCAAACTAGAATTATACTTTTATAATAAATCTTATACATGGGCAAATGACCAAATTACCCCTTTATGGTAAAATGACAAAATTACCCTCTTTTACTAGAATTAACTTTCAAATACTTATCACCATTATTTGGTGTCAAAATTTTATTTCATTATATATAAACTCCAAAAATTATATTTTCCTTACTTAAAAGTCATTTGGATGTCAAATGACCATTTTGCCCTTTCTCACCATCTTTTTCCAAACTTTTGGTATTTTACCACATTTCTAAATAAATTATTTTAAAACTTTCAAAATATTTTTAGTCTTTTCTTTACGTATTTTCACTATCTGCTCTTGGTGCGGGTACAGTTTGGGAATCTGGTCAGAAACAGGACCAGTCTGATAGTACTTGGCGCCAACACGAGAAGCGTTCACCCAGAGCCACTTATCCTGCCAGTGCTTGGGTGAATATTTGGGTTCAGGGATCAACGTATGAACACTAGTCCTCCGGTAAAAAGCGTAGTTCTCTCCAGAAGCGACAAAACGAAAATAATGCTTAAACACGTAGAAATCGGGAACAATGCCTAACCCACGACACAGAAGTTCAAAAGCCACGATTTTGTTAACTGAGTTTGGTGTCAAATGGTGAAGGCCAATGCTATTACGGCGAAGAACCTCGTCGATGAAATCAGATATTGGAAGGCGGTACCCAGCGTCAAAAGTCTTTAAGTATACACCGATTTTCCCTTCGGGGGCGAGAGAAAACCCTATGTCGTTGCTAGGAACGAGGATGCCATCCTCAGGCTGGAAACCATAACGTTTGACCAAAGGGCCATAAACGTCATCGGAAATCTCTTGACGGTCAATATTTGCCATTTTCTGAGGAAGGAAGGGGGGAGAGCAAAGGACACGAAAGCAAGAAAGAAGAGAAGAACGTAAGAAAGAAGATTTGAAAACCCTAAAAAAGATTATACAAGACAGAGAGAAGCGGGAAACTCGAAAAACCCTTAATGATGAAAACGGGTGAGTCACATCACTTACATCAACTGTAACAGCGTCGATTTACTCGGAAAGCGAACCGTCTCTCCCTAAAGTCTTGAACGTCAAAGTTAGGCCACGTCATCGCTTTGACTACTAAGACTGGGGGGACTTGATAGTGAATCATACGGATACATATGACAGTCCGCCAGCACGCTAGCAGGACTCCTTGCCAGATGACCAGACGGCCAGCCAGCCGCCAGGGACCATGCGACCCGTCTGGCTGGACGTTATCTGACTTGACAGCCCTGGGCGATTGGCCACCAAGTGTGCCAATACCAGGACGACACGTCACCTTGTAACAATCATTGCGTGACCTAACGGGCCACGAACGACCCAGGTGGTCCACAAACTATCACCTGGTCAGAAGAATGAACCAATCACAGCCAACCGCAGACGATCGCCCAATAAGGAGAAGATCCACTACCAAACTGACAGGTGGTTCCCCACAAAAGATAACGGTACATGATGATCACGCCCTGGGTGAGATCATCATTCACACTGGTACTCATTCTCTGATACAGAACTCTCTCTCTCTCTCTCTCTTCGATCATCGGACTGACTTGATCGTCGGAGCGCCCTCCCGGGACCTCCTCCCGGAGTGCGACTGACCCCATTCTCATTGTTGTGAACTCAGGTCTGAAGCAAGGTCATCCAGAAGACCCCAAGGAAGGTCTAGTTTGCATCACACACACACACACACACACACACACACACACACACATATATATATATATATATATATATATATATATATATATATATATATATATATATATATATATATATATATATATATATATATATATATATATGCAAAAAAGACCTAGATCTAAGAGATCTCAAGGTTAGACTAAGAACATTAGAACACACCAAATGAAACCAGAAAACTAACAGAATCAATGGTCCAATGACGAGAAAGCAGCTAACATGTACAATAATGAAAGCAGAAATCGACAACACGTTGATGACAAGGAAGAAACGTCAGAAAAGCCAACATGTCTCTGATACCATGTAAAGCAACTACAAAGTACAAACTGAACTTTATTAACCAAAAATGATGTCTACTTTTAAAGAAAAAAACTCACTGCATAATACGTAATCTACTCTCATTATACACCAAAAAACAACAAATAAGTTTTTCTTGTTGGGGTACAAAGGCCCTACATGGATTGATGTTTGCAACATTGGTCGGTCCATTGTAAAACATTGTTTATTGGGTATTGCCCTAATTTGTATCCTACCTATATATAGTCATGTATTACTCATTTGTTAGGTAGAGCTCACAATGTGAGGTGTTTGTATTATGCTCAATCCTAGTGATTGGAGCAATATCTTTTGTACATCTCACATATTTGATTATTAATCATTCGACACTTTCGATATTTGTTTCGATCTTCACGATATTATTATTCCGCAAATGTCAAATCTGACTCAACATTTCTGTAAGAAAACCCTAAACGAAAATACAAACGAAGCAGACTAATTAATTCGTTACTACTGAGCTAAACAACATTGATTGCAGTATTTATATATTCGGTTTGACCCATGGGTCAAATAAGATTCACGTTACTTTTAACTTTAATATAAACGAGCCGCAACCCTTCAGCTTTCCAGCTTGCCCACAACAAGTCTCTCGGCTACCACTCAGCTCCATCAGCACTCACACATCGTCACCCTCAAGTTTCTAGTCATTAGTGCCCCTCGAACTACCGTGCACTAAACACAAGTTAGAAACAATATAATTAACACTAGTTGTTAAGTTTGTTAATGAACGTTATTTCAACATCTATGTATATGTGTATATGTACGTATGAAGTATTTATGTCATTGTGTGATCATGAATTTAAAACACTAACACTCATGACAATCTCATCATGGTTATTGCTAAATATGTCAAAAAAAAAAAAAAAAAAACTTAACTTTTAAAGGATAACTTGTTGATGATGCAAAATTTTATATTTTAAAAAGTATATTGATAAGTGCATATGATGGAGATCAAGATCAATCCGCTCAAAAACAATGCATAATAACACCTTCTAGAAACACTTCGGTTTTATTTACCTTTCGTGTCTATCGTTTATATTATTGAATCTCTATTTTCTTGATGTAATGATAACAAAGAATAAAAATTGAAATAAATGGTGGACCTCCTAGATGGAATAAAAGAAAGTTAGACATGTGGATATTGTGTTCTAATGGCAAAAAGTGAAATTGAAAAGAAGTCCAAAAGGATGTTTGTTAGTTCAACAATTTTAGAAGTATTCTTATGGTGCATATAACTCCTAATTATTATCTTAAAAAGGGTATAAGCAAGACAAACAGAATCTTCTAAATCACTGGAGAGAGGGGACAATCGTGCCTACTAGCCGTTCATTAGCTAAATCATTGTCCTCAATCATGTTTATTAAGCAAAGAATCACATAGATGACAATGCTAATGAAATTAAAGCAATAGATTTAAAATAAAATAAAAACTTATTCATAAAAGAAGAAATATTACATTTTTGTAATCATTCTATAAAAATGCTTTTTTTAATTGATATCTAACATAAAACTATACGATATTGTTAAGAATTTCTTAAAGCTACGTGCCTATGTTCTAGACGAAGTCCAGCCCATTAAAAGTTTAGAATCAAGCAGAAACATTTTCATGTTGATTTAATTGTGGGCCGTAAGCCCTCTAATAGAGTTTAGTTTTCTTCTTAGCATTCTTGTTTAAAAGTACTTAATTTTTAACGTTTTAATCTCCGATCTCTCATCGTTATATACACACACTCATGAATCTATTTTGAGGATATTGTATTTTACGCAAACTGCAGGAAACAACAATGCAATATCCATATAAATAATGTATTTCCATTTTTATTGACCTTCCCAGATTCAAGAAGGGTCTTCAGATCGTATACAGTCCTCAAGTTTAAGGCTGTCGCTAAGTTCCTGAATTGCAGTTTCTTATCGTCTCAAAAGGGCTAATCTTTTCTAAAGAGAGATTGAAGAAAACGGAATACATTGTCACCTAGATTGAACAAATGTGTTGGGGAGTTATGTTAGGATTACAAGCCGTTTAGATCGATTTCTCATCCAATTCAACACAAAATTCATATAAAACATATAAGAACATAAGAACTTACTTGGTGGTTTGAATCTCTAAGGATACACACATTTAGGCTACGGGGTGTGGACTCTCACTCCCCCTCAAATTTTCACCGTCACATCATCATCTAGTCAGCACCATCACTCATCTTCTCACACCTGGAGATGGTCACGCTTTAAATTAAAAAATAATTAATTTTAGAAACAAACAAATTTAATTTAAATTTAAATTTTCATTAATACTAATATCTTTAAAATTTTAAAAACATACAACTAACTTAATAAAAAAAATAAACATAAAAACTAAAAAACTAAGAATTAAAAAAATGCATATCGACCGTTTGTCCTTGAGGGCTTTCTCTTTATTCAATATCTGTTCTTATTGGAATTTCACATGAGACGAAATAGTTGAATAAATTTTATCAAAATTTTCGTTCATTTCATCCATGCATGCGTTTATCATTAACCGAGCTTGAAGACGTTGTTTTTCCTTTCGCTTTCGCTCGATCGCTTCCCATGGGCCTTTCAAACGCATTTGTTTATTGATTGAGGTCAAAACAGACGTGTGCATCGCAAAACATCGTGTAATGGGTCTTCGATGTTTTAGATTGTTTTGATCCATGTGTCGCTTCTGAGACCCCCTTCCACTTCAAGTACGATCCAACGACTTCCCAAAACCCCATAAATTTAAACGATTTTCCTTTGTTCTACGAATGATAAACCGTAAGTGCTTTTTGAAGTATATATTCGTCGCTTTGTCCGCTTTCCCGTTGATCAATTAAATTCTTGTATAACCCGTTGAATTTCGTTGCAGCTTTGTTGACGTCTTGGTATTTTGTTGTTATTGTATCCTTTGAACGATATCGTTTACACCCCAAATTTTTATGAAATAAAGTTATAATATTTTCCCAAAATGATATTTGGATTGAGCGTTTTCGGCCTCGATATTCTCCAAAACATCGACCCACGCTCGTGCTAAAGTTACTTCTTCTTCGAGGGTCCAAGGTAAAGGAGGGGCGAGACCGGTTTTCTTCCCCGATTTTTTTGAATTTTAATGTTGGAGTGGGGCACATCGGAGTCAGATTCAACTTGTGTCTTGGGCAGGGCCTCGACACTTGAATCAAAATCGGATTCGTCGACGGGCTCGGGTTGTGGTTGGGTGAATGCGGTGTTAACCGTACCAAAAATGGGTTAAAGGGGGATTGAGGGTAAACGTATGTGGTATCGGCAGATGTTAGAATTTTGGTGGCGAGAAAATGAGTCATTCCATTTGCGGGGTATAGGGTTGCGGCGACAATTCAATTTGCGGGAATATATTTTTCGAGGCTTTTGATCTTTTTAGAAGCTTTCTTGGATGGCAACAATTTCACAATTTTTGTAGGGTAATTTTTTAGAGTGTTTGTGGTGTAAATGTTTATTTATAGGTAAAATAATTTGTAAAGGTTTTAAAAAATTAACCCCAACATCTAGTATTTATGTTATCCATCATTTTAATGACTTATTGGTTTTGTAATTCAAAAATTAACTTGTTAAAAAGGTTAGTTTAAAAACAATTGTACAAGATTCCAACGAAACAAAAGGTCAATGTGTGACACCCGTGATTTATTATTACTATTATCTTTTTACATCTGGTCCCTTTTTAAACGTTATCACGTGTAATAAAAATCTGGGTAATCACAAAATGTATATCAATACAACCATAACAGTGAATCGGAACTTACATATAACATAGTGATTGAATACAAATGAATTACGTTCCATAATTACTTCACTCTACTTCATCTTCTTTAACCATGAATACCTGGAATACATAGCACAAAACACACCTACATAAGACTATAAAGTCTCGTGAGTTACATGAGCTTGGACTCACAGTATATTTATGCAAATGCTCATGTGAATACAGTTCACTTATTAACATATTTACATCTACTTATCCTCAATTACTCTCTCCTTTACACACCAGGTCGTGGGAAATGACTCCACAACATTACTCCTACTAATAATCTATTTTACATTAAACATACAGACTACACATCATTCTAGTTGTCACAAAAAACTCATACATCATTAACTCCTTAGATATTGGTTGAATACACAACCATTACCACATATGCTACACAAGCAACCCCTACCCATTTAGTCTTTATAACGACTCTTTTATCACTAACACTCATACCTTCCACATATAGATAACATATATACATGTAAGTCATACATTATCTAATAAGTCACATGGATGACTTCTTCAAATAGGCATCATATATATATATATATATATATATATATATATATATATATATATATATATATATATATATATATATATATATATATATATATATATATATATATATATATATATATATATATATATATATATATATATATATATATATATATATATATATACTTAGCATTAATATATTTATCCTTTTAAGGATTCCTATGCCATTACGCATACCTCCACACATACAACACAACTCGTATAACTAGATATCATCACATAAATAAATAAACTTAAACCAATTCTGAATCAATTTCTTTCTATTCCTATTTATATATGTGCAACCCGTATTCCTTTTCGTCCTCGGAATGGAACCAATCCATCCGTGAGGGTGTGCTCAGTTCCCTCTCCCTTCTTGGAATAGAACATATCCATCTATAATGGTGTGCTAAGTTCCCTCTCCCTTCATGAAATAGAACATATCTATCCATAAGTGCGTGCTAAAGACAACTACTTCGCGACGGGAAGTACCTTCCTAGTAGTGTCTGTTTGACCCCCCTTCTCGCGGGTAAGGTCCTAGTTGTTCCCCCTTCTCTCAGGTAAGATCCTGGTTGATCCCCCTTCTCGCGGGTAAGATCCTGGTTCAGACAACATCACTTTTACTTTCGTCTTTAGCTAGCAGACTCAACTTTCATAACACATAACACTACAGCTACATAAACAGTATATACATGCTATTTACACAATTCACTTTTAATGCGTTAATCCCATAACTATTGTATTACATGTCAATAAATTCCACCCAACTTTCATTCATTCTTTGCATGCATACATTACCTTCGTGTCCTACATTAAATACCAATCACTTAAACATATATATGCATAACCAAGATAATCACTTTATTTCACGATACCCTTACCACAAGGAGTTACGTCCATGATTACACCAATTCACTACATCTCATTTCGTGATTGGAGTTATGTTCCCAATGCTTTAATTCTTCATGTATATCACTTATACTACCCCTTTAAGTGTATATGCCAACACATATACTTTACCTCATTACTCATTATTTATGGAAAGTTATATCCCCATCTAACTTGTTACCTTTCATACCATTTACTCTTTCTATCACAACATCATTACTCCTATGTATTTTAAGGCTATAAGACAAATACAATTTCTTATACCATTACTCATATCTTACTTATCATTCATATACCATTCATAATATGGTATCCTCATTAGAACACCTATCTTATTATCCCACATAATAAAGTATTAACACATATTCATCTCCTCATGTAGAAAAACATACATATATATTTCATAACATTTTTCATGTATCTCAAAGTGGGTAAAAGTTGCATGTACTCACATTGGCTAGTTAGAAAAGTCTAACTACGGTTACTCTATTCCCTTGTCCCTTCCATTCCATGAACTTTACTCCTTAATTACCTAAGGAGTTCATTAACATTCTTATTAATACATGTTAGGTCTTAACAATATGTAAAGACTATTTAACCTATGTTATACTACACTCATATCACAACATTTTTACGATATTCATCCCTTAGCATAGTTTTTACCCTATCCCAAGTATTATACAAATAGTAAATTAATGACCATAATATCCTTGGGAAGGTCACATACCCAATTTAACTCATTTTTTCATGTTTTCACACTATATTATGCTTATACTAGAAGTTGGAGATCAAAGCTACAAATATAGGGCAAAAATGGTAGAAAATTGTATGAATTTAGGTTACATGGGGCGTGTGGAACTCACACTGGTCGTGTCAGACCTATGCAGTTTTCAAACTCAGGTCACATGGTTTGTGTGACCCTACACGAGTCTTGTCACGCACAGACCAATTTCAGCCCTGAACTTTGTTCTTTTCTTTTTTTTTTTTCTTTTTTGCAATTTTAGTTCCTTCTTTGGTTCCAGTTGTTCCCAAACTTTACCGATAGATTCTATTGACCTTCTAGCATGTCAAGAACATACTTTTATTCCCATTAGGTCTTATTTAGCTCATGTGCACATCAATTCTAATATAATAGTTCATTTCTTTCCAACTTCTATCTATACATTTATACACCAAGGGGAACTAAATTAGGGGTTTTAAAACCCAAACCATACTTCATTTATTACCAAGCCATGACTTCAATTGTTTATTCCAATGAGTTTCATTCATGGAATCACCAAATCCATTCCATCCTTCTAATTCCCATTTTATTCTAACTTCTTCTTGATTACTTGGAATCATTAAGAAACCACTTATATGAGTTTCTTTCATCCATAAACATCATTGTAACAACATAATTACATTCAATTAACACTTTGATCATAAACCCTAATTTCTAGGGTTAATAATAATCAAATTCACCAAACAATGATTTTAAACCATCCATATGTTGGATAGTAATCCTAAGATGACTACAAATACAATTTAAACACTTGGGATCATTAGGAACAACCTTCCCCCAAAAATCAAGAATCGGTTCATACTCACAAACAACCCAAAACGGGTTTTCTAGCTAAAACGATGAATTCTTACCTTGATTATACTAGGAATTCATCAATTACTTAGTTAATTCTTCACAACTCCCTTTACTTCTTCAAGAATCATCATCTTCTTCCTCTCCCGTGGCTGCACCCGTTCCCAGTGAAGAGAATGGGGGTGTTCCCACCTATTTATACTTCTCTACTTTCAGGAAATGACACTTTGGTCCCTCAACTTTCATATTTTTCATATTAGGCACAAACTCTTCATAATTTTAGAAACTCTTAAGTCTTAGAGTTTTGTCCCACTTCTATACTTATTTTACATATTAGGAACATTCCAACACATAAAAATCTCATTATGACGTTAGATATTTCAAAATGACGAAAATGCCCATTTTCAGTCATTTTACACTTTTCATTAACCTTTAGCTTTTTATTGTAATAGTAATTGAAAAATTACCAAAATACATTTTTCTCAAAAATCTGAATAATTACTTACTAATTATTCCTTTACTTCGTACTTTCTATTTAGACATATTTTTGGGTCCTTACACAGTGAGTTCCGCTTTAATGAACAATGTGATAATAGTATCGTTTAAAATTTGATGCCATGACTTTGAAAGAATTTTTTTTATACGGTTATGTTTTTAAGGTTGTGTTTGATAGTTTCAGACCCGAATGAGTAAGAGGTCTGACCTAGTAAGTATTATTGTAACACCCGGCTTTTAAAACAAAAACACCCCTGAAAATTTTTCATTTACAACCAAGGTTTCAATACGTAAAACCATAACAAAAGGGGTATATTTTTATTAAAAACGGGTACAAGTGTATCAAGGAGAGTATAAAATACCATAATCTCCTTTGAAGCCGGGCTGCTACTGACAGCATCTAAAAGTCCCACTTCTTTAGTCACGGACTCTATCTTTTCCCTTATCAGGATCATGCTAACCTGCAGGGACATTTAACAAATAACGTGAGCTATAAAGCTCAGTGAGTAATCATATCTGCAAATAACATGTATAAGAAATACATTCATATATAATTCCCTATATATAATAACTCTCTTTTGACTTATCTTTTCAATACAAGATCCCATTTTATAGCCTCTTTTGGCTAACCGTATATATGTTTGGATATCGGATCTAAACTCCTAGCCTTACTGGCTGATCATATATCTCTTAGGATTTCACATCCTATTTCATAGCCTTACAGGCTGAACCATAATAACATATAAGTATCAAATCACGTCTGTTATTTGCACGTTTAATCATATCTAACCATTTCTGTCCCATATTTCGTAGTCACAACTTGACTGCACCATATCTCCTGGCCATATAAGCCGCACCAAATAGTTTCATCATTATTATCATAGCCAAATAGGCCGCACCAGTTGGATATACATCCAATATCATAGCCCTAAGGCCGCACCATTTTCATATAACAATATCATAGCCATATAGGCCGCACCAGTTGGATATAACATCCAAGATCATAGCCATAAGGCCGCACCATTTTCATATAACAATATCATAGCCATATAGGCCTCACCAAAACATTTTAGTTAATCAAATCATAGCCCTAAGGCCGCACCAACAGTTTTATCGTTTATTTCATAGCCCAAAGGCCGCACCAATTTAGGTTCAATAACCCAAAATCATGGTCCTAAGACCGCACCATTTAGTTTCAAGATTAAATATCATTTGGGTATTCTACCCTTGTCTCGTTTTCAACTACTTCAAGTAGTGTCATAGCAATCATCATATATCATACTAGATATAGTTAAGATTACTCACTTCCAAGCTACCAAAAACTGAACTCCGGAACTGCTACATGTTATAAGAGTTCAAACAGTATATATCACATCTGTTATAAGTGAGATTACTCACCTGGTTTGAAGTTCTAGCTAGCACCAATAGTAAATACAACCTCTTCTTCAACAATTCCCTACACCTACACAACCATATACATATCAAATAAAGGTGAATATCCTATTTTTTTCACCATCAAAGCTTAAAGCTTGCTCTCTTCGGTTAATACTCAAGATCATGAATGTTTTAGAACATCCAAACATGTACTATACACTCAATTTCAAATAATCACAGGTGGTTCTTCAAAACCACTCAAACCCAATCCAAATCAATCAAATCAACCGTTCAAAAGAGCTAAAACTGAAAACCTTACCTTCAAGAAGTGAAATACCGAAGATTACTTCAATCCACCGAGTTCTAGCCTTCCGATTTGGTTCTAAAGTGTTTGAGAATTATTTTCTAGGGTTTTCAGCATTTTTCATTCGAGAAAAATGCCCAAAATGGCTGAAAATCGCGTATTTAAAATTGCTGATCTGCGCGTAACCCGACCCTGGTTGCAAAACCCAGTGCTGGTTCCTATGCAACACGACCTTGGTTGCAAAACCCGGTCCTGGTTGACGTTGTTGCTGAATTTCCGATTTTTCGTAACTGAAACCCGATCCGGGTTGGCCAACACGACCCGGGTTACCTGTTTTTAGCGTTTTTCGCACGAAAACTCTATCTTAAAGGTATGATAACCATCCAAACACCTATAACATTATTTCTTATTGAAATCACATTACGATTAAAATAAAATTACTTACCAGAAATAACGTGGTGTTACAAATTCTCCCCTCCTTCAAAAGATTTCGTCCCTGAAATCATACAAACAAGCGAGGGTAATTCTTTCTCATTACAATTTCGGTTTCCCATATCATGTGAAACTTCCATGGTATTGCCAAAGCACTTTAACCATACTAGTCTTCTTATCTCGCAGCTGTCTTATCTTCCGGTCAAACACCTTCTTGAGTTGTCCCGGGTACCTTAACTTCTCATCTACCTCAATTTCAGCAAGAGGTATTCATCACGCAATGTTTTCTGCAATTGAGACATATGGAAAACATTATGAATATCATGATATTCATCAATAAATTTCAATTAATACACCACAGTTTTTTACTTTTGGGATATACGGAAAGGTCCAATAAAACGAGGACTCAACTTCGCTTTCTGTCACAAATCAATTTCTAGTCTTTCCGAAGGATTACTTTGAGTACCACCATCTTTCCCACTTGAAATTTCAATGGTTTTTTGTAAGACCTGTATTCCATTTATTGCATTTAGTTATAATTGTTGTGAATTCTATGATTTTTGGTAGTTAAAAAAAAAACTAAGAAAAACTTTAGTTATAATTTCATATGAAAATCAGCATTTTGTGATGTTTTTAGAAAAATCATAATTAATTATAGGAACATTATTTGGACCTCAAACTAGTGCACAAAGTTTACAAATTGAGTCTAGTACAATTCTTAAAAATAGTTGTAAGCTTGAAAGTGGAGTTATATATGGTTAAAAATGCAATCTTCACTAAGTAGTTCGAAATTGATAGATTAGATAGTCTGTTTTCAAAAAATCATAATAAATCATAGACAAATCGTATAAATACATACCATACATCCCTGGAAAGGTATTGAGATGAATTTTCTGAATATCAAATAAAAACGTGAATTTAATGGGTTTAAGATCGGCTAAACAAGTCTTGAACAGACTGATTCTAGAAGGCCTTTAATTTCAACAAAATTATATTATTAAAATCTTTTGTCAAAAGTGTCATGCCATTTTTTATTCAAGAATTCAAGTATAAATACCTCCAAAACATATCATAAACCACACCAACAAATCTCAATCTAATATATAGAGATTTCTAAGCACTAGAGTGTAAGAAGTGAGCGGAAGGAAGCTTAAAAGACTAGCGAAGAAGTTATAGGTTCCGACGACTGGTCATAAGGTAACTACAAACTTTTCTATAGCTTAATTAGGTATTGTAAAATAGTTTTTGTGTTAAGAAGTAGAATATTTAATAAGTATAACATATGTTATATTATACTCATTTCTAACAATAGTAAACAAAAACCTTAAAATGTCGTTATTATAACAATTCGTAATTCCGAAAATAATGCCGATTACTTGGGATCTGGTTGTTGGATTTTCCGAAAGGCTAAAATGCTGAAAGGATCCTGCCACCCCATCTAATCTTCTACCTGGCTGTTCTTTACTTGATAAATCATGGAGTATCATATTGGAATTACTGAAGGGTTTAATGATGCGACTACAATATAGTTAAAGATTAAGAAATGATAGATTTCTTATTATGTTAACAGTTAAAGTTGAAGAAATACAAAGCCGAGAAAGATAAACAATATAGTCAACTATAATCAGGTGAGTCTTCTCACTATACTATAGGTGATATTGCATGCGTAGGAAGGAATATATGTTAGACTAAGGTGATCTTACCTGTTATGATAATTGTATGAATTATTGCTATGATAATGATTGTTTGTGGACGGAACGGGATAGCCCGCGAGCCAATAGGCGGAACGGGAATAGCCTGCGAGTCATTAGACGGAACGGGAAAAGCCTGCAAGCGATAAGACAGAACGGGAACTGCCCGTGAGTCTTTAGGCGGAACAGGGATAGCCCGCGAGTCTCACAGACATATGAATGGTTATTATGTGTTGTATGTTATGTGATGGATCATATGGTATTTTGAGGAACTCACTAAGCTTTGTGCTTACCCTGTTGATATTTAACATTTTCAGATAATGGCAGAGACAAAGGGAAGGCTCCAACCTGACGCACCGCATTCCACTATTTCCAAGACTTCCGCTACTTTATAATAATTTATGTGAAGAATAAAGGACATGAGTTTATATATGTATTTTTGTAACACCCGGCTTTTAAAACAAAAACACCCCTGAAATTTTTCATTTTAAACAAAGGTTTCATTACGTAAAACCATAACAAAAGGGGTATATTTTAATAAAAACGGGTACAAGCGTATCAAGGAGAGTATAAAATACCAAATCTCCTTTAAAGCCGGGTGTTACAAGTTGGTATCAGAGCCGTGGTTTAAGTGAACTAGGTGTCTATAGAGTAGATTCCTGGACTTAAACCTTGAGATAGTAGACATGATGCATAGTTAGGTGTATATAGTTGTTATTATACATATATAACCTAACTGTTGCTAACTTCTGACGTATAAGAAGTATGAATTGTGAATTTTCTTGGGAGACATTTAGGGCGTGAAGCTCTAAGAAATGGACCAGCCCTTTCGCAAGGCTCCGGTTATATGAGGAGCAAAAAGGGGACGAATAGCAGAAAATCCACATGATGAGCAATATTAGCTGATGTGGTCAGAAAAAGAAATTGGTTGCTCTCCCTGATCGATATTCAAGGTGAAAGAACAGTAGTTGATACTACAAGAAAAGCAGGGATAATAATAGTGGACTTCTCAGAAGAAGTTAAAATGAATTAGGTCTAACCTTAAAGGGAAGGGACCAGAACGAAAAGATGAAGTGATATAAGAAGTGCACGAAATGCACTCAGAACATTGTAGAGTTGAGACTCTACTGTTGACAGGCTGAAATTGCAGAAAATGGGAGCATGTTGCTCGAGTCTGTTGGATAGAATAAAAGTGTTTCCAGCGTGGAAATATAGATCACTTTCTTATGAAATACTCACATGCTAAATGTGGAGTAACGGGTGATGAACCTAGGAAAGAACGGGGGAGGAAAGAAAGAAGAAACGAATGGTCAAAAAGGACCAGTGATACCTTGAGCATTCCAGCAGACTGTGGAAAAGCTCGTGAGTAGACTGATATGGTCTCAAATATAATTGTTTTGAATATACTTCCCGTATATGTTATATTTGATCCATGAAGCTATGCTTGGGATCGGTGACTTTGATGTCTTGTTTGAAAATTTCATCAACGATTATGGATGAAAAGGTGGAAGTAGCTATAGCAGATAGCAAATATGTTCTAGATATTGAACACCTGGAAAGGTAGTTTGCCTAGGATTTACGGGACCATTTTCCCTATAAATCTGAAGCCGATAACTACCAGTGAATCTGAAGCAATTGTGCTTATGAATTGGTTAGCACTGATTTATGCTAACATGAATTGTAGAAACAAGAACATTATGGTTCTTAAATCAGAAATGAAATGGACGAAAATCCATGGTAAATGACCGTTGTTAAGAATACCGGTTATTTTCCTTTGCTTAAACTCGGAAAAGAGTTAGTAAAGGAATGATGTTGTAGTTGGCATACGTGGTATGGGCCAAGCTAAATAAAGCAGTGACAGAAGTGTAAAACTTTAAATAAATTCTCGGATGTTTCTTTTGAAAAGAACTTCCAGGATTTCTGCCAGATTGGCGAGAAAAGTTTATGATTAAACTGGTCTTGAGAGTCGTTCCCGTTATTTAGGCTCTATATTGATTAGCCTCCGTAGAGATGGCAGAGTGGTAAAACAATTGGAAGAAATTGTTTTTGAATTGGGGTCTCATATGGCCGAATGTGTCATCGTGTGAAGCCCTATCTTGTTTGAAAAGAAGAAAGATAAGTTAATGTGTATGTACATTGACTACGGAGAATCTGATATTCTCGAAACCAGACTGAATATGAGGTACATTTGTACCAGATATTGGAGTTACTTCACTGAGTTAAGTGATATGTAAAATTTTCCAAGTATGAAAATTTGGCTAAAAGAAGTTTCAATTCTTTGGGCATGCTAATAGTGCCAAAGATGATAAAATAAATCCAGTGGAATTGATGATGTGATAAAACTGGAACCGCCTGAGGAATCTGACTAAAACTTGTAGTTCCTTGGATTGGCGGGCTATTGTAGGAGAGTTGTAGAAAACTGCTCCTCGATTGCTGTTTAGCTGACTAAAGTTGACCAAGAACGGAGCTGTGAGTCAAACTTATAAAATGACAAGACCATATAAGCCGTGAGTCTGTTATAGACAAGAACGGAACTGTGAGTCAATATATCTACGTAAACTGTTATATAGACAACAGCAGGCTAACCCGTGAGTCTAGGCAACAGCGGGCTAACCCGTGAGCCACAGTTTATTCTGATGAGTTAAATTTATATAGACAACAGCGGGCTAACCCGTGAGTCTAGGCAACAGCGGGCTAACCCGTGAGCCAAGGCAACAGCGGGCTAACCCGTGAGCCATATTTGATTTTGTATTGTATGATATTCTGGTGCGGCCTATATGGCTATGATATTGGATGCTATATCCAACCGGTGCGGCCTATACGGCTATGATATTATTACAGGTACATGGTGCGGCCTTTTGGCTATGATATCGGGTTATTGAACCCAGCTGGTGCGGCCTGCGGGCTATGATTTATATATTGATAATGTTTTGGTGCGGCTTATATAGCCATGACATATGATGCAGTCCATTGTGACTAAGAAACATGGGACAGAACCGATAGATATGATTATCTGTGCAAATAACTGATGTGGTTTGATAATTGCAGGTTGTAATGAAGTAGCCTGTAAGACTACAAAATTAGGATGTGAAATCCTAAGAGATATATGGTCAGCCAGTAAGGCTATGAGTTTGGATTCGATATCCAGACATATATACGAATATATTTGATACATGTTATTTGCAGATACGATTACTCACTGAGCTTTGTAGCTCATACCGTTTGTTAAATGTCCCTGCAGGTTAGCATAACCCTGGTAAGGGTAAGGATAAAGTCCGTGACTCAAGAAGTGGACTTGTAGATGCTGTCAGTAGCAGCCCGGCTTTAAAGGAGATTTGATATTTTATACTCTCCTTGATACGCTTGTACCCGTTTTTATTAAAATATACCCCTTTTGTTATGGTTTTACGTAATGAAACCTTTGTTTAAAATGAAAATTTTCAGGGGTATTTTTGTTTTAAAAGCCGGGTGTTACAGTTTTGCTAAAATCAATAATATGGCTGATTTCTCTATTTGTAAAATATCCATTTATAAATCAATATTTGGTTTTCAAAAAGAAAAAAATTTGACTTGAAAATCTGGGGCGTTACAAGTTGGTATCAGAGCCTTAGTTTGAGGGATTTAGATAAACTTTCGGGTAAATCTGAACTCAAACTGAGGACTGAGAGTTTTACAAAAAAAAATAGAATTTTAAAAAGAAAAGGAATGCGATGCGTGCGGTCAGCCGGAGCTTAAGTGAGTAAATGATTCTCAAAATATCTGCATTCATGTATATGCTAGAAACTTGATATGATAAAGAGTATACTAAGGATTCACTCAGGAATTGCATGTTATAATTGCATGATTTAGGATGTCTGATTGCCTTATATGATGACAATTATGTGCAACTGAAACTGTGCTTATACTGTTAGAAAGTTAAATGAACGCTTGAATTGCATGTAGTTAATATCAGATGGCTTTGGAATTAGTTATCTGACTTTATTAGTTGTTCCTTGTCTGGTGGTGACATTAGGATAAGATTACTTATTCAACTGTATATTTTATCCTTAAAATTATGTGTGAAATAAGCGTCAACAAAACTACCTAATGGCATCAGCAAACGTTTTTTTTTTCTCTTTTATCACAAGTATGATAAAGAAACTCTAGGATGTGTAAAAAGAAGTGTTGAATGTACAAACCGTATAAACAAGAACCGTATAAGTAATAAGAGACTATATAGTAATTTTGGAAGGACGTTTGGTACAAGTAAGAATAGGTGTGGAAGATAGTACAGGGCCCGTACTACCGAAAGCACAGGATTCTTACATGTAACAGAGTCAGTCGCCAAAACTCCTATAAAGTCGGGTTGGTAGGGTAACCACATATAATGAGCATGGGCTCACCATCTTGTTTGTACAATCAGAATGGTGGTGATTACAAGAAGCAATGGTAATGGTTCTGGGTCTAGTGAGGGACCAAGCCGACCCACTCGATCAGATGAGGAGCTACGAGACTTAATTGCTGAAGTGGTATCACGCGAGGTGCTAGCCGAAATTCCTCGTTTCTTCGGTACAATCAAAACTGAACTGATAACGATGATTGAGGAATGACTTGCTACAATTAGTAGACCAAGGGAGAGAATGGCGACTTATCGGGATTTTGCCGCATGTCAAGTCCCGGTGTTTGGTGGGGGAAGGGATCCAATCGCTAGTATAAGATGGATTTCTGCAGTAGAGGGTGCTTTCAGAACCTGTTTTTGCCCAGAGGAATCAAAGGTTATCTTTGCTGTAAACCTGTTGAGAGACGATGCAAAGGATTGGTGGGAAATGATGGCTAAAGATCTCACTGATGCTCAGATAGAGGCTATCACTTGGGCCGAATTCACGACTAAGTTCAGACAAGAGTACGTCCCGCAAATAGAGATGGAACGTTTGGCTCAGGAATACTTGAACCTGACTCAGACCACAGAGACAGTGGCAGAAATCACCAAAAAGTTTAACGAGCGGGCGCTCTTTTGCCCAGAGTATGCAGCCACATAGAAAATGCGGATGAACCGATATTTGACAATGCTTCGGACGGATATACGGGAGTTTGTGTCTGCTGCCAGGCACCAAACTCTTAACGACATGATTTCAGCCGCTCGAGCTCGAGAATTGGAACTAGAGAACCAACAAAGGCAGAAGCGTCAGGCACCAACACAATCTCATCCGCCGTCAAAGAAGCAAAAAGGGGGGGACCAAGGAAGGCATGGTCAGAGAAGCCACGGACAGTGTGGCAAGTGTGGGAAAAACCATGAGGGGCAGTGTAGGGCAGTAGTGTGCCATAAGTGTGGCAAAGAGGGCCACTATGCTAGGGATTGTCGACAGGAGGCCAAAATCTGCTTTAACTGCAATCAGGTAGGCCACATCAAGGCCCAATGTCCCCGTCTGACTTAGGGAGTGGTTCAGAATCCGGCACCCACTACACTCCGGATTACCGATGGTAGGCAGGGGAAAGGGGAATCCCCTAAGACCAAGGGTCGAGCATTCGTCATGACCGCCGAGGAGGCACAGGATGCGCCCGACGTCGTCACGGGTACTCTTTCTTTACTTGCCTCGTGTTTGTGGTGTGTGTAATTAATATGTCTATTATGCTTTGATTAGGAACATTCTTAGTCAACTCTATGCCTACCTTTGCACTATTTGATTCGGGTGCTAGTCATTCTTTTGTGTCTGCCACATTGGGAAAGAGTTTCGGTATTGCTTTAGGAACTCTTCCTCGGCCGTTAGAAGTAGAAATTGCGGATGATAAAGCCGTGCAA